>CM068959.1:12706243-12729141 GCA_035128595.1 Eptatretus atami | reverse complement strand
CCGATTTGAACGAAACTTGATACTGCACACTGCAGGAGAATGCTGAGTAAGGTTTTTACTCAGCAAATTTTTGCGCTATCGTGTACCGTTTTGGCTGTATTTCGGGAACATACATACACACATACATTCAAGATGAGAGTTTTAGTAATGTATAGGTAGCTAACGTTTGTGAACATCTCCCTGAAATATCTGTATAAATGCAACGTTGTCTTTCGGTGAAAGATACTCAAGGTTTCTGGGTTGTATCCAGTAAGTACTGCAGTTTTTAATCACACTGACTCCAACCTGGCAATTCCCGAAAAATTGCCGAGATCGGCCAAGCACGTGTATTTTCAAGCACGGTGTGTGTTGTTCATAAAGCAAAGCATATTCTCTCTGCTAACTCCCCCTATCCACACCTCTCCCTCTCTTTCTTTTTGTCCCATCCTTGCTCTACCCCCTCCCAATACAGTGCAGCACCCTCCTCGCAGCACACGTCTGCCTTCCCTTCCACTCACCTCACACGGTCTTCCCTTCAACCACCCCTCCTTGCTCCCCCTCCCTCGTCTCTCCTTTCCCCTCCACCTCTTCACTCTCCCTGCTCTGTCTCCCTCTTCTTCTTCCTCCCCCTTTTGTATTACTGTCAGTGAAGTGGGTGGTATTTGCTAGTATCCAATAAAAATGAAAAGCCCGGTCCGTCCTTCAATCAGTCCGTGAAGCCGTGTAACTCTATGCCTATTAATTACGTCCTGTTTGAACGTTGGTTGCAGACTGCATTAACATCTATAAATTACATACTATTAGAATGTTCCTTTCACAGTGAAGCCATGTGACTATGTCTATTAATTACGGACTGGTTGAACATCAGTTGCACCCTGACTTCACACACATACGTTTATTAATTACGTACTACTGGAATGTACCTTTCGAAGCTTTAGACTGCTGAGACTCCTTCAACCGTTGAAGACCCTTCAAGATCCCCAAGACCCTTAAGACCCCCAAAGGATCCAGATGACCCCAAAAAACACGAGGACCAAAAATACCGAAAATATCCCGAAGACCCAAAAAGACACCGAAGACCCAAAAGACTCCGAGAAATCAAAAGACCACGAAGACCCAAGAGTCTCTGAGGCCCCAAAAGTCACCGAGGACCCATAAGACCCTGTAGACATGTTAGACCTTAACACCAGTTAGACCCCTTACACCCTTCAGACAGATTAGACAGCTTAGACCCTTGACCATTTAGACCACTTGGACCTATTTATATCATAAATAAATATACAAGAAAACAAACATGACATATTAACCAAAGCTTCTTGTGCCGTACTTCTCAACGTTGAATCACAGCAAGAGAACCAGGAACTGAGAGAGCGTGCATATTTAGGCTTGTCGATGTAAGATCGACACTGATTGGTTTATCAGTTATGACCTCAATGGTAATCTGAGCCGCCATTGGTTAGCCCACAGTCAACGGCATCTCTGGCTCCGAATGGCTGGAGCGGAGTGCAGGGCGATGACTCACCATTTGCATACATGCCTTGGACAGTGGTCGGAGCAACAGATTTGATGGTTCCATGTTGAAAGAGAATGTACAAATTCCTCTTGACGACATAACACAGGGTCCATGGAAAGGATGAAGGTTGCTTCCAACATCTGTTGATGTGAAACACTCCGACCTCGACTCAATATCTTAAACATATCTGCTTTGCACTGGTCTGCACAGACAGGGTTGGCAACTGAGTGCCGTGCAATGGCAGAAGAACAAGAAATGGCCAACGGTCCTTGAACATTCCTGCATGCTCGCACTGGTTGTGTCCTATCTCTCAAGTTATTCTCTCGAATTGCCAGAGGGACATGCTGTTTGATATGATCAGCCAACCTTTGGGTTGTACGGCCCACATACCGAGCTTCACATCGGCACTTAAACTCAGAGATTACATTGCTGATTTGTGAGGTGGACAGAACATCAACAGATATATTTAAGATATTGAGTCGAGGTCGGAGTGTTTCACATCGACGTATGTTGGAAGCAACCTTCATCCTTTCCATGGACCCTGTGCTATGTCTTCAAAAGGAATTTGTCTATTCTCTTTCAACATGGAAACATCAATACTGTTGCTCCGACCGGGGTCCAAGGTATGCATTGCAAATGGTGAGTCATCGCCCTGCACTCCGCTCTATCGGAGTCAGATATACTGAAGACTGTGGGCTAACCAAATGGGGGCTTAGATTACCATTGACGTCATAACTGATGAACCAATCAGTGTCGATATTACATGAACAAGCCTATTCAGGATATGCACGCTCTCTCACTTCCTGGTTTTCTTGCTGTGATTAAACCTTGACAAGGACAGCACGAAAAGCTTTGGCGAATCTGTCGTGTTTGTTTTCTTGTACATTGAAGTTCTGTCATACAAAACATCTGTTCAAATAAATATAATATAATCAATATCACAAATAAATTTGAACAAAAGAAATGTTAGCATTGTGATTGGTGTAAATCATGCCAACACAGCAAATCTGTGACATCAATCTCTGCAACAACCATGCCTGGTGTTGGCTTAATGGTTAGGTTTGTGGGCTTGGGATCTGAGGATCCTGAGTTAAAATCCTTTTCGCCATTGAATTAGTAACAGGTGGGGTTGATCAGTCTGTCATCCTTCTGAGGTCGGCAAAGTGAGTACCAGCTTGCTGGGATGATTGAGCCATTCGAGTATCCTGCGTCGGAGTGGTGACCTGTCCAGGATTTTGCCCAATCGCCCAGGAGACTGCTTCAGCACCACCGATGCTCTGCACAGAGTATGGTCCCAATGGATGGATGGAATCTTTGCAATGATGTGTGGAGAGGTAAGCGTAGCGAGTCGATACACACTAGTATCCTGACTATAACCAGCAAAGTACCTGGCCTATGGGTGATCTAGTTCCAAGCATGCAACACCTTCTTCTGACGCATACCTTTATTTGGGTGGTGTATCGGCAAAGACAAATAACCCAGGTTACGTGCATGAAGCAAAAACATAGTTATCTGCTTCTAAGAGTGAAGCGATTTCGTTGTGAGTATTATAAACACGATTTGTATTCTTACCATAAACGTGTCAAATGGGAACGAATCCTTTTCCTGACTGGAAGATCTTTTCCGGTAAGCCGTAAACCATTCTTGAATAACAATCGATCCCACTGATCTCGGACAAATCCATGGTCTGCACCTCCTTTGGATATCCTGCCATTGTAAAATGAATAAAGCAGATTCATTGTTCAGTGCATTGAGAGTTTTGATACGAACAACTTCCATGTTACGGTGACAAACAATGGAACTGTTCCATCATTTGTGTATGTAAGAGGGGTGTTCGGAAAGTTCATGAAGGAACGAGACGATTGTCCAGGACATGCCAACTGCTTAGTTTTTTTTGTAATTTTCAAGGTCGAGTCCCTTCACTTAAATGCACCTGCTCCATTAATCTTTCAATTAACTGTCGATGTCAGTATAATGGCGGCCATGCAGATAAGACTTCAAATGTCGATAGGAACAAAAAAATATCAGTGGAGGTTAGGTTTGGGCTGTAAGGTCGTGAGGATATGCAGGGTGGTGGAGAGGGGGGAGGATGCTCTAGCAGCTGAAAGCCACGATCATGAATGGCCATCCGCATGACATGGGCCTTGTGCGCAGAGCAAGTCGCTGTGAAGAAGAAATACAAATTTGGTTAACATCCCTCAGCATTTGTCCTTGATGGCCTGCAGCTAATTTCCCAAAAGGCTGGCCTAATATTACCCCGTGATTGCAATTTTGTGAGGCCCATCGTCAACCAGCAGTATTTTATTGGAATCCCAGAAAATCATGACTGTGATCTTCCTTGTTGAGCAGTTGGGTGCAAAATTATCGGGTGGCAGCAATTCTAGTTTGATTTGCAGATCCCATTGGTGAAGCCACGTTTCATTAGCCGCCACCAGATAAACGATAAAATTTGCCCGAACTGCGTCGCACAATCTTAGAAGCTTATGGCACGATGCCAGCGATTGCTGTCCATTGAGTGCCGATGTTTCAGGGGACCCAACTTACTGAGATCTTGGACATTGTGAACATGCTGTGTTGAGAAATTCCAAGTCCTGTGATGTCGGTGGCCTTAGAACTCACTGCAACAATCCTCCACAATTAATACCTTCACATGGGACTCTTGTCCATGCTGAAAGGCAGCTGGTATTGGATGGTATGGATTATGAGGGTGCACCTTCACCATACATGACCACCATGTGTCAGTGGATTTATTCAGAGCTGCATCTTCTTTGCATAAAGATTTGATGACACCTCAATGCTCAGTTTCAGTGAGATCCATAATGATGTGATGCACAAACTTCTGGATAATACTCTGAAACAAGAAAAATGTTGCATAAATAAAACCAATGGCATAGAACAGTGTTTCTCAACCTTTTTGCCCCATGCCCACTTTGATTTTCAAAATATCGTTTGCCCCACATGATTGGAGACACTACAGTAATACTACATATGTATTCAAAGGGCTTTATTAAAACTTTATCGCAAATTGTATTCAATTGCTACTCACTTCAATGGAAGCCCTGCCCTTGACGCTGGCTGCAGATTTGTTGGATTCGAGGAACCAATTTTGTCAGTTTCAGCCTTAAATCACCACGTTTCGTGATTTCCAGTCGATTTCTCTTAGCTTGCAGCAAATCGGTAACAACACTAAATCCACATTCGACGAAATAAGATGATGGAAAATTTATCAATACTTCCCTTGCCAAAGTAGTCGAGTTTGGGTATTTCTTTTCGCTCTCCTCAGACAGCCACATCATGGTTCCTTTGATCTTGAAAAGAGTTTTCACAGACTCATCTTGTTGCAACTCGTCATAACTCCCTTTGGTATTGCTCTGGTACTTCAGATAAATTCACCAGAAATGGCTGAGTCAACCAAGAAGGGAACTCATAGCAAAGCTATGAAAGCGATCATATATTGATTCATTAATTCTGAATCCTCATGCCCCACCAAAATATGCCACGCCCCACCTTGAAAACACTGGCATAGAACAAACATACGAGGTCTGTCTAAAAAGTAACATGACTGAGCCTGCTGTGTGCTCCACTTACACAACTTGAATGAACGGGTTGTGTCACAGTCTTTCGCAACATTACAGCAATATATATGATTGGTGAGGTTGACTGCGCTCATTGTGTGATTTTTACAGGTCGTGCTTTACACATCTAATCTGAGTTGTCGCGCTATGAGTCGTGAGCAGAGAGCCAATCTGAAGTTTCTTTCCAAGCTTGGAAAAACACCTTCCGAATCCTTCGCAATGCTGCAGCAAGTCTACGGGGAAGAAACGATGTCACGCATACGTGCATTGAATGGCACAAGAGGTTCAAAGAGGGACGGGAGGAGGTTGAAGACGATCCACGATCTGGAAGACCTTCAACGAGCAGAACGGCGAACAACATCGAGCGTGTGAAGCAGATGGTGCGCGCAGATCGTCGACTCACGGTGCGGATGATTGCTGAGGAACTTTACATCAACAAGGACACTGTCTGGAGCATCATCACTGAAAATCTCGAAATGCACAAGGTGTGCGCAAAGATGGTCCCCAAGCTGTTGTCCGAGGACCAGAAACAGCAAAGAGTCACTGTCTGTCAAGACTTATCGAGCGCCTCGAGGACGATCCAGACCTGCTTGGGAGAGTCATTACTGGTGATGAATCGTGGATATTCGAATACGATCCAGAGACCAAACGGCAGAGTCGTCAGTGGAAAAGTCCGGCATCACCAAGACCAAAGAAAGCAAGGATGTCGAAGTCGAAGGCCAAGGTGATGCTCATCGCGTTTTTTGACATCAAAGGCATCATCCACTTCGAGTTTCTACACAGGGTCAAACAGTGAATCAATACGTGTACAAGGAGATCCTCTGGCGCCTCATGAGATCAGTCCGGGACAAGAGGAGGGATCTGTGGGAGAACAAAGCCTGGGTGCTCCACCATGACAACGCCCCTGCTCACAGTGCCCTGAGCATCTGACAGTTTCTGGCAGAGAGGAACGCGCCAACTCTGGAGCACCCCGTTATTCACCAGACTTGACCCCTTGTGATTTTTTCCTATCCCCCAAGCTCAAGGGGGTGATCAAGGGGACCCGATTTCCTGATGTCCATTCATCCATTGGGAACATAATCTGTACAGAGCGTCGGTGCTGCCGAAGCAGTTTCCTTGGCTATTGGGCACAATCCTGGACGGGTCGCCACTTCGACGCAAGATACTCAAACGACTCGATCATTCCAGCAAGCTGGTACTCATTTTGCTGACCTCAGAAGGATGGCAGGCTGAGTCAACCCCCTGGTGAAGTAATTCAGCAGGCAACGAGGCTTGAACTCAGGACCCTTGGATCCCAAGCCGCCACCCTAACCACTGAGCCAACACCAGGCTTCGATTTCCTGATGTGGAGGCCATCAAAAGGGCCATGACGACGGAGCTCCGGAGGATTCCAGAAGAAGCCTTCCGGGGGTGCATCGAAGCATGGAAGAAGAGGATGGACAAGTGTGAGACTGGAGGGAAACTATTTTGAAGGGGACAAGTTGTGATTTCAATATATTTTTTGGAATAAATTTTCTGTGAAGTCAGTCCCATTACTTTTTAGACAGACCTCATACAGGTAAGTTTATGAGCAAACAACCATGGCTCTAGGTTGCTCATGGATACCCCATTCCTGAAGCCATAAAAAGGTCCCTAGTATAAGTACGTGGGTCCCCAACGTCATTAACCACTGGGATTTGGATGATGCATCACTTTCTTGCAATGACGAATCCCTTCCTCACACTCTTTATATCACTTCCTCACGTTGATGAAAACATTAGGTCTCACCATCTGCACACCGCAGTCATGTGATGCCCCCTCCACCTTGGTAGAATACTTAACACCTGGCAAATGGTGCCTGCACCATCCTGGATGAAGACCACTCATGGTGGAAACGTCAGACATCAGGAGCCTTGTCTGCCGACCAGCTATACTAGTTGGTGGTGCCTTCATTCTTAAAATAAAGACATAAAAGTAAATGTCAAGTTAAAATGCAGTTAAAGTAAATGCATTAAGGCTAGCTTTGGGGTACAACACAACAATGATGGGCCAAATGGCGTTCTCCCCTGAACCTTCATTCACGGATATATGGCAGTGCCCAAGTGAGACAAACAAGTGATGATTCGGCACAATGGCCTTTCATTGCAATCGACATCTCATTACAACTCTCTGGTTATTTTCCTGATCTCACATCAGGGTAAATCCTTCCGGTGCAAGTACAAAGTCTATCATCATCAACTGTACAGTGTTGGGTAGACGGCCATCTTAAATTCTTCCCACCTTTAAATGCACGAGTACAGAGTACCGTAATTGAAATTAAAATGAAATGTAGGAAAAATTAAAAAAAATTAAAAATAAATCCAAATCCCCATTGAACATAACGGAGCGGAATAATCATCATTGAGCAAAGAGAGCATTGGGGGATCCAGTACTGTCGAGTGTTTGGCATCAGGGGACAGGTCTCAAAATCCAAGAAACGTTTTGGTATTCTCAGGAACTCGCAACTGGTCGAATATATAAAACAAAACCTCTCAGCCACTGGAGTACCCAAGAACATAAACCTCCATGTCAAATCCTGGAGAAATTGGGGCATGTGCTCCAGAATCCAACATTTACTCCAACCTGGCAGCCCCCCAAAAAAGAAAAGTTTCGCTTCTTTTATGCTCCGCAATATTTGTTATATACACAACCGCTCATGTTGTGTGTGCCCGGTATGCCCGGTAGCGGTGGGCAGGCGGGTTGAAGATTGTTTGCAGGCCTCAAAATCGATTGACGACACGTTGACTCCTTTTTCTGTACTGTATCACTCGATCCACGAGCTTCCCACGTATACCCACCACCACCCCTGGGGTACATTGCTCCAAGTATCGTGCGTCTGCTGATGAGTACATGACCACGACAAATCACGACTCATTCGTGATCAACAAGTGTATGTGTATCTGAATTTCATGCACATTCACGAGGGTTTCCGAACATCCTGGGCACGTATACCTTCGTTTAATCTCCCGGTGTCCATAATTGTGAGGTTGACGCACTGCAAGGTTAAAAAAAACAACCCATTAATGATGGCTTCAATGGCCTGTTTACAAGGAAGTGCACTTTTCCTTGATACATCACTGATGTGAAGACTAACTGAGTAGTATGAAAGCGTTACACTAACAGGTGTTGTGATGCTAAATAATGCACCTGACTGCCATTGAGGAAACAAACTCAAGGATGCCTTTTCACCCGATAGCGATGCTCGTCTGCACAGGTCCTACATGGCCGCCGTTATTGGGAATAACAGTGGGATCACAATCCCAGGCTTGAGGTTAAAATTTATCCTACTAATTACCCAAATATAAAACAGTGCAGCAGTGTACGTTGCTCCATCATATCCAACTACCAGTGCACAACGCATGCGGCAATGCAGTTTGGCGGAATATTTGTTGGTTCTTCAAGTGGGTTCAGAATAAGTACTAGGGTCAACCACCGCACGCCATCCAACTACCGACAGGCGACTACTTCCATCGTGCACTCAGAAAAATCACCGCCCGGGTCGTTGTTGCAAGGTTTCGCAATTTGACAACACCATTGTTCATCTCCCCCCTTTCGGAGTTACGAGAAACGGATTGGTGGGATCTCGTCATCAACAGCCTAAAATATATAAACCGTCATCCCAGTGTTTTGCAGACAGGGTGATTCATCTACATGTTTGCCGTCTCTCAGATGGACGTTAAACGGGCGTCCCATCCGCCTGCATTAGTTGGTGGACGTTGAAGATCCCTTGGTGTCCTTCGTGAAGAGTAGGCGAGCCATCACCGGCACCATGAACAAATTACAAATTCCTGCTCTAATCTACAGGGGGCACTACATCAGTGACACAGCTGTGACCCCAGCAAGTGATGCCACCTGCAACCATGTGCCACATACGAAATAAGAAGCCTAAAATTTAAAATCGCTGAGAACACATCACCTCGCCAATACCCCTAAATCTACCTTACAATAACCGTGAACCGTTTTATCATCATTCCAAAATGCAGCAGGAGTTATAACCCTGGCGGTTAATATATTATTAATTTTACCACACATCTAATAAGAAGGCTAAACAGTGGTAAAGGGTTAGATTTCAATTTTCCAATACTTGTATCACAAATCGCGCAGTTTAGACATCGCACCTCGATGGCAATCCAATCAAACTCACGTAAAGGTCACGCTCAAATTTGCAGGCCGCACAAGAAAAGGCAAATGCTCGGTTTTCCCATCCTGCAAACCTCAATGTAAACCAAGACCAAGAAACCGAACACGAAACATTCGCACCTCGACTCAAGTCGCCAAAGTGTATATGCTATCCTTTAGAAGAATTCTAAACAATACCGCTTTTGGAACTTAACTTTAACACCTATGGATCCACTGTGAAAATGGAAAAATAATCGAAGGTTTGATTATAGTAGGCATTTATACCTCCATATTGATTCACTTCCATGTGTGTTTAAGAACAAAGCCGGATGTCCTTCACCGATAAGCAATCGCAGCCACTCTACACTCCTCCATTGTTGCTACACTCCCCTCCTAACCCCCACACCACTTGCCCCCTTTCCTTCCATGGTTGTTGCACCCAATTGCATGATCATTGCACCTGATCCCAAAACGTTTGTTGCACTTCGTCTCTCGGTGACCGCCAAATTCGGTTCTTCATACCAAAATGAACAGGATGAGATAAGAAACCGTGTCACCTGGTATAACTGGCCTCGCATGACCTTTTGCCTCGTATGACCATTTGCCGGCGTTTTTAGTCGCTCGTCTGCCTACTTTACCCTGACTGCTGGCACTTGCGTCCATGTTCACACTCAGTCTCCAAGTTCACCATGAAGAATGAATTTCACACCCACTGCTGCATGGATCGTTTGCACCGTGCCACATACGCCTGTGCACCCTTCTGTTTTAGCTGCAGCAGCGTACACGCGAGTGCTAATGCACACACCACAAATGTTGATGGGATAACAACTGCTACAACGTTCATGGGACTCGCTGAAGCTCCGCCGCCACCGCCACCGGCAACACCACTACCCACGGCCACCGCCCCGTCCATCCCAGGCAAGGCCGGCAGTCCGGGAGCCACGGGTCCGCGGGCGTGCGGAGCACGAGAACATCCCAGCCAGTCATGTAGCATGGACTTTGGGTACCCAGGCTCCACGAGCAGCCGATTGTTGTTGAACTTCCAGTAGTCCTTGCCCTTATAAAAGTAGGTATATGCTGCACAACAAATGCAGGACAGGGAGGGAAATTAGACACGACCAAGTGGAACCAAGCTCAGTTTCCGTTTTGCACAATACAAGTGTAGAGAAATATTTTGGGCTCGTCTTTGTGCCAATAAGAGGCTTGGGTCTACTTATGTTGAACTAACCCTTTACTTAGGCGTAGCTAGGCATGAAAAAAGCTCTCCGAGGGACAGAAATTGTAGGATTCATTTACACCCCTCTGCCAAGCTTTCCCATGATGCCAAAAACGCAAGATTGCAGCCTCAGGCAAGGTCATACAATGGCACCGTTTATCGTTCGCAATACTATGTATGGGTTTCACTTACTTTCTTTATTGTCCACAAAGGCACCTTTGGGTGAATCGGGGACACCTTTCCAAATGTCTATCGATTTTGGGTAGGTGGCATCCACGGTTCGCTTCTCTTCATTAAATCGCCAGTACCTTCAACACAAGAATAGCTGTTAGCACAACTTAACAAATATAATTCGATTTTAATTGAGAGCTGTCACGAGGACACCGTGACCAAATGTCATGATTTTTCAATGATACATCTCCTACTTCCTTCGTGACTGAATCGGTTTGAAAGGTATCGAAGATACGATGTACGTGATGATAATGATAAACAACACTTCAAAGGTCGAGTTTGTGGGTGATGTTATGATGTGTTGTCTTTACTGAACTAAAAGGGGGTGAGGGGTGCATCATGGGGCTATATGTGTGTAAATGACTCACGTAACAAGTTTACAATAATCGAGCAAGTAGTCAAAGCAAAATGCAGCAGTTTTTCTCCGAGGGGGACAATACACACCCAGTTAAGGTCACAAGTGAGCCAGATGGGCTTTTGATCAATGGATTCGATCCGATATCAGTGTGGAAATCCTCTTAAGACTAGATGATTAGTATCCAGAAGCTGGGAATTCGTATCCTTCATACTGTTGCTCTCAGTTGGATTTGAACTCAACTTCTTGGATGGTAATCCAGTGAATGTACTACAAAGCCACCCCTGAAATTCGGATTCTTAGGGGCTAAAACCTGCTTTTTGGTGTGGCTGGGGAAAATGATTGCCATTCAACATTGTATTTTGATACAAAAAAACGTCAAATCGATTCATCCATTGCATAAAAATGCCTGCATTTCAAAAGGGGGAAGGGGGAAGGAAAGGTGTCAAAATTCCATCATTTTTTGGTGTGTAATAAGTAAGTGACTCTTTGACCAGTCACGAGTGAGGATTGTGTTATTTTCAAGCCAGGTTAAGGTGTTTCTTTTTGCACATAGGAGCAACACTGCAGTTACACTTGCCCATCTCTTTGACCACAGCGTCCATGAGCATGTTCACCCCTCATTGGAGATTAGAGTCCTTGTTGTTGCCGGTGAGGCAGAGATTTAGACTCATCCATGCTTATTCCTATATCCATGTCATCCTTGTCCAAAAAGGTGCAAGACCCTGTTTTCATTGACAAAGATAAAGATGCAATTCTGGGGTCAAGGCCTAAATGGCCTATCTAATTCCAGGATCACTGCTCACCTCCACTCATTCGTTTCTCTTTTCTCCCACCTGTGGAATCAACTTCCACATCCTTTCAAATCTCATTCTTCCTTCCAGGTCTTCAAGACAGCTGTTCACCACCATCTCAGATTATCCCCAATCCAAAACCATGATCTTTTCTAGCCTCATTAACCCCCTCCCTCACACCACCCCAATCCCTCCTCCTTCCAAATTTTCAGTTTCCATCCTGAGAGTTTCTTTCTGTATCCATCTTATCCACCCTATGCATCCTCTCCTGCTCCTCATTCCACCCCACACCCATTGTCTGTCCAAGTCTGCCTCTATCTCGACCTTCAACTCTCCTGTTGGTGTTTCCCCCTCTCTCAACCGTTCCTTTTGGCCTGGTGTGCCCTGATCCGTTCAGTGTACTGATTCTAACTGTGTATACAAAAAGAAAAGAAAAGAAAAAAGGCTGGCATCATATGGGTATCACATAGCACGTGACCCCTCATATTCTGGGTCAGTAGCAGTTGACATACGTTTGTAGAACATTTCATGCTCACACTGCGACTCAACCTTGTAGAACCTTTTCGTTCACATTATTTGTGTTTTTGAAACATTGCAATAATACTTGGGCGAGATGCTGGTTTGAGTAAGTAAAAGCTTCGACATAAACAAAATAATCGACTTGGTGAGGGCCAAGGAATTGTTACGTGTGATAAGCTGAATTTGTGACACATAATTAAACTATATCTTACCTGACATTCTCACACAAGTACAAAGCCAACTTATAGGCAAACACGAACATTCTTTCATCCAAAGCTACAGATTTCAGAAAGCACAGAATTTTGTTTTTGGGGATTCCAAAACATTAATACAGCATAACAAGCAAATATTCATCACGAGGGTGGTTAAAGATCATCATGCACCATGGTCCTTCAAAGGTTGGAATTCCAATGATTGGTGGTAAATTTTAATGTCTCTTTACATACGTGTTTTAAGGCCCTGTCACACCTTGACGTTTTAGCCAGCGTATGGCAAGGTATCAAAATGTATGTAAATACGCTTGGCGTGAGCCGCTGAAGCTATTTGATGTTTTTCCAGTTTTGGACGTATTCATAACGAGTTGGACGTACATAACGTATTAGTAACGTACACAGAACGTTTAGAAACATATAGATAACATATACAACGAAATGCTGAGCATGTTGTCGGTTCACAACCTATGCCCAACGATAGTCTAACTAATGCATAGCGCGGCATCGTATCGCGCGACGATCACGTGACGTAGCCTATTAAAAGCTGCGGCTCGACGATTCAAATCATAACCGCACTAAGACATCGAAGTGTCAAGCCGCTGTCACACCTTGACGTTTTAGCCGAAGCGTAGCCGACGTATGAAAATTGCCCGAATACGCTCGACACGTCGAATATACGTATGTAATTGTTTGTAATACGTTAAGAGCACGCTGAAGCACGCTGGCATACGTCGTAGTACGCCGAGTACGTCGACAAATTTCAGCATGTTGAAATTTTTCGACGTATGCCAGCGTATGACACACGTTTCCGCATACGCGGCCATAAGTTGTAGGCACGTTACGCGATCGTTGACACACGTCGACACACGTTACTTGTAAGTTACTCATAAGTCGAAACACTCGAGGTAATGTAAGCGTCAGTGTTCCAGACTCCCTGATTTTTTTATTTATTATATTATTTTTCTTCGGTATGACGGTGATGTTGACACTTCGATTTCTAGTGCGGTTATGATTTAAATCGTGAGCGGCAGCCTATTAATTATATTATATTAAAACCGCACTAGAAAAAGTGTCAACATCACCGTCATATCGAAGAAAAAAAAGAAAAAAAAAACAGGGAGTCTGGAACACTGACGCTAAACATTACCTCGACGTGTTTCGAATTATGAGTAACTTACAAGTAACGTGTGTCGACGTGTGTCAACGATCGCGTAACGTGCCTACAACACGTTACTCATAGGTTAGAAATAAGTTTCGGGTATGCTAAACATTACCTCGACGGGTTTCGACTTATGAGTAACTTAACAAGTAACGTGTCGACGTGTGTCAACGACGCGTAAGGTGCCTACAACTTAAGGCCAGCGTATCGGAACATGCGAGTCATACGCTGGCATACCTCAAAAAAATTTCAAGCATGTAAAATTTGTCGACGAGCTCGGCGTACTACGACGTATGCCAATACGTGCACGTAGAGACTCACAGTGTACTACAACGTATGCCAGCGTACTACGACGTAGCAGCGTACACGACTATGCCAGCGTGCTCTTAACGTATAAAAACTTACCACATAACGTATTCGACGTGTGCCAGCATTTTAGACAAATTTTTCATACGTCGCGCATACGCTGGCTAAATCGTCAAGTGTGACAGGGCCTTTAAAACAAAATACACAAAGGGTGTATTTACAAAAACACAAAGGACAGACCTATCAGCTTACTTCCAATCATCAGCAAGCATGGAATCCATCATCAAAGTTGACATAAAATCCTTTCATTTCTTAGATGATCGTGTTTCGATTCAGACCAGGTCACTCGTCCACCTAAATATACACCCTGGATATATATTATATTATATATATATATATATATATATAATATAATATATATATATATATATATATACAGTGGGGAGAACAAGTATTTGACACATACCGATTTGCAGGTTCCCACTTACAAAGGACGTAGAGGTCTGTAATTTTTATCATAGGTACCTTCAACTGTGAAAGACGAATCTAAACCAAAAATCCTGAAAATCACATTGTATGATTTTTAAATAATTAATTTGCATTTTATTGCATGAAATAAGTATTAATATACATCAGAAAAACAGAACTAATATTTGGTACAGAACCCTTTGTTTGCAATTACAGAGATCAGACGTTTCCTGTAGTTCTTAACCAGTTTGCACAGACTCGCAGCAGGGATTTTGGCCCACTCCTCCATACAGATTTTCTCAGATCCTTCAGGTTCGGGGCTGTCGCTGGGAAACACAGACTTTCAGCTCCCTCCAAAGATTTTCTATTGGGTTCAGGTCTGGAGACTGGCTAGGCCACCCCAGGACCTGAGATGCTTCTTACAGAGCCATTCTTGATGCCCTGGCTGTGTGTTTCGGGTCGTTGTCATGCTGGAAGACCCAGCCGCCCCATCTTCAATGCTCTTGTTGAGGGAAGAGGGTTGTTGGCCAAGATCTCGCGATACATGGCCCCATCCATCCTCCCCTCAATACGGTACAGTCCTCCTGTCCCCTTTGCAGAAAAGCATCCCAAAGAATGATGTTTCCACCTCCATGCTCACGGTTGGGATGGTGTTCTTGGGGTTGTACTCATCCTTCTTCTTCCTCCAAACACGGCGAGTGGAGTTTAAACCAAAAAGCTCTATTTTGGTCATCAGACACATGACCTCTCCATTCCTCCTCTGGATCATCCAGATGGTCATTGGCAAACTTCAGACGGGCCGGGACATGCGCTGGCTTGAGCAGAGGGACCTTGCGTGTGCTGCAGGATTTTAATCCATGACGGCGTAGTGTGTTACTTATGGTTTTCTTTGATACTGTGGTCCCAGCTCTCTTCAGGTCATTGACCAGGTCCTGCCGTGTAGGTCTGGCTGATCCCTCACCTTTCTAATGATCATTGAGGCTCCACGAGGTGAGATCTTGCATGGAGCCCCAGACCGAGGTAGTCCTGGAGCCAAGGGGTGTTCGCATGCTAAAAAGGCCCCTAAGTTACCCACTATTTTCTGAAAGAGCATCACCTGGGGCATCATTTTAGCGAGGGTAGACATTCTGTAACCCGGCAGTAATCTTGCTAGGGATGGTTTTGTAGCTACGACCATACTGAAAGTTTCCGCAAAAATTTGGGGTAGGGGAATTTCAAATCTTCATAACTCAGTAAGGAAATGAGCTATTTGCATGAAATACGCCTCAAAATGTAGCTTATAGGGTATGCTACAAGATGAAAGTAAGAAAGATAAAATTGGGTCAAGGTCAAGGTCACCAGAGGTCAAGCAATGACTAATTGACACTTGCTTAAAATCTGGGCCTTTAAAAACTTAAAATTACACCAGATCCCAGTTGTAAACTGTTTTATTCTTTTATTTGCAGACTAGTAGAGTACTACATAGGAAAGTTTTTAAAATTATTTGAAGAAAAAAACACACACTTTAACCCTTTTATTTTCAAGTCAAAATATCGAAAAAATGCCAAAAATGCAATTTTTCAAGATTTTAGGCAAGTTATGTGGCTGTTTGAAAGTGTATCAAAAGAGATAAACCCCCTAAATCTTTACAAAACACAGGATTAAATAGTAAGAAACTTATCATAATGTCTGTTTAGAGGGAACAGGGGTCCCTGGGGTAAGGCAGGGGTAGGGGGTAGGAGTAGGCGCTGAATGAATGGTGTTGAACGTATTTCAGCTTATCATTCACAGGTTTTTATCCTACTGCCTGTGACCTGACCTTACTCCCTGTGCATTGGGCCATTGGGGCCTGAGAATCAGTGAGTCAGCACCTTTATGGGAATCCTCACTTTCTACACTGTACATTTTGGTTGTGTCCGTGAAGCCACTCATCAGAGTTCCAAAGTTTCTTTCATGAAAATCATGCATTTCTAGGTGAGTAGATGGATAGATTAGATTAAAATACATCATGTAGCCTCCCATGGGTGGGTACTCTCTATGTAATTTAAAGCTATTGGGCATTTGATGTGAAGAGATGAGAGATGTTGCATTGCATGTCAGAATGAGTACTAAGTACGTGTACAGTTTTCACAGATAGATTGCGTACACATTGAAAATGAATGTCGGAGGTCAGTAGTAAGAAAATTTCCTCTGTTGATTTCAGGCACTGTGCATGTGTGAGATGGTTAGTTTACCAACTAAACGCTTGAGGAGATCAAACCATCACCAAGCCCACATCCACCTGTGATATAGAAAAATGCATCATTTGTCAGCGGATCAGCCACACTAATACTACAGGCAGTGATACGGGCACAGAACGGATTGTTCAAGCAGCATCTATTCGAAAGGATGTTGTGTATGATAGACTTCAGCAGGTCGACAATAGTAAAATTGTTTACCATGTTAGTAATGAATGTTAATGAAGAGTGCCAGTGGAATCATAGGTAGCACCAAGAAGAGAAATTCGTTGCTCAGTGGGAGATAATATATCATGAAATGTTGGCAGTGGTCAATATTCAACGGCAGATCAGTGGTGTTTCACTCCCAAGACTGAACTTACAGTTGGCAGAGTTCAATGTCTCGGCTACGTTGAACTCTGAAAAGTTAGCTCGTGATGTAATAGAATACATCAAACAGAATGAAAACCCAGCAGGTGTGTCTGAAGCAGACATTCAGGTGGAGCAGCCAAAGTTGCACAACAGTCTTACCCAAGAAATTGTGTCAAGTGAAATCCGTGATGACCTTCTGAATTTCAAGACTAAATCCAGCGATCTCTATGACAATTTCCGCCGTGATCGGTTGGTCAAAAAGGAAAAATCACTGTTTGACCCAATCCACAGGAATAACTTGAAGACATTCAAATCAATGGAACCAGAGAAAGGAAAGCAGCAGGTTGGAGAACAGGAAAGCAAAAAACTTGCTAAAGCTCAAAAGATATTTGACATTGCTTAGAGTGAGAAATTATGATATGAAGGAACTGCTGAGGCATGACTTAATTGAGAAAAGCTACCTGTTTGATGAGAAAGGACTTATGTCGAAGCCAAATAAAAGTGAACTTTGCAAAGGCTTGGAGGATGAGCATTTAGACAAGAAGAAAGACTATCTGCCCCCAGATGAATGGAAAAAAGTGAAAACTGCTAGCATCGTTGATGTGATGTGTTGTTTACGCCAAATGAACACATCATCCTTGAAGACGTTTGGAGATCTTTGTGCACGGTTCCTACAGATGGCATATGGACTGAGTAAAGATTCCAATCGTATTGACTTCGTCTCGATACATACGTGGAAGGCTCCGTAAAAGACAGTGAACGTCAGAGAAGACAAAGTGCAGTCCAATTGATTTGAATGTCATTTGTGAAGAGACACCACTGCCAGTTTCTATGGACGCTTTCTGGGCATCATCTGCGAACAAGTCAAAGCTCCAGGGACTCTTGAGAAACTATGTACTAGCACACCCAAGGCCAATGACTGATATCGTTTTGAGTGGAATTGGATTCTCACCCAATATTGACCCATGTCAGGGCATTTTCAATGGCAGTGACCAACCCCTGTGCCAGATTTGGATCTCGACATTGAAGAAGCCGATGTGAGAACAATCCCACATGCACTTAATGCTACCAACTGCGGGGCAGAACGAGTTGTTCTGCTTTCTAATGACACAGATGTGTAGTTCTTGGATTGCATCACTGGAGTATTATGAAGGCACATGGGTTAAAGGAATTGTGGATAAAGGCTGGCATTGCAACCACCACAAGATATATTCCCCTCCATACTTTGGCAACTAGAATGGGCCCAGAGAAGTGCAAAGTTATCATCCCACTTCATCACCTGACTGGATGTGACTCAACAAGTAAATTCGGAACGAAAGCGGCGGGTTGAAGGCAAGCCTGAGAAATTTCTCCAGAACTTTGCCAGGAATCCATATGATACAGATTTCACCTAGTGGAAGAATTTATGGTGCAGGTCTATCCATTGAAAGCTCCAAGTGATTGTCAAACAATGGACCACCTCAATACCACGTATTCCACCACAGTTCCAAAACAATCCTAGACCTTCCACCAACCAGCAGATTGATCAGAGGCCATATCAGAGGGCTGTCTATGTGTCGTACATGCAGACACCTGTTTGGATAATCCACATCTTGATCCCAAAGACTTCGGTTTCTTTGAACAGGATGGCCTACTGCGTCCAGTGCGGGATCAAATTTTGCTGCCAGATCACTTTCCAATGCCATGCACATGCACTTCATGTGCAACAAAAAGTTGTTCCTGCGGGAAGCGTGGCATCAGGTGCTGCCCTTACTGTCAATGCCAAGCTTCAGGCAAGGGGTGCAAGAATGTAGGATAGATCATCATGCAGAATAGATTAATCAGATTTCACGGTGGTTTGAATGTCAGCTCCACTTTCATTAAGAAACTTTCCTAGGTTGTGAAACTTCAGTGAAACAGCAATGAGATGTTTTTACTGGTTTAGTTTTACTCCTGTGGGTTTTGCATGATAGCCCTGTGTCACCGGCAACTGATTTTCTTTGGTTATTTGAACAATTCACATATCAAATTGTTTAGCGGTAAAATGCTTAAAAACGGCATTTTTGCGATTTCCAATATCGTCTTGGGCCTGAGGGGGTTAAAACATAAGTTTTTTTTCTTCAAATAATTTAAAAAAACTTTCCTATGTAGTACTCTACTAGAATCTGCAAATAAAAGAATAAAACAGTTTACAACTGGGATCTGGTGTAATTTAAAGTTTTTAAAGGCCCAGATTTTAAGCAAGTGTCAAATTAGGTCATTGCTTGACCTCTGGTGACCTTGACCTTGACCCAATTTTATCTTTCTTATTTCATCTTGTAGCATACCCTATAAGCTACATTTTGAGGGGTATTTCATGCAAATAGCTCATTTCCTTACTGAGTTATGAAGATTTAAATTTCCCCTACCCAAATTTTTGCGGAAACTTTCAGTATGGTCGATAGCTACAAAACCATCCTAGCAAGATTACTGCGGGTTACAGAATGTCTACCCTCGCTAAAATGATGCCCCAGGTGATGCTCTTTCAGAAAATAGTGGGTAACTTAGGGGCCCTTTTTAGCATGCGAACACCCCTTGGCTCCTGGAGTAAGGGAGATTGACTGTTATCTTGAACTTCTTCCATTTTCTAATAATTGCGCCAACATTTGTTGCCTTCTCACCAAGCTGCTCGCCTATTGTCCTGTAGCCCATCCAAGCCTTGTGCAAGTCTACAATTTTGTCCCTGATGTCCTTAGACAGCTCTCTGGTCTTGCCAATTGTGGAGAGGTTGGAGCTGAGTGATTGAGTGTGGACAGCTGTCTTTATGCAGATAACGAGTTAAAACAGGTGCAGTTAATACAGGTAATGAGTGGAAGAATGGAAGGGCTTCTTAAAGACAAAACTCACAGGTCTGTGAGAGCCGGAATTCTTACTGGTTGGTAGGTGATCAAATACTTATTTCATGCAATAAAATGCAAATTAATCTATCTATAATTCCAGCAATCTCTGTGTGTGTGTCTGTGTGTGTGTGTGTCTGTGTTGTGTGTGTGTGTTGTGTGTGTGTGTGTGTGTTGTGTGACCGCTGTTTCTCGACAACTCTGGTCCGATCTGATTGAAACTTGCCAGGTATATTGCTGGGGACCTGAGGATGTGCCTTTTCAAGGTTTGATATTAATCGGACAAGTGCTTCCCAAGTTATGGCCATTTATTTACCAAACCAATGAAAAGACACTGTTGCGTGGGCGTGGCCGATGGGGAAGGGAACCTCAGCCGCGTTCCCCATTACGGGTCACAACGTACGGGCTTCCGGAGAGTGATGACTTCGTGATTCTAATAATTTCTCGATTTCTTATGCGCATTTATAGATAAACACAATGGCCCAAGTTATGATCGTTTTCATATTAGACGGTGTATAAATTTCGGGAACATCAGAGTGCTGGTATGCTCCGAACCAGGAAGTAAATTTTTTCTCTCTCTTCTCTTCTCTTTTTGTTTTTCCTTGCCACGACATGCGAAAAGGTAAAATACCTTGGCGCTAATTGAATAATTTGTATTAAAAATAAATTGCGAATAATCGTAACTGCGAATATCGAACTTCCGGGTACGCACGTACGGGCACGTGAGAGCGAAGAAACGGCCTGTGTGGTTATTATTTATTAATTATTATTATTATTATTTTTTTTTACGGGCACGTACTAGTCTATCTATAATTCCAGCAATGTGTGTGTGGTGGTGTGTGTGTGTGTGTGTGTGTGTGTGTGTGTGTGTGTGTGTGTGTGTGTGTGTGCCGCTGTTTCTCGACAACCTCTGGTCCGATCTAATTGAAACTTGCCAGGTATATTGCTGGGGACCTGAGGATGTGCTTTTCAAGTTTTGATATTAACGGACAAGTGCTTCCCAAGTATGGCCATTTATTTACCAACCAATGGCAAGACACGCTGTTGCGTGGGCGTGGCCGATGGGAAGGGAAGCTCAGCCGCGTTCCCCTTACGGGTTACAACGTACGGGCTTCCGGAGAGTGATGACTTCGTGTATTCTAATAATTTCTCGAATTCTTATGCCATTTATAGATAAACACAATAGCCAAGTTATGATCGTTTTCATATTAGACGGTGTATAAATTTCGGGAACATCAGAGTGCTGGTATGCTCCGAACCAGGAAGTAATTTTTTCTCTCTCTTCTCTTTTTGTTTTTCCTTGCCACGACATTGCGAAAAGGTAAAATACCTTGGCGCTAATTGAATAATTTGGTATTAAAATAAATTGCGATAATCGTAACTGCGAATATCGAACTTCCGGGTCACGCACGTACGGGCACGCGAGAGCGAAGAAACGGCCTGTGTGGTTTATTTATTTATTATTATTATTATTTTTTTTTTATGTGTTTTTTTTTTACGGGCACGTACTAGTTATTTTAAAATCATACAATGTGATTTTCAGGATTTTTGTTTTAGATTCCGTCTTTCACAGTTGAAGTGTACCTATGATAAAATACAGACCTCTACGTGCTTTGTAAGTGGAAAACCTGCAAAATCGCAGTGTATCAAATACTTGTTCTCCCACTGTATATATATATTATGTATAAGAAACACCCTGGAAATGTGTTCTGCTCTCCCAACGATGGATGGAGGCCCTCAATGTCAGACATGAGATCAGGACAATCTCTCTGGAACAATCTTGAGCATTCAATAGTCTACCATCCCACCTTGCTCTCCAAACTTTCTGCCAATGGCATCCAAGCCAACTCTACAATGGTTTCTGACTACCACTCTAAATAGCCAACGTTTAGAACTCAACAGAAACCTCTCATCTCCTCTCCCTGTTAAGGCTGGAGTCCCCAAAGGCAGTGTTCTGGGCCCAGTCATATTTCTAATCTTCATCAACGCTCTTTCTGACTCTCTGGAAAATCCTCGATCATTGCTGATGACTCCACCCTTTTCCATAACATCTCCCATCCTTCAGATAGGTAGGTAGTAGCCTCTTCCCTCTCTTCAGACCTTCATAGATTCACAAGCTGGTCAAACACTTGGATATGCCTTTCAATCCTGACAAATCTCACACTCTCTCTCCATAATATAAGGACTGTCTGGCGAACCCTCCCATCTACTTCCTTAACAATCCTTTTGAAGTTCAGTCACTCAAACATTTGGGCCTCACCATCAGCCAGGATCTTTTGTGGGAAAACCACATGTCTAAGTTGGCTTCCAAAGCCAGTCACCAACTGGGCAACCTCTGTTGTGCAAAGTCCTACCATAGCACATCAATTTTTATCCACCCACAAAACCTTCATCAGATGCTTGATGTAGCACTGCTCTCCCGTCTAAGCTGGCACGCCTGCCTCAAACCTCATTCAGCTTGATACCATGGAAACCAAGGCTTTCAAAATCATTGGAAAATCCTGCATTGAACTCAAATCTCTGGACCTATCACTTCCACATCACAAAGGTTCTGTGGTTCCTTAGCCTTCTCACGCCTCCATTCTGGTCTTGCACCTTCTGCTCTTTCCGTGCGGTGCATGCGGTCCACAATCAACCCATTTCTGGTGAAATTCCCAAAATCCAGACTCGTTGCTCATCTCCACTCATTCGTTCCTCTTTCTTTCCATCTGTGGAACCAACTTCAACACTCTCTTCAATCTCATTCTTCCATCCTGGGCTTCAAGACAGGTGTTTACCACCATCTCAAATCATTTCCCCATCCACAACGATGATCTTTCAACACCCATTAACCCTTCCAAAGTGCAACTCTCTCTGGATTTCAATTTTGTCCTTCCAATTCTGCGATAGAGTTTGCGGTTGTACCGAGTTTGATCACCGATTGTCCTCCACTTGCTCTCATTCTTTCCCACATCCCTTATTTCTCCAAGTCTCCCTCTGAATTGTCCCTCAACCATGTTATTGGCATGCCCC
>CM068959.1:12694300-12706232 GCA_035128595.1 Eptatretus atami | reverse complement strand
CCCCCCCCACCACGCCCACTCACCCTCTTTCTATCTGTCACGTCCTGATCTGTTCGGTGTTCTAACTCATCCGCTAGTCTCGCCAACAACAAAAAAAGCAACAGCACAAGGAAGCAAACCAATGTTTGTGTCTCAGGACATACCGGTCTCCACGAAAAAAGTACGTCTTGTTTGGGATATCCCACCAGAGAGCTGTGTCGACACGATCATGTGGAACCCCATGGCCAAGTTCCCGTAGAGGTCGCGGATATCCAGGTTCTGGCCCATTCTCGTTGAAAACCCAAAAACGATTTCCTTATGCAGGAAAATGCAAGTGTGTTCAGTTGAAGGCATACAATACTGTAGAACCATCAGAGCCTTTATGACAGGACAAAACCTTCCACAATAAAAACAAACAAACATTCCCACTGCCAAACGCATGTAACATGTGAGTGCAAACATCTGAAACAACTCAAGTGAAGTACCATTGACCTGAAGGAATGGCCTTTCTTGTGGTGACACACCTACCACATAAACTTCGGTGTTAAATAGACTGCATTGCAGTGCATCTTTCAGTATCTTGTGCCACTTTCTGAAGTCTTAAAACCACATATTATTTGCAGAAATCGAGAATAGTCCTCAACCACCCCTCCTTGGCAATTCTGTAACAATCGAGTAAAATGATAAATTCAGCTATTCAGGTCAATATCAATTAAGGTGAAGTGCAGCAACTACAGTTGACCTTTTAAATGGTGGGCATTGGTGTCCTAAGTGTTCTGTCCTAGATCTACAACTTCAGTACATACACAGACTTCACACAGTTGGATGAGAGCTTGGGTGGTTGGTACACTAAGGTGTGCCTTCTGCAACCGGCTAAGGTGTTCCTCCCCCAACCAGGTGGTTGTCCACGTGAAGTGGTTAGCAGCAACATTTTCCAAGATCTTGATGTTATTACTGCATTGCTTCATGGTATAGCTTTAAGGGTGTCTTTAGATCTCTTTCTCTAGCCAGCAACACTTCACTGCCCCAGCTCAATTGAGAGTAGAGTATCTGCTTTGGTATTGTCTTGATTAAGGCTTAACTGTAAAGGTGGCTGGCTTAAGATCTTAGGGTCCTGAGTTTGTGCCCCTGTCATCCCGTTGAAATAACACCAGGAGGGTTGACTCAGCCTGTTATCCTTCCGAGGTCAGCAAAATGAGTACCAGCTTACTGGGGTAATAAGCCATTTGAGTATCCTGCATTGGAGTGACGACCTGTCCAGGACTGTACTCCTTAATCAATTAAACTGCCTTGGTAACCCTACGCACCTCATGGCGTGTAAGGAATGTTTATTATTTCTTATTATAGTCTGGATTATTGCATTAGACACAATTGATCAGTCCAGCAAAGTTTAGCTATAATGAGAGAGTATTCTATGCTAGTGCAGTTGGGTTTGTGTTCTGTACTCTTCCTAACAGATTTGGATGAGAGCACGAAGAGTGCTTTGATGGAAATGCTCCAGGACCTTGAGATGCCTTCATACATCAACCATGTCTCGCAACCATATAACAGGGTGGGAGTGATGACTACCGAATAGAGACTTAGTTTGGTTACTTTTGTTAGACCCTTTTCATCAAAGTTGTGGGCTCTCAGATGGCCAAAGGTTGTGGAGGGACACAATGTAATGTTGGATCTCCTTGTTGATGACTGAAGACTTGGATAAGTGGCTGTCTCAATAGGCAAAATTATCATATTCTCAAGAGTGCTTTCATTGATGGTGATGGAAGGATGAGTAGCAGAGTCCAGAGCAGGTTGGAACATCACTGCAAAACAGAACATTGTTAACATCAACAAAGTTGTCAAAGCTCACATGAAGGTATTGTTCTGAATGGGCAACAGTTGCAGTTGTCAGCATAGTCTACATCTATGACGGTGGCTGTGGATATGTTTGTCTTCACCTGTAAGCACCTTGCATTGAATGGCTTCCTATCTAAATGATTCTGGATGTCAACTCCTGATAGAGGTGTGGGTGAGGAAGGCTGCCAGATAAACGGAGACGTTTCAGGGCAATGACATGTCACGTCAGCACTGGTCTTGATGGGAGTGGGGCGTGGGGGTAGGGGTGGGCGGAAGACCTCAGATTGTGATCCACAGTGAAGGACAGTGTCTTTTCTGTTATTGTTTGCACTTCGAGACATTTTTTAGGGCAGCCAATATAATGAAGGATACTTGACAAAATCTCCCCATTCACCGAATCAAAGACCTTGGTGGGACCAATAAAGACCATGTAAAAGAAATGGTGGTGTTCTCCACTTTTCTCTTGTATTTGGCATACAGCAAAAGTCATGTCAATGGTTCCCCTGCTGGGTCTATTGCCACATTTCAATTCTGGGAGTTATTCCACGATGGGCAGTAGTCTATTTAGGAACACCTTGAACAGAACCTTATCAGCTATGGAAGGCATGGCAATACCACAATAATTATCCCAGTCTGACTCTTCTCCCTTCTTGAAGACAGTGATACTTGTCTTTTTTGTCTTGAATGATATATTGGGCCAAGACACTTTGTTGATGAAGGTGAAGGTGATGGGAAAGAAGGGTACCTCCCTGCTTATAAGCTTCACTCGACATACCACATGGTCCAGCAACCTCATTGTGGACGTGATCTAAAGTCTTGTGCACTTCATTGAAGGTTGGGAGCTCATTGAGCTTGGATATGAGCTGGTACTGAAAGATCTTGTCGGCTCTCTGGTTATCAATGTCTGAATCCCGATTGAGAAGATCTCGGAAGTGTTCCTTCCAATGTTGTAGAATTCCCACACAGTCTTTGACAATAGATGTACCGTCACTTTATCACAGGAGGGCAGCTCCTTTCAAGCTCACCCAAAGTATTGATGACACTGATAAAGTCAGGAGTCTTGTAGCCATCTGCATATAAGTCTGACATCTCCTGGGCTTTGTGAACCCACCATAGAATATTAATCGCATGGATCATACATAGCAATTAAGCCCATGAGTGATGGTACAATGTTTTCTTGGCCTCAGACTGTGTTATTTTGCTTGTGTACAAATGCAGTGTGTTTGTGGTCATTGAGCTCCTTTATGTGATTATAATTATCCTCAAACCAATCCAAATGTTTCTATGTGTGTTCCTTACCGATTCCTCAGGATGAATAGATGGATGCTTTTGTGGATTCCAATTGGTGCATACAACGATTGGAAGATACTTTAGTTAGGTCAGGTCAGGTATTGGAGCATGTACCAGAACAGCATGTTGCTGCATCCACTTTCTGTTGGTACTTCAGCAGCCTCCGTCTGGCAATCCCTCAGGTAGATGCCTGACCCATCCCCATCTCCTTGAGATGCCGATCAACCTGCTGCAACAACGAGGCGCATGGTCGGCCCGTTGAACTCCTCCACTCACGAGGCTCCCTCATTGAGAGAATTTGGTGACCAGCATCAGTGTCAGAAAAATGAGCCACATATCCATACAGCTGCAGCTGATGCTCACAGACTATACACTTTGCTGTAAAGCCAGACTGCTCTGGGCGTTGGTGCTCAAGCAGATGGTGGCGAACCCTATCAATAATTATCCGAGCAAAGACGTTGCACGGCATTGAGAGCAGCGTCATCCCTCGGTAGTTGTTGCAGTCCTGGTGATCACCCTTACCTTTCCAGAGAGAGACAAGAAGACCCCTCTTCCAGTCAGTTGGGATGATGCCTGTGCTTCAAACAGCAAATTACCGCATACAACGACGTGAGTTGTCGTTGAGAAACAGAAACAGCATTTCCACCATACTTGAGAAGTTCAGCATGGATGCCAAAGATCCCAGGAGCTTCACACCCCTCTTTCAACTGGTTCATCACAGCCTGTTTCTCCACAAATGCAGGTGGTTCATAATTGATTGGAGGGTCAACAGTAGGGATACTTACACCCCTCCCTGACATCCAAATCAACAGCTGCTGTGTCAGCCTGGTGCAGCCGCGCAAAGTAACCAGTCCAGCGGGCCTTCACTTTGGACTCCTCTGTCAAGAGCTCACCACCTTCCGCTCTAACTGCAGTACACCAAGGGATGGGCTTGGAGGAATGCATTGCATGAATTCCTCTGTAAGCAGGACGAGAATCACTTGACTGCAAGGGATGCTCTTCCCCTTTACAGATTCCTCGCACATAGGCCTCCTTGTCCGCCATCAACGCATGTACATTTTATGCCTCAACTCCCTGAACAGCTCAGCTCTGCCATCAGGCCTGGCCCTGCAAATCTGATCAATGATATGCAATGGCCCTTAGGAGACAAAGTTCTTCTTCATTTGACGGAGGGTTACAAGACATCCACTGGCAACAAAAAGGATGGTAGTCTTGAAGGCACTCCACAACTCTTCAGGATTCCCCAAAACACCAAGACCCTCCCCCCCTCCCCCCAAATTCCTACTCAGCCTGTTCACAAACTCCTCAGCTACCCTCTCATCCTTGAGCTTGCCAACATCCAGCCTAGGCTGGGATGGTACCATTCTCCCGGATTTAAGCTGTAACTTCAGAGTTGCTTCAACAAGCCTGTGGTCGGTATCGAGGAACTGAGCACTCTGGTTGACCCTGCAGTTTTGGAGCATCCTCCAACGACCAATGAGCATGGTCCAATCCTCCACCATCAATGAGCACATGGTAAATCTCCTTGGCCACACCACCAGCGTTGGAATACCAAGTCCAGTGATGAGGCTGTGGGCACTGAAACCATGCCACTCTAAAGCCATAACTTCTTGCAAAGTCAAGGAACAAAGTGCTATTGTAGTTCACAGTTCCTGTAGTGGGGCAACTTAGCATAACAATTGTGCATTTTGTGAGGAAAGCACCAAATTTGGCACACTAGTAGCCTATCATATTATGAACAGATTTGGATATTGGGCCATCTCAAAATTTTTGATGGCAGTGGAAAATGGCTGCCACAGCCATCAGCGGCTGAATTTGAGATGGCCCAATATCCAAATCTGTTCATAATATGATAGGCTACTAGTGTGCCAAATTTGGTACTTTCCTCACAAAATGCACAATTGTTATGCTATATTTAGCTAAGTTGCCCCACTACTGGCCCATGTCTCATAATCATCCCTATCAGTGACAGTCAATGTCATTGAAATCCCCCAAGACTAGAGTATCTCGCCTGGGGCACCGATCAACCACAGACTCGAGCGCGGCATAGAATGCCTCCTTCAGTTGATATCACTCATCTAAGTTGGAGTATACACAGAGAATAGAGAAATGACACCCAAAGAATGATGAATCCTCAGTCACTTAATATTCTCATTGACCAGAGTTCCCTCAATTATCATGCAAGTCAGTTATTGGACACAGCTACAGCAACTACTTCGGCACGGTAGCCATCAGATCGACCAGAGCAGGAGGAGGTGTAACCACCCACCATGATGTCACCACTATCCGGTCTCCGTACCTCAGAGAGTGCTGCAATACCGGTGTTCAAATGCTGGAGGCGCTTCAGTTGATTGCAGAGATAGGTGATCATCCTCTCTTCAAAAGGACATTCCAGGCACCCACCTGAAAGGGACCGTCTCAGGTTAACCTGAGGAGACTGAAGTCTGGTGGATGACACCTCAGCACCACCTCGACACACACCACCGCAACCCGGTCCACGAAGGTTACCCCATGCTTTTCCTCCTATTATCAAAGAATTGGGGTCCTGAAGGCTTTGCCCGAACCCCGTCATCCAGTGAGTTGCCCTGTGAAGGGCAGCTCTATGGGAGGTACTCTCGTGGAGTGGGTTTTTAGTTTTCCTTGTGTTTTTTGCGTGTTTTGCGGAATGAAGCGCTTTACGGTGGCCGGAGCGCAAATCCTGGCACCAGCCTCCTATGAAAAGGTAACCCAACTGCAGGAGGACATCTGCATAGTTGGGCACTAGATATATGGATGACCGTTCGCTCACAACAGACCCTACCTCTAACCCTTTGACAGGTTTTGTTTTTAATCCTGCTGGGTGTCCATATCCATACATCCTCCTCATCAGCAAACCTGGTCGGGGGGGGGGGGGGGGTGAGATATCCGCTCAATCCGTGCATCCACTGGGCTGGCAGGATGGCCGAGAGGTACACATACTCACATCTAAGCTATCTAGCCTAGGTTCGAATCTCAGCCCAGCTATGAACTGTCATCCCGGTGTTTCACAGGCAGAATGATTTATCAATGCGTGTGCTGTCCCTCTGATGGACGTTAAATTGGGCGTTCTGTCTGCCGGCATGAGTAGGTGGACATTAAAAACCGCATGGTGTCCTTTGCGAAGAGTAGGTGACCTATCGTTGGCACCGTCAACAAATTTCAAATTCCTACCTTAATCTACAGGGAGCTGTAGGGATACTTACACCCCTCCCTGACGTCCAAATCAACAGCTGCTGTGTCAGCCTGGTGCAGCCGCGCAAAGTAACCAGTCTAGCGGGCCATCAGCGGCTTATTATCCAATTATGCTACCCTGCAGCCTTGTGCTGCAATCCAAAAGAAGTAAGACAAAAACTACTTCCACAATGGCAAACTGCATGTAAAGTCATAGTGAAATCTGCTGCAGAATGGTGTATTATTTATTTTCGATTCTTTTATGTTGTGTTTCTCGAATAACTTCTTCACTTTTACTTCAATACATGTGTGCAGAATTTCTGAAAGTATGATTTTTGATCTTAGTGCCAAAAACGTTCTTCATTTTTAGAATCATTTAGAAAAGGTCTTCATTTAGAATTTTGTAAGTTCTACAAAAACACAGAATGACTGTCTTTATTCTCACATGATGTTTGTAGAAATTTGAATGAAAGGTTTGAGCATTAGATCTCCCTGACAAATACAAAAGTAATGTACATTTGAAAACTTGATCTTTGGCTGAACAAAATTTTCTGGTTAAAAGCAGAAAAATGAGGCTGCCCACAAGAGATCCATCCATCCATCCATTGGGACCATACTTTGTGCAGAGCATTGGTCTGCATAAGCAGTCTCCTTGGCTTTTGGGCACAATCCTGGACGGGTTGCCACTCCGACACAGGATACCAGCAAGCTGGTAAGCTGATTTTGCCGATCTCAGAAGGATGACAGGCAGAGTCAACCCCACCTGGTAATAATTCAACAGCTGAGGGGGATTTGGATTCAGGATCTTAGGAACGAACCAAAGCCCACCACCCTAACCATTAAGCCAACACCAGGCATCCACAACAGATGCCAACATGAAAATACAATGGTGTCAGACCAATGGTCACGTAACATCATGAGTACCAACAACAATAACAACAACAACAAAAATGAAGTAAAAATATGCCAAACAGTGAAGGATCGAAAGGATGGATTATTACCCTTAAAGAAGACAAGTTTCCCATCAGGGCGTTCATATGCAGCATCAATCCCTGGAGGAAGCCCTTGCCAGAACTTGTTAATAAGCACTGGATAGCCCTCAAGTACATGGTTGTTCCGGATCTGCCAGAACCAACGGTCCTGCAAAGAAAGCAAACCAGAAGAGATGGCCCGGCTCAGTTTAATAATCAACCTTTAACTGGGCAGTGAGATTCAAATTTTCATTCTTACATGATAGAGAGCATCTCTGACAATAAAGTTTGTTTTTATTATACCCACGCTTTTTGAAAAAACACAGGGGAGAGGTATTGTAATCGGCTCAGTCTGTCTGTCCTTCCGTCTGTCTGTCTGTCTGACTCTCCGTCCATCACGCTGTCTCCTCCTAAACGGTTGTGCAGAAATTCACCAAACTTGGTAGTTAGGATCACCACATGGCACAAAGGTGTGAGAGCAGTATCATTTTTGGCCCCGCCCCCTGGGGCAGGGTGAAAAGGTCAAATACCAAAAAAACGCAATTACAGGCACATTTTTAAACATCTTTTCAAGAAACTTTGTATAAACAATCAACATTGGGGGACGCATGAAATAAATAACGATTTTTTAGATTTGACCCTCGGTTTATACCCTAGAGAGAAGGGACTTGGGTCACGGGGGTCAATATGGGGAAAAATAAATTAAAAACACAATTTGATATTGGGTCAATCCTGGTGGAACTTCATGCCATCTTTTTATTTTGCTTGAGGTGGGAAGCTTGGGGATTTGCGACAGTGCACCATCGAGTTTGGTCTAGTACATTTTAAAGAAGAGGTACTTGCATACCATAAGTACAACTCATTTTCTTAACCAAGTGTTGATGGAGGTATGCTTGAAAGATGGCATAAAATTCCACCAGGATTGCCCCAATATCAAATTTTGAGTTTTTAATTTTTTTTTGTCCCCGTTTTGACCCGTGACCCTGGGAAAGAATGAGCAAAAGAATGAGCAATGAAGTTTTGGGCAAAAGCCCTTTTTCAAGGCAAAAATATAAAAACCCAAGAAATCCCCAAAACTCATTCTGCTCTTTTAGTTAGCACATTTTTTGTTCTTTAACATCAATTTCCTCCTCCTTACTTCTTTCTCTCTCTTTTATATAAAGGATGACCACAAAACGGTACCTATACAATTTGATAAACCTTTATTTTCACCACACTTTGGAAGAAAAAAAAACCCCGGGGGGAAGGGGAAGGGGAGGGGGGGGGGTCGCAGGGGAAATCGCTCAGCAATGAAAAACAGGTAAGTTGTAGAGAGGTGGGTTTAGGGAGAGTTATTTGGGGAAGAAAAGATCATAGTTTTGGATGGTGGAAGATCTGAGATGGTGGTGAATAGGTTGTCTTGAAAAAATAGAGGGAAGAATGATTGAATAAAATGTGCAAGTTATTCCACAGGTGGGAGAAAAGAGGAACGAATCAATGGAGGTGAGCTGTGATCCTGGATTTTGGGATTTTAACCAGAAGAAAGTTTGATGGTGGACCACCATGTGCACCCTGCAGAAACCTGGTGGGAAGGGGGGGTGGCAGAGCACAGAATGTGCAGAGGGTGCAAGACCATAAAGGAGGCAGTATAAGACAGAGAGCCACCGACCAGTCTGCAATAGCAAAGTGATAAGCCCATAGACTCAGCTTCATTGCGCGAGATTCCATTAATATTAAAGGCTTTGGTTTCTACGGCATCAAGCTGAGCAAGATGTGAGGAAGGGAGCCAGCCCAGAGGAAAGCAGTACTCCATCAGGTGCGGATGAAGGCCTTGTCGGAGGATAAGAAGTTCTCGTGGACCAAGGAAGGACTTTGCATGATGCCCAGTTGGTGACAGGCTTTGGAGGCCAACTTAGAGGTGTGGTTCAACAAGAATGATCATGTCTGATAGTGAGGCCCAAAGGTTTGAGTGAATGAACTTCTTCAAGATGATTGTTAATAAAGTAGATAGGAGGGTTTGCCAGACAGTGCTTTCGGAGGAGAGAGAGAGAGAGAGAGAGAGAGGAGGTTGCTGCCTGCCTATCGAAATGATGAGGGATGTTACGGTAGAGGGTGGAGTCATCAACAAATAGATAAAGGGGATTTTACAGAGAGTCAGAGAGATGGTTGATGAAGATTAAGAATAGGATTCGGCCCAGAGCACTGCCTTGGGGCACTCCATCCTTGACAGGGAGAGGAGATTAAAGGATTCCGTTGAGAGAGACACGTTGGCTAAGGAGAGTGCAGGAAGTCAGTCAGCCATGTGTGCAGTTGCTCTTCTTGAGAGATACAATTGCTTTTTGATTCTTTTCAACTATTCTTATAAAATATATTTTAATGACTTCACATCTCCCTTTACTGTTCTCTCCAAATGTCATGTCACCAGACAGCTTTTCCTTCTTCTTCACACACTTAATGTTCCATTTCTCGCAAGCACTCAAACCCATATCTCATCGTTGTGAACCTACAATGCTAATTTCCTTCAATCCTATCAGGATGACTCTCTTCATTTGAAAAAAAAAGTTTGCATGAAGAAGAAAAACTCGGCATGCAAATTGTGCAGCCTCACAGCCATTAACTTTCATGTCTATACCACCACCCCATATCTTACTGCCCCTCATCTCCCTCTCCCCTCCACCCCACGCTCTCCACCTGCTTCCTGCTGCCCACACTCGGTGAGCCACCGCTCCTCCTTCACCTTCCCTAACAGTTTGGTCCAGCAATAGTCAAGATTAGTGGGGTAGATAAAAGCAATTTTTGAGAGGAATCATGCAAATGATGATACAAGCATCAAATTTGGCACATTTGTTTCTCCCAGGGGATTCTAATCAAATCTGCTTGATTGGCCATTTGAAATACAAATTTTGAAAAAAAAAAAAAAACTTCAAAAAAGTCAAGACACGAATCAATGTTGGATGCTGGCTGAGATTGGTGAATGTTTCAGAAACATCATCAAAGACGTTCCAAGTCTGCCATGCAGTTTTCTTCCTTTACCGCGGAAGGCAGACACGACGTCACATCCAGTGAACGCATGAAGTATGGGATCCCTCTAGCTTTCTCAGGCCCTATTGCAGAAACTACCTCATGGACTGGAATCCATCGTGTCTTGGCTCCTTGGCCAAAGGCAATCCACATGTTCTCAAGACCTAGTTCCTGTAAGGATGGCAGTACAGATATTGCTATGACTAGTACGTCCGTGTGATTAGCCTTAATGATAATGGACTTGCTACCATCCGTCGTTGCATCCCAGGCGTGTACAAATATTCGAGTGTCAGCTTTCTTCATGACAACATGGAGACACAGCATCCAGTGACTTCCTTGTGTTTGCTAATGGCATCTTCTCCTTTTGTGACAATGACTGTGCTTGTTGTCTGTGCTTCACACATCTTTTCCGCAAGGAAGTGAAACAGCTCGTCTTGTTCTGTCATCTCGAAGAAAGCTTCTCCAGTTACTTGGGGTCTTACTGGTTCCTGTCACTCTTCTTCTGATTCCTTGCCCCCTTTCGACCTTGCCTCGGACTTCAGACTTGACTTCTTGTACACACTCAAACACTACGTCCACCCTCTGTACCTGGCACCATAGGATTCCACCTTTGGGATGATGTCTTCTTATAGCATAGTCATCAAATATCTTTGAAGTGCATGAGGTAGGGCATTGATAAGTGCTGAGCCATCAATGATGACTGCATCTCCCTTGGTTCTCTGTCTGGGATGTTCACTTGCGCTGCAAGAATTTCAGCAAGCTGTGACTTCAATTTTTTTTGAAGTTTTTTTTTTCTTCAAATTTTTTCAAAATTGGATTTTCAAATGGCCAATCGGGCAGATTTGATCAGAAAGCCCTGCAGAACCAGAAATGCCAAATTTGATGCTTGTATCATAATTTGCACGATTTTTCTACTATCTACTACACTAGATGTCCTTGATAAGAAATTGTTTTGTACAGTTTATAAAACTCATGGAAGAGCTGTCACACACACTCCCAGGCAGATAGGGACAACAGAAAACAAAGTACATGACATCATCCAAACATATCTGTTTACCTTGGAGGGGAGTTACTTCCCAGAACACACTGGGTGTCGATGATGTCAGCTTCTCAATAACCAGCCTTGTCATTGTAACTAAGGCTTTCCACGACAATGTGGGTCTGACCTAATCGATAAACTTCCCAACACACATCTTTGATAATGGCACATCCTCCCTGCCATTCTGAGGAATGCTGAACTTTCCATCCAACCTCTCCGGTTCCTCCTCCGCCCTTGTTGGCTTCCCGATGCTCTTGTCAAAGCCCATATTTCACTGGATTTTGTGAGGGAACAACCTCAGCACCATTAAATTTGGCTGTTCACATCAGCCAACTCACAGGGCTGATAACCTGTCATTTAACAAAAGGATCGGGCTATCATCTCCACTGCATCTCAAATTGATTTCACATGGAAATACTGTCATGTCCACGCCAGTTAAGACCGACCTGGACGGAGAGCCAAACGGTTCTACTTTGGAGGCGAACACGTGATCCCTGGAGATTAATGCATGTGGGGGACGGGAGGGCGGCAAAGCATGTACCAGACGCGTTCACCAGGATGGAAGACAAGGGTTTATACTCGAACCCACAACGAATAGACAGACACAAGCAATCTTAATAAATAGGGG
>CM068959.1:12624901-12681837 GCA_035128595.1 Eptatretus atami | reverse complement strand
CACAGAGTCCAGTGACAGTTGGGTGCGACTGGGTGAGGTGGGTACAGAAAGCGAAGGGTTTTGGACACAAGATTCAGATGCAAACACAGAGTTTCGGCATTCAGACTTTTCACATGCAGTTCCTCAAAGAAAGCTACTGCGGCCACTTTCCTTGGGGACGAAGACTGATCACACTACAATCCAGCAATTGTATGTAATTAAGTATGTGTGCATCTATGTGTGAACCTCATAGAATCAAAAGCAGCTTGGATGATCTCCATATAATTTTGCATAGGGTCATGTCACGGGCAATAAATAAATACCTCCCTTCACATCCCCTCCCCTCAATAAAGTGGGGAGATGACTTGCATTTTTCGCCTGTACACATGGCAAAATTCAAGTTTTTTAAACACTGACCCCTGCTGAAGTGACGAGGGTATTGACACCATGTTTTGCTCCCAGAAAAAGCAAGTATTATTCATGCTAAATTACAGTGTTCATGTCTAGAGCAGAGACAACCAGAGGTTAACAACCATTACACAGTCTTGGTGGACCTAATGGACTCCTTCTGCACCGAAGTTTCTTGTAAGGGAACTCATTATTAATATTGTTATTATTATTATTACTAGCAGGGACCCGTTCCACGGAAAACCCTTCCTTTCTTTGGGCGGTGTATAGGCAACGAAGCGCTGCCCCACGTGCTCCCGGAAGTTTATGTTTACTGCTAATGACCTAGTATTAATTTTCGTCATCCGCACACTTATTCCCCCAAAAAATGTTATGAGTTTGTTTTATGTTCCAGAGATCGATCACATGTTGAAATGAAAATAAATAATAAATTGCAAAATGAAAGTGTCGATGATGGCGAATGAAAGTGACAATCACGTTTTTACGTGTCGTTTTATTTATCTCACTGAAACAAACTTTGCGAATTAGCGTTCTACGGGCATCGCTTTTGTTTCCATTGGCATCATTTATGCTTTGTGATGGCGAGTAATAGTGACAATCAGTATGAAAAACAAAAACTTTTCTTTCAGTGGTGGATCGAGGTTGGGGATTGGGAGGTGGGATGGCGGCCCTTGTAATTCAATTTTTACATATAACCTACGTTTGTTGTAATGAACTATAAAAGGTTTTGTTTACTGAGCCGAATTGGTCCATTTTAAGTTTTAAAAAGCAACATTTTCTTGGGAGCTGTTAACCCTCCAAATTTCACCTTGGATCTACCCCTGAGTTTATACGACCTCACTATAAACAACGTTGCGGGTTTGTCGGCCTTCAACATGTTCAGTCCCTCTCCTTATCTGGAATTCATTCTGGATGGCAAAGATGCGCAGATCGAGTGGGTCTCATACTCTACTCTTTGCAACTGTCTGTGTGTAAAAACAGGACTCCAGGAATGGGAAGGAGGACTCTAGACTGCTGCAGGCTCTGAACCAGGCTTTTGTTGATAGTCATCGCAAAGGCCAGCCTGACTGGACACTGTCGTCGGTTTTGTTGGAAAGGAAGATCCGTGTCAGATGAAGAAAGAGGAATTCTAGGAATAATGAGAATAGACCCGGCACGCTCACCACCGAACATCCGCACCTTAAGAAGATGATCATTGACCTTGGTCAAGATGTAACGTGTTCCCGTTACAGTGGCCATTGCGAGGATTGCGATTTTGCAACAGCATGATGGGAGTGTTAACCTTCAGTGACATCTCGTGCGGTGGCACCACCTGAAAGATTGAAGGAGTTGAGAAACTCAGGTGGATAAAGGGCAGATAGGTTTTGATCGGCCAAAGAATCGACATTTTTGACGATTAAGTGTCACCCGGCAGGTAGTCAATGATCTTAATGTTGAGAACATCAACTATGTTGATGTTCTCAACATTTAATTGTGGTTAAAATTGCACGTGAAGCCAATCACTCAGAAATTGGACGGTCTTCAAGCCCGGCATACACATGGTTGATAACATCATCTTCAGAGTTCACACAAAGAGCAGGTGGTTATGGAATTACGTCATCGTAAAGGTTACCCTCCACAGAAGGCAGGCGCCCTTCACCCAATTGCACCAAGCAACCGGCATAATGCTCGAGTCGTTTTCGACTTCCTTCATCCACACCATCAAGTTGATTGAACACGTGCATATTTGTTCTTCAAGTTAGCATCGTGTAATGCCGCCACAATGGAGAGTTTTTCATGCAGGTGTTGACGATGTTTAGTTACCTCCCTCATCGGACCACCGGAAGAATTTGATGATAATCTCCTCCAAGAATGAAAAGTTTTCTGCCCCACTACCATCAACTCTCTCCACCCCTCCAACCCAACTTTCTTCTCTACCTCCAAACTTTCTTCCCCCTTCCCCCAAGAACCCCCAACCCCAGCGAATTAGTTACGGCTTGTCAGCAGTTATCAGTACACCGCTTCTCATTGAGCCATAAATAGTGCACTGCTTTAATCCAGGAGCTTTGCAGTCACGGCAAAGGGATTGCAGTGTTGTGTTTATAGTTACTATTATTATTTATTATTATTAATATTACTATTATTCCAAAAACGATATTACCGCATGAAGAAAACTAGGGGAATTCATTAATCCCACGGTGAAAGCCCTTGTTGGCCGTGGGAGAAGACCTTCATTTGGGTGGTGAAAAATGGAGCGCTACCTTCAACTCTCCGAGGAAAAAAAAACCTGGGCAGTGTATAGGCAACAGAAAGTCTGGAAGGCTGCATTGATCACTCCAGAAAAAAAACAAACCTGAAGCGGCTTGAATGTGAGGCTTAAGGCATGAAGCCTAAGGCCGACACATACTGTGTCGTTGGAAGGCCAGTGACACCTATCCTTTCGATATTTGATGATCACTTGAACAATCGCTTTGTTTGTGTCTCACATTGAACGGAAAACATAAAGGTAGGGCATGGTGATTGTGACTAGGACAGGCTTGACGGTGTCAGGCCTGAATGGCATGAAAATCAAAATGGTGGATGTATGATATTTCTGTTTAAAATTATGCTGTCCTATGCCGAAATGACGTCCCAGAGGTAATAACATAGCGTGACAGACAGACAGAAAGAAAACTGCCGCTACTTTAACATATAGATTATTACTATAAGGTAGAACTGCATGCGCAATCACACACATGTTCTCACTGACCAAGAAACCGATTACAATAGTCTCTCCCGTCCCTTCAGTAACAGGCAAGGCCAACTACTGCAGATGGCATCAGTGCCCATGTTCTCAAATCCAGCTCTGCTGCTCTCGCTTCTCCTCTGTCTGTCCTCCCTTTGCCACCTCCAGTCTGAATGGAAGTGTGCCACTTTCACTCCGGTCCACAAAAATGATCCAAGACAAATCTTCTCAAATACAGACCACTACACGAACCTCCAATTACAAGCAAAGTTGGAGAATCCATCATTGCTGCTGACGTGGTCTTTCCTCTTTTCAAACAGCCTGACATCTCTTATATTAATGACATCTCTTCTGACTCTTTTGTAATACCTGGTAACATCTTTTATCGACTTGATCATCCTCCATCTCATGGTCTTGGTATTTATGTCAAAGACTCTTTGTCTGTAGCTCATGAAAACTCCTTTGAATACAACACTCATGAGTTTACGTGTTTTCATCTTGCTCTCCTCCATTCCACAACATATCTTTTTTTTTCGATGTTGTTCACCTTCTTCATCCTCCTGCGCAGCACTAGATGCCATCTCAGACTATTTTATTGCATCCTTCAGCTCGGATCATAGTATTTGGTGACTTAAACGTTCACTACAAAGAATGGCTGATATAATCTTGTCATACTGACCCTCCTGGCATTGAAACTGATAATTTTTCGTTTCTCAAAATCTCACCTAAATTATAGCATCTCCTACTTGTATCCCTTATCATGATTCTGAGAGAAGGCACAGATTTGATATTTTCATGTGTTCCAACCCAGATGAATGCGTTACCAAGAAGCTTCTGTCTCCAATTGGTAACTCGGATCAATCAACGGTTTCTGTACATCTCATATTCCTCACCCACAACTACTTTCCATCCTTTTCACTGAACTGTTTTTTAGTTTGGGAAGGCTGATTGGGATGGATTTCGTTCTTTTCTGTCTGATGTGCCATGGGCATCAGCTTTCAGACTGGGTCCAGATTTGGAGTTTTGGACCTGCTGAGGCTGCTGAGGAAATATCCCAATGGATACACATTGGCATTGATAATTATATTCCATCACTGTACCTATCCGAAAAAGGCTCATTCTCAATCTGAGTTCACTCTTGCTTGTATGGCAGCAATTGCTCATCGTAACCATCTTTTCAAGCAGCACCATTTTCTGGGGACCTTTGATTCAAAGCGTCTGTTTCTTGAAACTAGTAATCACTGTAGGAGAGTTTTGGAAGATGCCAAGCAGCAACATGCAGACTGTTACTGGCTCAATTACAACTCAGCAGCTTGGATCTCGAGACTTTTGGAGGATTGCCAACAGTGTTCTTAACCTCAGCTATTCCTCAAAACCACCTCTCTTTCATGGTCCTGAGGTTCTTACCTCCCTTTTGGATAGGGCCAATCTTTTTGCAGAGCAATTTGCCTCCAATTCCTCACTTAACGATGATGGGCATTCCCTTCATGTTTTTCCATCTCGCACAGATAAGGTCCTGTCCCCCTTGTCACTCCGAAGAATGTTGCCAGAATTATTCATTCTTTGGGTGCCTCAAAAGCTGCTGGTCCTGATGAGATTCATGCAGTTATATTGCAATCGTGTTGGTCTGAACTTGCACCAATTATTGCCAAGCTATATAATATGTGCTTGGCCGATTCAGTGTTTCCCTCATTATGGAAAGTGGCTTCCGTTGTCCCTGCTTTTAAGGGAGTCGATGAGCATTCTCTCTGGCTACTAATTACCGTCCCATTAATCTTATTCCTGTGATTTGTAAGATCTTTGAATGCTTTATCAATCATAAGCTTCTTAGTCACCTTGAGGAGAATGAACTTCTTACTGACTGTCAGTGTGGCTTTCTCCATTCCAGGTCGACTGGCAACTTTCTCTCCTGAATTACTGATCAATTTAACAGCCTTAGATTTTAGTGGTGAGACCCATTTAGTTGTTGCCTTGGATATTTCAAAGGCCTTTGATAATGTGTGGCATAAGGGACTACTATGCAATCTTCAGTCATATGGTGTGTCGGGTGGAATGTTGTCCATAATTTCTGCTTTCCTTTCGAACCGAAAGTTGAAGGTGATCCTTAATGGTCAATCATCCCCTATTTGCTCTGTAAATTCTGGTGTTCCTCAGGGCTCTGTTCTTGGTCCTTCTCTCTTTCTGGTATACATCAATGACTTGTCTGAGAACGTTTCATCCCAGCTCACCCATGTATGCCGACGATGCCACACTCTACTGTGTATCCCATAATTCAAGTAACACTTCTCGTTGTGAGGTTTGTGCCTCACTAAACAATTATTTGTGCCTCAGAGAACATGTTGAAGTTGTCATAAATGGCTGGTAATGATCAATACCAAGAAGACTAAATCGCTGTCCCTGTCTCATTCTAGAGATGGCTCTTTTCCTCCTGTGCACATGGGTCCTTTGATTTTGCCGGAAGCATCAGAACTGTGCCTACTTGGCCTTGATAGCTCCCTTAATCTCAGCTGGGAGACGTATATATTAGGTATTGCAAAGAGTGCTTCTATACGAGTTGGTTTTCTCGATCGAGCTCAGAAATATCTACCTTCGGATGCTATCCTCTATTTGTAAAAGACAACTATATGCTCCCTTATGGAGTACTGGTACCACATTTGGGCTTGAGCACCAGCTTGTTATCTGTCCTTATTAGACAGGCTCCATAAGCGTGTAGTGAATTTGGTTGGAGTCGAGCTCGGCTCTTGTCTACAAGCACTTTCACATTGTATGTCTTTTGCTACTCCAAGTTTGTTTTACAGATGTTTTCATGGTAATTGCTCTCCTGCTCTTTCCAACTTGGTACCTTCTGTCAGGGTTTTTGGTCGGGAGACTTATCTTGCCACCACTTCACACCTATACACTCTGGCCATACTTAGGTGTAGAACGAAGAGCTATGCAAGTCGCTTTTTTCCACGTGCTGCATTGATTTGGAATTCTTTGCCGGTCACATGCTTCCCCACATCTTATGATCCATTTTCTTTCAAGAATAATATAAATTACGACCTCCATCATCTTTGATCGTTCATCTTTTCTTTTCTAGCTCTACACATTTAATGGCACTCAGCCTTGTGTCGGGAAAATCTCAATTTAAAAAAAGTAAAGAAAAAGCAAAGCCTGATCTTTGACCATCAGTTTTGATTCCTTCCCAGTCAATTAACTCTGGACATGGTGCAGCTCCTCTCTCAGCCCTAAGTCTCAAAAACACAAGAGGTCATGACTGTCTCAGTTCAACAGTCTAGCATGCGAAGCTCTGTCCATGCAGTAATACAAGGCTGCCTTAATACTTGGCTGCCTGACATCTTCACTCACGCAGTCATTGCGTTGCTATCAATATAACCCTCTTCTCTATTCTTGCAATAAAGGCTGAAGTACCCTAAGGCAGTGTCTTGGGACCAGTCTTCCCGAGAAAGACAACCACATTATAACACCATTATGGCTATGTCATAAATGTGCATTTCTCTGATTGTTCCTCATCTATATAAACAACCTCTCTGGTACTCTGAAAAAAAATCTCTCATCCTTTTTGCAGATGACTCAACATCGTGTCATACAGTACCGTCATCCCACTGACAGGAAGACTGCAGCTGCGTCACTTTCTGTTGATCTGGGAATAATTGGACACTGGCCTGATCAATGGAACATGCTCTTTAATCCTGACAAGTCTTACCGTCATACCCTGTCGCTCCAGAAGAAACGTCAAACCAACTCACCTATCTATTCCTAAAGGTACCTCCGCTACCGAAGGTGGACAGAGGTTATGTTTTCACCGCTGAAAAAGTCTGTGTCTGTGAACAGGATATCTCAAAAAGTTATGGATGGATTTGGACAAAACTTGGTGGACAGATTGAGTGTGTGACAAGGACGAATTGATTAGACTTTGGTGAAGACCCAGATCCAGATCAGATAAGAAATTAAAAATATATTTAAGTGATTCTTCACCATTGAGAGGTGGGGACAAAAACGATATATAACAAGTCAGGTCAGGTATGGGAGCATGTGCCAGAACAGCGCGTCGCTGCGTCCACTTTCCGCCGGTACTCCAGGGCCTCCGTCTGGCCATCCCCAGGCAGATGCCAGGCCCATCCCCATCTCCTTGAGATGATGGTCAACCTGCTGCAACCACGAGGCACGTGGTCGGCCCACTGGCCTCTCCACTCATGAGACTCCCTCGCTGAGAGAATCTGTGTGAGCAGGATCAGCGTCAGGAAAACGAGCCACATGTCCATACAGCCGCAACTGACGCTCACGGACTATGCAGGTAACAAATCTCATCCGAGTCTCTCTCAGCAACCGCTCGTTGGACACAAAATCCGACCAGCGATAGCCAAGGATTCTCCGAAGAGACCTGGTACCAAAGGAATTAAGTCTCCGTCTCAGATCTTGGTCAGAGTCCAAGTCTCGCATCCATAGAGCAAGACTGGAAGTACCAAGGACCTGAAGACTCGGACTTTCTCCTCCGCCACAGGTACCGGCAGCGCCACACCCCATGATCCAGTGAATCCATGACTCCCAGGCCCGACCCAGACGTCGATTGACCTCTGACTCACAGCCAGCAGAGACATGAATATCACTGCCAAGGTAAGTGAATCTCTCCACGACCTCAACATCCTCACCACAAACAGACACAGACAGGACAGCAGCATCAAAGATGTCACCGAAAGCCTGGATCTTAGTTTTGACCAAGAAACCCGTAATCCCAGCGGCTCCGACTCCTCATTCAGCACCTCGAGGGCCCCCAAAAGGATATCTAAAGTCTCCGCAAAGATGACTGCATCATCTGCAAAATCAAGGTCCGAGATCTTGACATTCCCAACGATGCACCGCAGCTTGATCTCTCCGACATCTTCCCTAAATCCAGTCCATACAAGTGCTGAAAAGTGTGGGGCCAGACGCACCCCTGACGAACTCCAGTAATAACTGGAAATAAGTCAGAGATGGTACCACCACACTTCACAGCACTCTCAGTACCAGAGTAGAGTTCAGACACAGATCGATCAGTTTTGGTGGCACCCCCCGAAGACCAAGAATCCTCCAGAGGGCATCCCGATTCACTGAATCGAACGCTTTACAGAGATCAACATAGGCTGCAAGCAGCCCCTGCCGAAACTCTCGTCTGCGTTCGGTGAGGACACGAAGAGCAAGGATACGGTCAATCGTTGACCTCTTTGGTGTAAGCCTGACTGCTCTGGACGCTGGTGCTCAAGCAGATGGTGGCGAACCCTATCAAGAATTATCCGAGCAAAGACCTTGCCCGGCACTGAGAGCAGCGTCACCCCTCGGTAGTTGTTGCAGTCTTGGCGATCACCCTTCCCTTTCCAGAGAGGAACACAAGGCCCCTCTTCCAATCAGTTGGGATGATGCCTGTGTTCCAGGCAGAGCACAAAACTGCATGCAACGACAACGAGTGCAGCATTTCCACCAGCCTTGAGAAGTTCAGCATGGATGCCACAGATCCCTGGAGCTTGCCCCGTTTCAACCGGTTCACCGCAGCCCGTGTTTCCACAAGCGAAGGTGGACCACAGTTGATTCGAGGGTCAGCAACAGGGATTGTAACACCCTTGACGTCCAACTCGACAGCTGGGGGATCAGCCTGGTACAACCGCTCGAAGTAAGCGGCCCAGCGGGCCTTCACTTCAGACTCCTCTGTCAAGAGCCTACCACTCTCTGCTCTAACTGCAGTGCTCCGAGGGATGGGCTTGGATGAAGCAATGCGCGAATTCCCCTGTAAGCGGGACGAGAATCACCTGTCCACAGGTGATGCTCTACCCCCTCACAGATTCCTCGCAATAGGCCTCCTTGTCCACCCTCAGTGCACGTACAGTTTTACGCCTCAGCTCCCTGAACAGCTCAGCTCTGCCATTCAGCCTGGCCCTGCGACTCTGGTCAATGGTATCCAGTCCCTTGAGAGACAAAATTCTTCTTTGCCCTGCGGTGAGTTCCAAGACATCCACCGGCAACATCAAGGACGGTGGTCTTGAAGGCACTCCACAACTCTTCAGGCCCCCCAAAGCACCCAGACCCCCAAGTGTCCACTCAGCCTGTTCGCAAACTCCTTAGCTACTCTCTCATCCCTGAGCTTCCAACATCCAGCCTAGGCTGGGATGGTACCATTCTCCAGGATTTAAGGTGCAGTTTAGAGTTGCTACAACAAGCCTGTGGTCAGTATTGAGGAACTGAGCACTCCGGTAGACCTGCAGTTCTGGATCATCCTCCAACGACCGTCAATGAGGACATGGTCAATCTCCTTTGCCACACCGCCAGCGTTGGAATACCAAGTCCACGATGAGCTTGTGGGCGCTGAAACCATGAACCAGCCACCCTAAGTCCATGACTTCTTGCAAAGTCAAGGAACTTAGTGCTATTCTGGTTCATAGTTCCTGACCCATGGGGACCAACACACACCTCATAACCATCCCTATCAGTTCCAGTCGATGCATTGAAATCCCCAAGACTAGAAGTGTATCTCGTCTGGGGCACTGATCAAACACAGACTCGAGCGTGGCGTAGAATGCATCCTTCACGGTGAGATCACTCGCCTCAGTCGGAGCATAAACAGAGACCAGGGAAATGACACCTAAGGAGTGACGAATCCTTAATCTCATAATACGCTCGTTGACCGGTGTTACCTCAATTATCATTGGGTCAGCTTATTGGACACAGCTACAGCAACTCCTTGGGTATGGTAACCATCAGAGCGACCAGACCAATAGTAGGTGTAACCACCCACCATTATCTCGCCGCAATCGGTCTCCGAACCTCAGAGAGAGCTGCAATCCCGATGTCCAAACGCTTGAGCTCAGATGATAACAGAGACAGGTGATCATCCTCTCTTAGGGATAGGACATTCCAGGCACCCACCCGAAGGGACCGCCTCAGGTTAACCCAAGGAGACCGCCGTCTGGTGGACGACACCTCAGCACCACTCCGACACACTCTCCCGCAATCTGACCCAGGGATGTTACCCGTGGTTTCCCTCCTATCATCAAGATTGGGGTCCCGAAGGCTTTGCCCAATCCCGTCATCCGGTGAGCTGCCTGCGAAGGGAAGCTGCACAGGAGGTACTCCACGGAGTGGGTTTTAGATTTTTTTGCGGTTTATGTTTTGCGGAATGAAGGGTTTTACGGTGGCCGGAGTGCAAATCCTGCCACCAACCTCCTAATAAAAAGTAACCCAACTGCAGGAGGACGTCCGCAGACACAGTTGGGCACTAGATATGGATGGCCGTTGGCTCACAAGGAGCTCCTCCGCCCTTTGACAAAAATATATTTCCTAAAGGTACCTCCGCTACCGAAGGTGGACAGAGGTTATGTTTTCACCGCTGAAAAAGTCTTGTTCTGTGAACAGGATATCTCAAAAAGTTATGGATGGATTTGGACAAAACTTGGTGGACAGATTGAGTGTGTGAAAGGACGAATTGATTAGACTTTGGTGAAGACCCAGATCCAGATCAGGATAAGAAATTTAAAAATATATTTAAGTGATTCTTCACCATTGAGAGGTGGGACAAAAACGATATATAACAAGGTCAGGTCAGTATGGGAGCATGTGCCAGAACAGCGCGTCGCTGCGTCCACTTTCCGCCGGTACTCCAGGGGCCTCCGTCTGGCCATCCCCAGGCAGATGCCAGGCCCATCCCCATCTCCTTGAGATGATGGTCAACCTGCTGCAACCACGAGGCACGTGGTCGGCCCACTGGCCTCCTCCACTCATGAGACTCCCTCGCTGAAGAGATCTGGTGAGCAGGATCAGCGTCAGGAAAACGAGCCACATGTCCATACAGCCGCAACTGACGCTCACGGACTATGCAGGTAACAAATCTCATCCGAGTCTCTCTCAGCAACCGCTCGTTGGACACCCAAATCCGACCAGCGATAGCCAAGGATTCTCCGAAGAGACCTGGTACCAAAGGAATTAAGTCTCCGTCTCAGATCCTTGGTCAGAGTCCAAGTCTCGCATCCATAGAGCAAGACTGGAAGTACCAAGGACCTGAAGACTCGGACTTTCGTCCTCCCGCACAGGTACCGGCAGCGCCACACCCCATGATCCAGTGAATCCATGACTCCCCAGGCCCGACCCAGACGTCGATTGACCTCTGACTCACAGCCAGCAGAGACATGAATATCACTGCCAAGGTAAGTGAATCTCTCCACGACCTCAACATCCTCACCACAAACAGACACAGACAGGACAGCAGCATCAAAGATGTCACCGAAAGCCTGGATCTTAGTTTGACCCAAGAAACCCGTAATCCCAGCGGCTCCGACTCCTCATTCAGCACCTCGAGGGCCCCCAAAAGGATATCTAAAGTCTCCGCAAAGATGACTGCATCATCTGCAAAATCAAGGTCCGAGATCTTGACATTCCCAAACGATGCACCGCAGCTTGATCTCTCCGACATCTTCCCTAAAATCCAGTCCATACAAGTGCTGAAAAGTGTGGGGCCAGTACGCACCCCTGACGAACTCCAGTAATAACTGGAAATAAGTCAGAGATGGTACCACCACACTTCACAGCACTCTCAGTACCAGAGTAGAGTTCAGACATCAGATCGATCAGTTTTGGTGGCACCCCACGAAGACCAAGAATCCTCCAGAGGGCATCCCGATTCACTGAATCGAACGCTTTACAGAGATCAACATAGGCTGCAAGCAGCCCCTGCCGAAACTCTCGTCTGCGTTCGGTGAGGACACGAAGAGCAAGGATACGGTCAATCGTTGACCTCTTTGGTGTAAAGCCTGACTGCTCTGGACGCTGGTGCTCAAGCAGATGGTGGCGAACCCTATCAAGAATTATCCGAGCAAAGACCTTGCCCGGCACTGAGAGCAGCGTCACCCTCGGTAGTTGTTGCAGTCTTGGCGATCACCCTTCCCTTTCCAGAGAGGAACAACAAGGCCCCTCTTCCAATCAGTTGGGATGATGCCTGTGTTCCAGGCAGAGCACAAAACTGCATGCAACGACACGAGTGCAGCATTTCCACCAGCCTTGAGAAGTTCAGCATGGATGCCACAGATCCCTGGAGCTTTGCCCCGTTTCAACCGGTTCACCGCAGCCCGTGTTTCCACAAGCGAAGGTGGACCACAGTTGATTCGAGGGTCAGCAACAGGGATTGTAACACCCTTGACGTCCAACTCGACAGCTGGGGGATCAGCCTGGTACAACCGCTCGAAGTAAGCGGCCCAGCGGGCCTTCACTTCAGACTCCTCTGTCAAGAGCCTACCACTCTCTGCTCTAACTGCAGTGCTCCGAGGGATGGGCTTGGATGAAGCAATGCGCGAATTCCCCTGTAAGCGGGACGAGAATCACCTGTCCACAGGTGATGCTCTACCCCCTCACAGATTCTCGCACATAGGCCTCCTTGTCCACCCTCAGTGCACGTACAGTTTTACGCTCAGCTCCCTGAACAGCTCAGCTCTGCCATTCAGCCTGGCCCTGCGACTCTGGTCAATGGTATCCAGTGTCCCTTGAGAGACAAAATTCTTCTTTGCCCTGCGGTGAGTTCCAAGACATCCACCGGCAACATCAAGGACGGTGGTCTTGAAGGCACTCCACAACTCTTCAGGACCCCCCAAAGCACCCAGACCCCCCAAGTGTCCACTCAGCCTGTTCGCAAACTCCTTAGCTACTCTCTCATCCCTGAGCTTGCCAACATCCAGCCTAGGCTGGGATGGTACCATTCTCCAGGATTTAAGTGCAGTTTAGAGTTGCTACAACAAGCCTGTGGTCAGTATTGAGGAACTGAGCACTCCGGTAGACCCTGCAGTTCTGGATCATCCTCCAACGACCGTCAATGAGGACATGGTCAATCTCCTTTGCCACACCGCCAGCGTTGGAATACCAAGTCCAGCGATGAGCTTGTGGGCGCTGAAACATGAACCAGCCACCCTAAGTCCATGACTTCTTGCAAAGTCAAGGAACTTAGTGCTATTCTGGTTCATAGTTCCTGACCCATGGGGACCAACACACACCTCATAACCATCCCTATCAGTTCCAGTCGATGCATTGAAATCCCCCAAGACTAGAAGTGTATCTCGTCTGGGGCACTGATCAACCACAGACTCGAGCGTGGCGTAGAATGCATCCTTCACGGTGAGATCACTCGCCTCAGTCGGAGCATAAACAGAGACCAGGGAAATGACACCTAAGGAGTGACGAATCCTTAATCTCATAATACGCTCGTTGACCGGTGTACCTCAATTATCATTGGGGTCAGCTTATTGGACACAGCTACAGCAACTCCTTGGTATGGTAACCATCAGAGCGACCAGACCAATAGTAGGTGTAACCACCCACCATTATCTCGCCGCATCCGGTCTCCGAACTCAGAGAGAGCTTCAATCCCGATGTCCAAACGCTTGAGCTCAGATGATAACAGAGACAGGTGATCATCCTCTCTTAGGGATAGGACATTCCAGGCACCCACCCGAAGGGACCGCCTCAGGTTAACCCAAGGAGACCGCCGTCTGGTGGACGACACCTCAGCACCACTCCGACACACTCTCCCGCAATCTGACCCAGGGATGTTACCCCGTGGTTTCCCTCCTATCATCAAAGATTGGGGGTGCCCGAAGGCTTTGCCCCAATCCCGTCATCCGGGAGCTGCCCTGCGAAGGGAAGCTGCACAGGAGGTATCCCACGAGTGGGTTTTCAGATTTTTTGCGTTTTTATGTTTTGCGGAATGAAGGTTTTACGGTGGCCGAGTGCAAATCCTGCCACCAACCTCCTAATAAAAAGTAACCCAACTGCAGGAGGCGTCCGCAGACACAGTTGGGCACTAGATATGGATGGCCGTTGGCTCACAAGGAGCTCCTCCGCCCTTTGACAAAAATATATTTCCTAAAGGTACCTCCGCTACCGAAGGTGGACAGAGGTTATGTTTTCACCGCTGAAAAAGTCTGTGTCTGTGAACAGGATATCTCAAAAAGTTATGGATGGATTTGGACAAAACTTGGTGGACAGATTGAGTGTGTTGACAAGGACGAATTGATTAGACTTTGGTGAAGACCCAGATCCAGTCAGGATTAAGGGAAATTTTAAAAATTATATTAATGATCTTCACCCATTGAGAGGTGGGGACAAAAACGATATATAACAAGATATCTCAAAAAGTTGTTGATGCGTCATGACAAACCTAGATAGATCTGTTGGGTAGGTGACAAGAACAAGCCGATTAGATTTTGGTTCAGGTCCAGATGCAGATCCGGCCTATCAGTGGGATACAAAACGTGAACTGTTCAGCCTGGCGGAGTTATACGCTCTACCGAGTGCCATTCTGGTTTTTGTTGTCATTGTTATTAATAAAATCCTGCTTTAAATCACTTGAGTGAGACGTCTCCTTTTCCCTCATTAGGCTATTTGGAACAATCTAGAGCCGTTGGTAAAGCACGAGTTTTCCTCCTGCACTGCATTTTAAAATGAAGCAACCACCACTCGGTTATCCGGGGCAATACCCCCATGTGTACAGGGTCTCAAACCTCATGGAATACACATATAGTGGAGCAGTGTTTTGCACAGACCCTGCATGTGAGAAATACGTTGCAACAACCATCACCGACTTTGAATTGGTGTATTCTTATTGTTCAGCGTCACAGCTTCATTTCCACCAAATTTTAACGTTGAAACAGCATCGAGCACCCACTGGGGTGGGGAGACCCTGGCATGTTAAGCAGTAGGATGAGCAGTGATAAAGTAAAAGGGTGAATAAATAAGAAAAATAAGAACACGTAATGCAGAATATATGGTTGAGCTGCACCTTTTTGTTTTGTTCGCCTACGTTTCACAGCCATATGTTTTGTGTGCTTAAATATTGTAGAGTTTGTGAACAAAAAGTAGGAATTTAGCCGAGGATGTGAGGAGGGAACGGGACTGTGGAAAGTGAAAAGACAACATAGAAAGTGATTTTGAAAAAAGATTTTGGATGCTCACCATAAATTTGCTGTACACCCAAGACATCATCACGTGGCAGAACAAAGTCTTCCGTATCCATGTACTGATAGAAAGGAGCCATTATGGCAGCTGGGTCGTTGGAGTGCTCGAGGCCAAGGGCGTGGCCTAACTCGTGGACAGCGACTAGGAAGAGGTCATTCCCTGTGGCACGGAAAAATGCACTCTTAGTAACCGTCATAATCTTTATGTGGGTAAGCAAACAAAGTTTAGAGCTGAAATGACGGTGGGAATCAGGAGCAGTAACGGAAGCATACAAGGAGAAAAGGAGTTTTGAATTAGAAGAGGTGAAGTTTGAAAAAAAAAGTTTTGTGAAAGTTGCTTCGTGAAATTTTTTGTTTCCATTAATCATTCATACAAGAGCACTCCTGAACAGCCCAAGTTGATATCATAACGATCACCGAAGAGGTAAATTAATCCAATTAAAATACTGATCAATTTGGAGGCAAGAACAAAGAAGCATAAATCCACCAATTGGCAGAAGTTTTGCATATCTGTGTTGGTTGTGATATTCAGGTCAGGTCACGTGTCTTCACATCTCATCAGATCCATCAGTCAGGCGCTGTCAGATCCTGGCAGCCAATACGGAAGGTTTGGCTACCATAGACATCCAAGCCGTCCATCCGTCCGCTGACCTCGAACATTCTGCGTACTTCAGTCCTGTCTACTACTCTGTAACGGCCATTGACGCGATTCTTGGTCCACCTCTCGCTCTCTGGCCTTCAACATTGTCCACCAACAATTTAGCTAATGAGCATATCTTATAACGAGTAGGATTTTGCAGCTTTTGAAATTCTTGTTTTCATCACATTCTATTTTTATTTTCTCTACAGTGATCAAATCAAATGAAAGACCAAATAAAATACTGCATTGGAGTCAGCAGAAGGAACTCGACCAAGCAAAGAGCAAATATATAGTCGTCAGAATGAACGTAGATAGGATTTAAGTTTCAGTGAATACTCCTCAACCCTTAATGACCCAGGAAGAAACATCCAAACATTACCCTACATTTAACTTTAAAACACAAGGCTCAAAGAAGAGTTTGTATGTAACATATGAAGGATAATGACATAAGTAGGCATTGATGTACCCCCTGCACCCATTAATTTACCAAGGACGAATTGACAGTGGACCAATTAGTAGGCAATGGACCAATTTATAAAGAACTGAGATTTGAACCTGGGTTAAAGTACTCCAGTATTTGGTCCAATTCAGAGTCCTATTTCAGCTGTGAGGCAATATCAAATAGAAATTGTCAGACGAGGAAAAGATGTTTGTTGCATCAACATAGGTTCCTCGGCATTTTAAACTCTGCTGACGCTTCGTACCCAGTTTTCACACATTCATCCCATGAGAAATTCCATTAGTCCATCACACTGGAGAAGTGTACACCTTGCATTACACCAACCATCATTGTTCTTGTTTCCAAGAGTCCAGGGTTCATCGGCGTCAAAGTGAGTGTCTCCACCAATCCCGGGACCCGGAAAGTATGCGTGAGCCAGGAAGCCACCTTCACCATCAAACGGAGAACTATCACGGTGGAATCCAGAAGCAAAAAAAATGAGGATGTCAGCCTCACGGCGCCCACTTTGCACTTCAGCATACTCTACTTCTTCGAAAGACAGTGGCGTGACACGCTGCCACACATTGAAGGCACGCCGGATTGCCTGATGAGTCTTCGCTTCTCCCACCTTTGGCGTGTAGTTTTGTAGGCTGGGGGTGGTTCAAGGTAGATGGTAAAGAGTGAGATGATGAAGGAAGAAACTCCAAGTATTACACGACACATTTAACTTTCAAACAAATGTTATTAACAATGTTTTTAGAATGTACAGCAGTGAGACACACACACACACACACACACACACACACACACACACACACACACACACACACACACACACACACACACACAGTGATGCTGATTCGTTGTCATCTAACCAATACAGGGAATAATACGAGGCTCAGTAGTATTAGTGCAAATCCAGGAATGGTTTCCTGGACTGAAGTACTGTATGGAAAACATGTAAAAAGCATTATCCAGGCTGATGAAGGACAATCCATCAGAAAATTATGTTTCAGTTAGGAGCTACAACCAATACCCAGTGGTATGTCCATTAAATTGGCCGTATTAATAGTGGATGTGGCTCAGGTAGAATGCCACAACTCTCTAAACAGTGGGTGTGCTCTTCACATGACAGATGATAGTCAAGTCCAAATCCATCCATCCATTGGGACCATACTCTGTGCAGAGCGTTGGTGCTGCCTAAGCAGTCTCCTTGGCGATTGGGCACAATCCTGGACGGGTCACCACTTCGACACAGGATACCAGCAAGCTGGCACTCATTTTGCCAACCTCAGAAGGATGACAGGCAAAGTCAGCCCCACCTGGTATTAATTCAAGAGCCAAGTGGGATTTGAACTCAGGACCCTGGGATCCCAAGCCCACCACCCTAACCATTAAGCCAACACCAGACATAAGTACAAATCTTGCCAATGATTTAGCTGTAATATAGGTGGGAATGTTACCTCAAGAGAAGCGATATACAGGGGGAAAAGATGGCCTCAATAGACATGTATCTGATAGAAAACAGTTGCTGAGAAAAGGGAACCACAGCAAAATGTTGAAATGGGCGTCGGACTACAAAGAGTGGGATGAGCAAGGCTGGAGAGTGTGCCCTTTATAGAGGTTAATCCAAGTTTGAATTGTTCAGCAAAAATCAACCACAGCTTATTTGACAGTGGAGAGGAGATCATAATCAATGTACAATATCTAATGAAACATGGTGGCGGATCTGTAGTTCATCTTAGCAATCAGCCTGGTGAGGCACATCCTTGGAAAAGTGAAGATCAACTTGCGCATCAAATCACCTGATCACCTGAAAGGCCAACATGAAGTATGCCGCATCCTTTAATAATCACGCAAAGTTTCCCAGCAGCTACCACAACCAAACGAGTTGCAAACCGTGTCTGGCACACACCGATTCAACTGAGAAGTACAGTCGTTGCCTGCAAGTCATTGAACACAAGAGTGTGACACCATGGAATGCACTGCCTCATGATACGTGTCAAAAGAACACGTGGTTACTTAAGCGAGTTGATTGAGGATGTGTTTAACAAGTTGAACAACTTTCTACAAGGCAATATTTTGTGCCAAGGATAAAAGTTGCAGCTTGTATATCAATAGCTTCCATTTATACGATGTTCTCAAAAGTGGTACAAAAATGTACACTTTAAAGGTTTTTATCGTAATTTTATCATTAATTATTATTGCTCCTAGACCTGTTTTTGCAATCACCGTGCAGCAAACAGCAGATCTTGCACACTTCATGTTAAAGTAGTAGCTTTAAATTGTATCGGATGTAACATTTTTCAAAATCATATTTTAATATCCATCATACCTTAAGTATTCTTCGTCTCAAAATTCAATCAGTTGGCTTTTGAAATCACGACATGGAATGTGACAGCATTGCCGTGACAGGGGGAAGCATCCAGGAGTATGAAACGGTCAACTTAGTTGTCATATTGGAAGGGTTCGCCCTTCACTTTGCTCGGCTCAGGTGCCAACTGGTCGATTTTCCAGTGGTGTCCGATGATTGATGCATTTCATTTGTGTAATCAAATGAAACGTGAAGAGGTGGGCAAATAAATATTTTCACAAGAGTTGTGTGTTCCTGGATGTTTTACTTTTCTAGTAGGTTTGGTGACATCCAATTAGTCATGGATATGAATAATGGTGCCCTCGCTGGGAAGTATACAATACAGTATTGCAAAAAAAGCAGTTTATTGATACCAAAGTTTTACACTTTGGAAAAACATTTGATTTGAAAAAGAAATTGTATTTTTTTGCAACGCAAGCAGTGGAAGCACGGCAATGTAATGTCGACCGCTGGAGTCTTTGTCGTGTTAAATTCACTTACTGAACTTCGCCAAATGCAAGTCATACTCAACATCTATCAGACAATGCCACCTAGTGTCAGTAATGTTAGGCGCACCTGTAAGTGATCCGTCTGTGGTGCCATTTCTGGCCAGTAAGGGCATAGCGTCTACGTCGACCCACAACTCCTCCAGAAATCGGTCGGTCCAGCACGCCACATCGGGGTCGTCTCATCCACCTGCAGAACAATACAACTGGTTGGTCTTCTACCCATATTAGTATCCAATGGGAAGTTACACAGAAAGTGATTCTTCATTGAAAAGCTAGATGTTGGTAAAAATTATGGAAAGAAGTATCAGTGAGGAGGAAGAGCTTACCTTTTGCTACTTGGATCACTTTGGAAGACATGTAGAAAGTAGAAAAAAGGAGTCATAGTGAGATGATAGTCAAAGAGAAGTTTGTAGTTGGGAGATTCTATAATCACCATACTTGCGGGAATCATAGAGCAGCGAATGTGCATGTACTACCATATCAAAGTTATTCAAAAGGAAAAGGCTCAGAAAGTGGATAAGCCTTTGTCGATTTTAACAAACCTTCAAAATGGTTGCTTTTTTGGCTTTCTTCCCGCTCTGTGGTTCCCACAATTTTTTGAGACTATAGTATATATCAAAGCAGGATTTATCAGTCGAAGAAGCAGGTAATTTGGTTCAGTTGTGAAGAAATAGCCTTACATGAGGGTAGTGTTGTCAAGCCAGCCGGTAGAGTTCAGGCCATACATGTACTGCATTGCAGAGATGGCTTGGGCCAGCAACCTCGGCTGCTGCAAGTCGGCATCACCTTTGTGTAAGTATCCATACTTCTCCAACCACACCTGTAGATAAAATTCCATATAACACATTAGCATCTGTGATTAAAATGGAAACTGCAGGGTATTGTAGGAAAAGAGGAGGCTGCTTGATGAGGATTAAAAAAAAATCACGTCTAAGAATGAAAAGTAAGATAATGAACTGAACTTTTTGCTACTGAAGGGAAGAATGGGACAGGTTGGTTACAGAGAAGCCCCCACCCCCATGTACTTTTCTCAATAATCCTCTTGAAGAAATCCTTTCATTCAAACTTTTGAGTCTCACCGTCTGCCATGATCTTTCCTGGGAAAGCCACATCTCCAAGCTGGCCTCAAAGCCAGTCGCCGATTGGGCATCCTCCGTCGTGCAAAGTCCTTTTTTGGCCCACCTGAGCTCCTGACCACTTACAAGGCATTCATCCACAGCCTGATGGAGTACTGCTCTCCCCTCTGGGCTGGTGCTCCTGCTCCCACCTTTCTCGGCTTCACGATGTGGAAACCAAGGCATTTAAGATCATTTGTATCTCCTGCAATGAAGCTGTCTTTAGGTTTCTCACTCTCTCACCGCGGCAGGTTGGTGGTCTTTCTGTCTTCTACCATCTCCTCTGGCCTGCCCCCCCTTGCTCTGTCTGCTATCGTCGCCGCATGTTTCCACATGTCCCGCTCAAGGACCGCCAGCAACCCCTTCTGGTTAAACTACCAAAATCACGAATCACTGCTCACATAAATTCTTCATTTCTCTTTTTTCCATCTTTGGAACAAACTTCCACCCTCTCTTCAATCCCACACTTCCCACCAGGTCTTCAAAATAGCTGTTCACCACACCTCTTATCTTCCCCATCCAAAACCTGATCTATTTCTGCCACCGTTAATCAACCCAAATCCACCCTCCTTCAAATTCCCTGCTTTCCTTCCTGAAAGTCCCTGTAGTGTCCATCTTGTTTACCCCATGTACCCCGCCCCATCCCTCTCCCTTCCACAGATCTCATGTGTCTATTCTCCACTGTTTTGTGTTTCCCTCTCCCATCCCTCTTGTCTCTGCTCCCCTTGTTATACGTTGTGTGTGTTAGCTCTTATACGAGCCTTGACGTTATATATATATATATATATTTATATATATTATATATATATTAATATATATATATATAAATTGGCGATCGACATACAGTATCCAGTGACAGTGTGATATGTAGGGTGCTCGCCAAGTGGCTTAAGCACTCCAATGAAACGGTTGATAAGAAACGGCTCGCTTGGCACGTGGTTAGCAATCACCGAACCAACGTATGAAACATGCACCTCCTGGAGACGCTCAAAATGTGAAATATGTCCTAAAATCTAAATGGACAATGAACATTGGACAAATTGCGAATTGATTTATTGCAAACTTTCACAGAATTCTAAAAACCTGTATACAGATTAAATGCAAAGGGCATTCAACAATGTTTGAAGACCTCAGAGACACGATTAAATGTTGTTCAAACTTCTCAGCAAAGTTATCCTTAATTGAACATCGATATCCAAATTGATGTCCCAGCAGTCCATGTAGCCATGGTCACATCCCTAGGGACCAATTTACATCCACATGACTACACAAGGAACAAAAGGACAAGCATCCCTTTCACCAGACTCAGTGGGGTTATGGTTAGAGCATCCGCTCTGAGTCTGGGAGGTCGGTATTTCGAACCCCGTCCGTGTCGTACTAAAGACTTTAAAAATGGGATGTGTTGCTTCCTTGCTTGATGTTCAGCATTTAAAAAGAATTGAGAATGGACAAACAACCATAGTTAGGCAATACTAGTGCAGGCTTTGATGGGCCCAATGGCCTCCTCTTGCATCGAGGATCCTGGTAAAGGGAACATATAAATTATTACTACTACTACGACCTCATTAATCAGCTCCAACAATTCCCATCTTCTCGTGGGTTCGGCTGGGGAATGGCTGGCCAGACCTGATGTTCGACTGAAGGCGATTTGAACAGGAATTTGTAACTTGTTTGACACGTAATGAAACAAAAACACTTTTTCTTTACAAGGAGCATCAAAGCAGGAGGACATTGGGCCCATCAAGCCTGAGAGATTGTGGCAAACCTATGGTTGGTTGTCCATGCATCATCCTTTTTAAATGCTGAGGATCAAGCAAGGAAGCAGCACGTACAATTTCAAAAGTCGTTGGTACGACTAGGCCGGGTTTCAAACCACCAACCTCCCAGCCTCAGAGCGGACCATCTACCCATTATTCCAATGAGGATGGTGGTGATAATCCGCATACTCTTCGCAGAAGACACCGTGGGGTCTTTATCGTCAAAAATCTAATGCTGGCAGACGGCTACCCGCCGGCTTCACATCCATCTGAGCGATGGCACACACACACACACACACACACACACACACACACACAACACACCACCACACACACACTGAAATGCAACACACTGCCTGTGAAAGACCAATCCGACAGTTTAGAGTCGGGACAGGAATAAAACCCAGACTACCCAAACGATTAGGATAAAAACTTTGTTTTATTGCTTTGTAGTGCAATAGGTTAAAACGGTGGAGACATCAAAGTACCCACGTTTTAATACAGTAATAATGACACATTTATGAAATATTTCATCGAGCCAAATACAAGCTGATGAAGCACAGGAATCCGTCAAGAATGGTAATTTGCAATGGATTTGAAGGCCACGACAAAGCAGCTCTTATGGCTAGCACATCACTGTACAATTTCAATTGCTCCCTAATTGCTTTTGTTTCCTCAAGAGCCCACTCACAGCTGGCCGGGTGCACAGTGTGTGTTCATGGATTGTTTTGGCACAATGAGCAAGGATTTAAGGCCGAAGGCCAGAGGGTTACTGGAATGTCTTGCAGTGTCCGGCCAGCTGTGTCCAATCACCAAACTACGACGATACTCTGCCTCCAATTTGCACAATCACTGCAAATATAACTTCTGGATGAGGGAACCTGGGGCTGAGCCAAAGAGTTTTACAGTGAGTGCATCGTCATCTCCTATCATAGCACACACGTATCAAGGCAACGGATTTGTATCTTTGCTATCATTGAGGCTTATTTACTTGCACAATGCCACAGAGTGCATGACCTGGAAAAGTACAGTCAGGCAATGTTCACCTGGCACACCAGGTGGACAAAGCCATGGCACCCTTACCCAACTTGGCCTCAACACGAATGCAATTCCATATATCCTTAACGTCTGTCACATGTTTTGTCGACTGTAATAATCCTCAAAACTACACTCGAGTGTTAAATAGCTTACAAATGATGCAATGATATAAACGACTTGATTTGTATGTCCAACAAGGGTTATTTGGGTTGCATGCAAACCATTATGGCTTCAGAATCTTATATATCAGGATCGGTGGCAAACATCTCCAGGTGATCATTGTGGCATGTTATGAGAGTCGTCAGTATACATACCCTCAATTTCTCGTCCTGCCTGCGTAGAGGATTGAAATAGCAACAAATGAACCTTCCAATGCTGGGAAACATTCAACACAAATCGAAAACTGTATAATGCCAGGCAAAACAGCACAGTGGGGGTTCTAATGAGCAAGATGTCTAATAACAGCTTGGACCCCTTTCACTGAGAATTACACCCTGAGAGGTTACAATCAGACGAAGCCACACATTATACAACTGGAACGGCACTCGGTAGAGCACGTACCTCTGCCACGGCAGAACAGTTTACGTTTTGTATCCCACTGATAGGCCGCATCTGCATGTGGACCTGAACCAAAATTGAATCAGCTTGTTGGCGTCACCTACCCAACTCATCCACCAAGTTTCATCCGAATCCATCACAAACCTTTTGAGATATGCTATGTATCGTTTTTGGCCCAATCTCTCAATGGTGAAGAATCACTTTTTAAAAAGTTCTAATATCCAGATTCAGATCTGCTTCTTCACCAAAAATCGAATCAATTTGTCCTTGGCAAACACCCAACCTGTCCAGCGAGTTTCGTCAGAATCCATCGATAACTTTTTGAGATATTCTGCTCACAGACAGACAAACAGCGGTGAAAACATAACCTCCACACACCTTCAGTGCGAACCTAATCAACAGCCATGTTGAATGATTAGGCTCAATGACGGACATCTAATTGTCCAACAGCAGCCACTGCTGCATGTTCATCATGAGAAAGAAATGCTTGCAGATGTAAACAACATGTAATGAAGGCTGGGAATGTCCGATGACATGTAAACACGGACTAAGAAACTGACAAGTTGGGTGCTCGGCACACATCAAATGAGCTGAAATGCACAACAGACTGTCTGCACAATTTTGTGATGTATGTCTTTCACGCAATTTGATGTTTCAATGTTGTAGTGGATTCAAAAATTGTCATTAGCTAGTGAACTATCCTGAGCTTTCTCACGTGAACCCACCTGCAGTCACTCAAACAAACATTAAATGTGTGTGTGGAAATGCAGAAGAATTAGATGTCAGCGTTGGAAGTGTGAAAACAATCATTAAGCTTCCCTCTGTCATATTGGGGGAGGCTTATAGGTGTTGTCCGGTTTGTTTCTTCAATTAGTGCCCCCAATTTAAATGGTACCACTGAGTTTCTTACACCCAAAGGAGTACAAAACCAACATTTATGTTTTCTCCCTTTTTTTTTCCTGTCAATGCCCAAGCTGTATCAAGGATCCGGCTGGGACTTTTGGAATGAAAATTTGCATCAATAATGGGAATAAAAAGTATGTGGGGTTGACATTTTTGACAATGACCCAATTTTTAAGGTCATGACCCAATTATAGCTATTTTATCAATTTTCACCATAACTCGACTAATGTTTGCCCGATCGAAACGAAATTGCCCTCTCAAGATAGCTTTGACAGGGGGTCAGCCACCTGCGGCCCCGAAGCCGCATGAGCCTCTTGACAGACTTATGTGCGGCTCCAGACCCTGATCGATCGAACCTCCTCTTTTCTCCAGAAAATTTTCATTAAAATCTTTGAGTGTTGCAAAAGGATAAAATAATACTCGAGATCTTTGGTAATGATAAACAGTAAAATACATCCAATTATCAGTGAATCCTGGGAGCATGACTTGCACAGTGTGCTCCGCACATCGTCCGCTGTGGTTATTTTGGACATCTTGTTGGCAATAGTGCAGCCTCAACCTCCAGCCACAGTTTAGAATATGAACCCGCCAAACGCCACAGACCCCCCCCCCCCCTTTTAAAAAGCTAGCGGTGCCCTGGTCCTCAATAAGCAGGTAAGTGAGAATCCCAATAATGAAATAATTGTATCTAAATAATAAATGAGATGCTATTTTGACAACTTCTCCTTCAAAAGATGGTGTGTGTGACGTCACCACATTTGCGATCTGCCATCTTGGAGTACTAGCAAACAAAGCAAAACTACACATGGACTACATAATTGTGCTTACCTTTGTTAAAATGGGAGTTTAAATGGTGACTTTTTGCATTGTATTTTATTGTGGTATTGATAGGGAGGAATGGTTATCGTATCACACATAGACTTCCTGCAAGCAACAATCTAAAGATTTAAATATGGAAGCTTGACTTCGAGTTATGAGTGGCGTTCAAGTGGGATTTCATAATGAGACGCTCACAGTCGTGCAAAAACGGTAAATATCTTACATTTTGTCAATATCTAATTATGTATAAGAGGTAAGGTTGTGAAAATCAGTAAACATGTATTGCTTTACAAAGTAGAACGGTACTCGGTATCCCACCGATAGGCCGGATCTGCTGTTGAACCAAAATCGAATCGGCTTGCTCTTATCCTTCCCAACTCATCCACCAAGTTTTGTGATAATCCGTCCACAACTTTTTGAGATATCGTGCTATACTGTATATAGTTTGGGGCCCCATCTCTCAATGGTGAAGAATCACATTAAAATTAATGTATCCAGATCCAGATTTATATCTTCACCAAAATCGAATCAAATAGTCCTTGTCACACACCCAACCTGTCCACCAAGTTTCATCCGAATCCATCCACAATGGTTTAAGATATCCTGCTCACACGAGGGTGGTGGTACCTTTTCAACCAGCCATGGCATTGCAGAAAAGGACTTCTATGACTCCATGGGCCTCACCCAATACGTGAACTCACTGACCTGGATTTCTCCCAATGGCATATCCTCTCTTCTGGACATGACAATTTCCTGCTAATGTCTCCTGTTCCACTTCTGCTCCAATAGGTTCATCTAATCATGTGCTTGAGAGTTAATATCTCTCTGGCTATTGTCAGAGAGCTGCTTCAGTGCCATCGGGTCTGCGAGGTCACTCAAGCTTCCTTCTCATGTCAAGACTGGTCCTAAATCTCCACCTCTCCTAATGTTAACACTGCCTGGGAATCCCTCCACACAAGCGTGCTTTCCCTTAAGTACAGATTTGTACCATCTCATCTGCAGTTATTATACCTCTCGCCCTGGTACACAGAATCCTGTGGTGAAGCAGTTGTCTTCAAAGAACTTCCTTCTCTTCTCGGAAGGCAAATTTGACTGAAGGCAACTCCAGACCATTCCACAAAGGCTGGAATAAGTGTGTGTCCACTCTCAGGAAAGTCAGAAAACAACATCTGTCCAACCTCAAGGTGGAACTCTCAAACCTGTATCATTCAAAAACCTGGTGGCATGTTAGCAAGTCTGTCTCTGGTGTATGCTCCCGCTCAAACAGCTGACTCTGCTCATGAGAAAGCCGAATGCCTCAATTCTGTGGTTACTTCCAAATATTTTGGACCCAACCACTACATCTACCCCACCCTCACATATAATACCCAACTACTGCTGGATACTATCTTTCACAGTTGAGAAGGTGAACAGGTTTTTGGCAAATCTCGACTCTGATTCTGTGAGGCCCGGAGAGCATCAGTGCATGTGTGCTAAAAACTTGCTCTGCTGCTCTTGATCATCCTCTTTCTGCTCTTCACTCGATCATTCTCTCTGGGTCAGTTTCCATCTGCCTGGAAGATAGCCAACATCACTGCAATGCACAAACATGGCGCTAAAACGGATCCTCTTAACTACAGGCCGAAAAGTTTGCTTCCAATGCGACTTTCAAAATGACGTATGAATGCTAACGAGGCCTTTTGTGTATGCGCTGTGTGTGCATTTTCAGTGACGTGGTTCTGATCGCTGGTCACTTTTAACCTACCATTGGTAGCGTGAAATAGTCTTTTTAACACAATTTTTAGCATTTAGACGAAAGAGGGGCAATTTAAAAATGGTTCACCATAATTGATCTGTTCCTGAATGCAAATCAGACTCGCAGAAATATGGGAAATATGCGTGGATGAGAGGTGTTGAGTTCATACCTTTTCCTGTTCGTACAATTGATGAGCAACCGCAGTGGATATTCCAAACACGTATACACTTCAACTTTTACCAATAAATACAAAAATCTAGTATAATTTATCTTGTGGCCCCTGAACCAACCAAACAAATATGTATACTGTATATATATTTATTTATTTATAACAGCCCTCATAGCTCCTCCTCCCACCCCCTTTTCCTCTCCAGCATGATTTATAGTAAATATCATTTTAGACTAAAACCGTGCATTGACAAGCCCCATATATGACCTTCCCATCGGTATTAAGAAGCAACCAAACCAGATAAGGTGTCTCCCTCTGGGAAGTCTGCTTGAATGTTGGGAATGACTGCATCATCTTGCCGATTGCAGACGTCCATTAAATAAATCACCAAGCCTGCCATGTTCACATGAGGTAAACCAGCAAAGTTCATAGTCCACTCACTGGCAGCAATGGTCGAAGGTTTGGGTAGGATGTGCCCGTCTACGCATCTTCAGTCCTTGCACCGATTCACGTGGCCTCGGGAGTTTGCAGTATGAGGATGTTCAAGCGATCAACTCTTTGTGCGAGTTCAGAAAGTTCTCCAAGTTTTGTTAGGCAGAGGGACAGCCCTTTCTTGCAGGTGTGTTTCCAAGTACTTTTGGCTTCTTTTAGAAGCTTTGTGAGCCATTTTAGACAACAATCCTTATCTCACACACACAATATACATTCGGCTGCCCTGATGACCCCTATTGCTAGGGGTTTCTGCGCATGCGTGCCGAGCATTCTGGGGCAGATTAGTCGCATATTTCAAAAGTCGCAGATTAATTATAAGCAACGTCATGGAATCGTATCATTGCAGTTGACATCAAGTCATTCCTTTTCTCCAAAAGCCTGATCTCAGATCATCAGTTTGTTTTCAGACCCAGTCATTCTACCTTAGACATGCTGCTTCTATCCCAACAATGGATGGAAGTCCTCAATCTCAGACATGACATCAGGGTCGTTTCTCTCGACATATCTTGAGCCTTTGATACAGTCTGGCACCCCACCTTGATCTCCAAAATCTCTACTTATGGCATCTAAGGCCACCTCCTCTCACCGATCACTGACTTCCTCCAGTCCTGTAGTCAGCAAGTAGCTCTTAACAGGATCCTCATCTTCTCTCCTTCGAAAGGCTGGCATGCCCCGAGGCAGTTTCTTGGGCCAAGTCTTGTCCCACACCTTCATCAATATTGTTTCTGATTCCCTGTAAAATCATGCTTATCTCTTTGCTGACAACTCCACCCTCTACTGCGACATCCCTCATCCTTCAGATAGGCAGGCAGCAGCCTCTTCCCTTTCTTCAGACCTTGACAAAAATCACAAGTTGGTCAAACACTTGGAATATGTCTTTCAATTCTGACAAATCTCACACTCTCACTCTCTCTCAGGAAGGACCATCTGGCAAACCCTCTGATCTACTTTCTTAATAATCCTCTTGAGGAAGTTGAGTCACTCAAACTCCTGGGTCTCACTATCAGCCACAATCTTGATTGGGCAAACCACATTTCAAAGTTGGCCTCCAAAAAGCCAGCTGCTGATTGGGCATGCTCCATCATACAAAGTCCTTCCTTGGCACTCCTGAATTCTTATCCACCTACAAGGCCTTCATCCGCAGGTTGATGCAGTACTGCTCTCCTCTCTGGGCTGGCTCCCCTGCCTCACACCTTGCTCAGCTTGATGCCATGGAAACCAAGGCCCTCAAATTAATTGGGTCTCTGATGACGAAGCTTAGTGTCTCGGCCTGTTACTTTCACATCGCAGGCAGGTCGGTGGCCTCTCTGTATTCCACCGCCTCCTTTTTTGTCTTGCATCCTTTGTCCTCTCGTGACTCTGTCCCACCGAGGTTTCTGCAGGGCAGACTTTGGCTCCTCACCTTGCTCCTCTTAAATTGGTCGAAAATAAGGCCTTTCACACCATTGTAATCTCAAGACATGAGACAGACTCCCAAGGACTGTCACTCTCCCACAGGCAGAATGTTGGTGCCCACTCTCTGTCATAACTTACATCTGGCCTTGCTCCTCTTCTTCTCTCGTACGTCTGCTTTCTCGAAGTCAACCTAGGTGGCACGGGTTCCTCGAGAAACCGTCACCTGCTCACCCTGTCAAAGTCCAGGCTTGCTGCCCACCTGTATTAATTTGTCGCTTTATCCTCCCAACTGTGGAATTATCTCCACATGTCCGTTGTTTCTTCCTCCTCACTTCAGTCTTTCAAATGCATTGCCTATCACTACCTCATACATATGCACAATCTGTTCGACACATGATAAATTTTTCCCATTCTGTTCATTTCCAGGCCATTGCTATCCATTTTGTGTTATTCCTCCTTTCCTCCTTGTGTATGAACATCTCCCCATATCCTTTGGAAGTTTGTAAACCTGCTGCCTTTTTCCATTCAGCAACTCCATGAGCGTAGACCGATGTATAAAAAATAACTGGTTGCCCCTTCTGCTAGCATGAGTTGGTGAATGTTAAAGATCCTATGTTATCTTTCATGAAGAGGAAGTGAGTTATTGGCGGTACCTTGGCCATATTCGAATTTTTACATGGACTGACATTGGGCACTGCATCAATGCCACAGTTGTGCCTAAATAACGATGCAACCAGTGAGTTTAATTCAGAATTGAATTGCAGTCAAAAATTAATTTGCTAACAACTGTTCTTTCCTTTCTCTTGCTGACCCAAATGTCCTTCAGTTCCCCCTTGGCCTACGTGCACGTCCCTCTCATCTCATCTCCATCCTCGTTAAGCCAACTCTCCTTCGCTCCGCCCTTTGCCCACATTATTGGTGTGGAGAAAGAATCATTGACGAGGTGAAGAGGAAGAACCCATCCATCCATTTCCATGACAACATAAATACATGCACAGCCATAAATAACCACACATGTCCATACAATATATTTCAAGTTCAAAATTATTGGGATCGCACACCTGAACTTAAAAGGAACCCTTCGCCACCTGCCTGCGTATGTTTTCCCCCAAAATGAAGAGCCGCATCTCCTATTTGGCATTCTGACAATGTTAACAACAATTGAGCTGGCCTACTTGGCATTCCCACATTGGGATACAATTTTAAATCCAGTATTCTTAAATGTATCTATTGTGTACCAAATTATTTGTAATTTATTTAAAAATACACTGTTGTCTCCTCGTGCCTTTGTAATGCATGTACTTGTATGACGAGTTTGCTTACCCATACCCTAGTCCGTCCAAATTCTACAAAGAGCCTGAGATCACTTTTAGAGAAAATAATGCTCCCCTATTAATGTTTGGGTTGATGTAACACTACAGTGAGGGTGCAACTTATGTTAATGCTGTGTCTATCAGGAATTGGTTCGAGGACACCACAATTGAAAAATCAACTTCAATCCAATTGAACAACTCTCGGACATCTTGGGACATTGCATCATCTTCATTAGCAAATGCATATTGGACGGCAATTCAATTACAAATTCGACCCACTGGTTGCATCACTAATGAGGAGCACTGCACGTTTGGGAAAGAACATTGGAATTCCGCGAGGGAGACGGCGATGGCCTACTCTTCATTTAGAGGCACCATGAGATCTTTAGCACTCACCAACTAATGCTAGCAGATGAGTGGGGCACTGCATAAGCGTTATAGCCAACGAGCTACGATCAATCAAATTTGCGAAAGAGTTTCCTCAAAACAATTTCCTTTCTAAGAGTCTAAAATGTACAAAAGCACACTACCCCAAAGAATGCACCTAACTGTGGAGTGAGGTGATTCGAGGCACAAAACCACACGACAACCAATAATGCACTCAACTACACAGGTACCAACTACACATGTATGCAACCTCAATATCCCTTAGCAAATGTCCCACAAAATTCCCATGGGAATTTAATGGAGTTTTTGTCCAGTGGAAAAGCATCCTAATGGTACTTGCACAAAAAGATATCCCCCATTGGGTAGGGACAGCCCCACTGAAGCTTCATCCCATAGTTGGTGTCAACCAACATTCGTGTTTTGCTACGCTTCTTGGTTGAGGGCTTATATTCAGTCATAGGACAACCACGATAAAAGAATGTAGGTTGGTGCAGTGTCAGGGAAGGAGCCTCCTTGGGCCCAGAGACTACTCTATCCACATCCAAATGGGATGTCATTTTGTGCAATTTCCATGGGGATGATTTATCATTGGCCAAAACCATCCACAGAATAGATTTTTTCCTGCATGGGGTGTGAAAACTTCTCGCTCAACCTACCCTATATGAGGGGTATGGCCCCAGGATAGCCGAAAGATTACTGACCAAATTTGATACTGCGCGTGGGGGAATTGGTAAACCCATGCTTCTATGAAGGCTTCCTCTCTTTCCAACAGACCAAAGTCAAAAAGGGAAAATGTCGCCACTCACTCAATTTAACAGACAGTCTTAATTACAAGAAAATTATGGCAATCATAAATCTAACAAACAGCGGTATTCAAGAAATTACAACATAAACTAAATTCCACGACAAGGGTACAGATCACAATGGAGCCACAACGAGACAACACTAAACATGTACTTAACTTTTTACAAGACTACAGCCGCAAGTCGAACAACAAAGGGATATGTCGAGGTGGATGGTTTTGCAAAAGAAGAAGAAAACGAAGCTGGGGCAATAGAAGGTAAATGTGAGGTAACAGGGGGAAATGCCGTCTCTCCTTGTGGCTGTGAGTTGGCACTAGGGCACAAGGCTGGAGACGAGATCTGATAGAGTAACGGTCTGTAGGACTTGCATGGGTGTAAACTGTCTCGCACTGGATGATCAAGGCAGTTTCCACTCTCCCGTATTCCTGTAGGTTTCAAACACATTCTCTTCTCAATTGCCAACTCCATCTCTTTTGATGACTAATCTCCAACTCTGCTCAACTTCCACTGCCATCTGTCCATCTGCAGCTAACTCACTGCACACCCACAGCGTTTGTCCTTTTATATCACAACAGCAGTGAAGTTCTGCTTGCTCCACATAATGTTCCGGCACCAACGCAAGAAGTTCACACCAATTCAAAGCCATGGAACCAAACCCAATGGAATGGTGGGGATTTTATCGTGGGTTATGAATTAGGGGGAGTTATAATCATAAAAGGAGGGATGTCGATGGTTCAACTCAGACTTACCTGACTCTTTGCGATGCTACTATTTGATTGACAGATGACCTCATGCATAGTGAAAAAGCCCCACACCGCAAGGCGAGGAAAGGCAAACAGTATGAATGTGACGGCATTTCTTGATGACATCAAGACATCACCAGGAGCTCACACCCTTCCTCATGCATGTAACAATATGCAACCTCACAGATACAGAATCTACATAACCTCATACTTTATCCACAACTTCCGAGACATGTACAATGTCCATGACCTCAAGGGCACATACAATGTGGTTAAGATTATTGTAAAGCAGGCCACTGTAACAATGTGATAAATATATGTGGAAAAATTACAGGCCCAGAGCAGGAATTGAACCCAGGTCCTCTGGCAAACCGTACCAGTGCTCTGCCATCTGAGCTATCTGTCGACCCACCGGCTGAGCAACGCAATTCTTCCACAGATACAAGTGCCACTCTCTTTCCCCCCACTGCTCAGCCGGTGGGTCGACCAGATAGCTCAGATGGCAGAGCACTGGTATGGTTTGCCAGAGGACCTGGGTTCGATTCCCAGTCTGGCCCGTAATTTTGCACATATATCTATGATGTTTCTACTGTTCATTTCCAAATATAACAATGAGCAAAAGAATACAACCAAAAACTCACGACATAGCTGAACAACCATATACGGTGTATATAACTGTAAAAGCATCAACAATGAATATTGTCAGATAGAGTCACGTCAAAGGCAATATACGTACAACAGAGTAGTTTCAGGATGGCCAAATTAAATCAATATTAATGTTCCATAATGATGAGTAAAGCACCAACTAAGAGGTCAGCTGTTTCCAACACATCACATTATTTGAAACAAGATGGCACAGATAATGGAAAAATGTGCTGGTCAAGCATTTTTTTATGTTCATCTCTCCCATTCCCATCTCCACCCCCCCCCCCCCATCCTATTCTCCCGAAACCCTCCTCCTCCTCTCATCCCCCTTCAAGAGCCACTACATTCCTTTCTGCATAAACAAGTCCGAGTTTATTGTTAGGTTTCCCCTTATCCTCTCTTTATTCCAAACGATTAGGCTTGTCCAACCCCACTCGCACTGGCCTGCTGTCTTCCTCTTCATTTTGCACGACCCTGCTTTTTCATCGCTAACCATTTGCTTCCTTCTTATTCCACCTCATCTCCTCTCCTCTACATGGTTCAAGTTTCCTCAAACCACAAAACTACACACATCACATCATCTTGCCTTACTCTAATCTCACTTTGTTTTCTGTTGCTCTCTCTCCCATCAATAACCCACTTTGTACTCGACTAATTTCCTTCCACACACTTGCTTATCCATACTCCAGCCATGACTTGTCTGCAGACCCCCTCTCTCTCCCTCATCCATCATGTTCGCTTTTTTTTTAGTCCCATCCCAAATAAATTCTCAGCATATAAGCCGCCTGGTGGCAAGCTCTGCATTTTAAGACAATTTCACTTGCTCAACAAGCCGCCAGAAACAATCATCACTGATGCTTTGAAACAGGTTCACATGCACGCACACACACGGCCAGGTTGTGGTCTTTGGTAATCTTAAAGGGAAACTAAACTCCAGCTCCTTAAAATAAAAGTTATTAAATCTGATCTTCATCAAATATTTCACTTAACATCCGAGACGAAAAAGGTGCACCATGAAACAGGTGTTCGCAAATTGATGTTGGACCTGCATTGAATTACGAATTTGTCCCATTGGTTGCAACATTATTCCATATTGGTTCCCATCGTGTCGCTGTCTTTTTGGCTGCTGGTTGCATCATTGGTTAGGGGCGAGGCTATGCCGCTGATGCAGTGCCTCTATTACCAGTATACTGGTGCTCATTTCGCCAACCTCAGAAGGATGACAGGCTGAGTCATCCCCCTGGTGTTAATTCAGTGGCCAACGGGGCTCAAACTCAGGACCCCGTGATCCAAAGCCCACCACCCTAACCATTAAGCCAACACCAGGCTATTCCATACTGGTGAGGCCGCTAATGCTGTGTCTCTGCACATTAGAGCACAAATTTGGCCAGGGTACAAGTGGGAATCTTTAACGTCCACCAGCTAATGCTAGCAGACAGGACGCCAGTTTACCATTCATCTGGTGCAACATCCAGCCTGCGGAGCAGAAAATCCGGCCTGCGATGCATCAATTTAACGGCTTATGGTCGGGTCGGGAATTGAACCCACACTAGACAAGGCACGAATGAGCTACCTCTGCACCATCTTGTTGTCAAAACTCACGAAGCAGTAAATACAACTCGGTGAAGGTTCCAATAATTTGTATGCACACAGCCATGCCTTTTATTGAAAGGTCCCCATTTGTGAAATGCTTCATTTATCACATGATCTTCATAGCCAATTGGTGACCCCTACTGGCAAGAAGTGGTGGCATGCAACAGAAAATACTCACACTCATTTTTTTGAAGTGGAGACTTTACGAAACATAAGATAGAGCAATTCACATTTTTGAACTGAGCGTAGTTTCACTTTAAGAAGAACTCTCTCTTGATGTGAGCAGTTAATTCAGTCATTATGCTAATGACATGCATCCACTGTAAAATGCCTTACTCCAAGTAGAGGGTAAAGGGTAGTTCTGCTGGCCTTAACATGCTGGCCATAAGTTTAGGGTGGTCCTGGTGGCCCTTAAGCCCACCGCTCACTAGCCAACGCAATGCAACAAGACCGTCAGCGACAGTTTAGTCTGTGAAAGTCTTTGATAATCGTGTAATGTGCAGCGGTTGACGGCCGTCGTCAACAAGGTTTTCAGGTGCGGCGACGATCGTCGTAAAAGTTCAACATGTTAAACGTTTATGACTAGTTGTCAGGAACAGTCGTGCATTGTCGGGCAGTGTGTGGCTGTCTTCGACGATCGCAGACGCAGCGCAAAGTTTTGACCAATACAACCAGCTTTTCAGTGACTTTAAAAAATATAAATACAAAACAGGCATTTTTAAAATGTGTACTTTGGAGCTCAAAGAGCTATTATGAAAGTTCAATGTAGTAGCCTGAGCCTGACCTACCATTCCTAAGTACATGGCATGCCGACTCGTCAGTTGATGGGTTTAATTAAAAGACAGCATGTTGTCGTTCCCAAGCATAGCGCATGTCTATGTGTGAATCTCAATGAGGATGTAAAATGAAGTGAAACGTGAAAAAAAGGATATTTCATAACACGTAGATGTTGCTGCTGTCATGGTAATTGTTGTTGTTGTTTGGATGTTCCTTCTGTGTACATTTACATTTATTTTTCTCTTGTTCTGAGAAGTACTGGTATGACTATATATATAATTTTGTGTGCACCTTCTGTGTCCTTCTGAAGAGTTCCTGCTGTCGTACAATTAATATTACTGTTCGAATCACTGCATGAAGCTCACAGTCCCGCTTCTTGTTTAATCTAGAAAAGACAGGCTTTTAAAACGGGTATTTTTTAACAATCAATGGCCACAAATGTTTGTTCCAAGTAAATCAATTATTAGCTTTCCAACCAAGTAAATGGATTACTGTATTAGCTTTCCAACAGTACTATTTTTATTATTCTACAACAGCAGGAACCCTTTAGGTCTTGTCATATTGGTGTGTGTGTGTGGCAGGCTTTACCCCTCCTTACTGTGATTTAAAGCCTTACTGTGATGATTCTAGTACAATCTTATTTTGTCATAGACTGCCACCCACGACACAATTGTCGGACACTATTGTAGGAAAATTGTCACAGGTAATGCATTTTGGGGCACAGGTAATGCAGCGCTGCAACTTAAACAAGCATTGACCCCAAAAACACATAAACCCACACACTGGCACGCCCACATTCACACACTCAGTGGAATTCAAAGGTAGAGACTTTGTCATTAAAAGTTTTTACAACACAATGTACCAAGAATGGCACTATTTTATTGTTTACAAGAATATAAGACCCGTCGCTTCGCTGACGGAAATACCAATCTTTGCTTTGATGGCGAATCAATAACGCAAGAAGAAAAAGGGATTCCTGTGAGTGCAGGGATAACCAGCATTGCAAATTGGTGTTTTCAGTTTTGCTACGTGTGCCGATGTACCCTTCAAAATTCCCATCTCAAACCTTCCCAAGCGTTCCCTGAATCCACTGTACTTGCATTTATTTAAATCCGTTCTCAAGTTACAACACGACAGACAGACAAACAGACAGGCCAAAATATATATATATATATATATATTATATATATATATATATATATATAATATATATATATATATATATATATATTAGTCGCATCCATTGGGTCTATCCCCCTACCTGGACAGATGGCCAAACGGTTCTCCCTTGGAGGCTTACGCAGAGCTTACAGCCAAGAGTCTCGGAGATTATGGCGTGCGCAGGAAAGAAACAGCTAGGCGCTTCACCAGGAAGGTAGCACAGCACAGAGGTTTTACTCTCGAACCCACAACAGATACACGGATACCAGCAACTTAAATAAATAATGATTTAATAAAAAGAAAGATCAACAATTATCATGGAAATGAATCAAGACGTGAGGTAATCTAAATCTAATTTTGAGGCACCTCTACACAGACTCAAATACAAACAAGGGGACAGAATAAAACAAAGAAAAATCCCTCCATTATTTCAGCACTTAGCTTTGGGTCCAGGAGATGGTCTCAGTAGCTTGAAGGTCACCAAACCATTTCGTCACTGCACGGGAGGGTGCGCATCAAAATGATGCCAAGCCGCTCTCTGGGCGGGGAACGTACGTGAGGTAATTCGTGAGGCGGTATTCGTCGCCAGGGCTCACCAACCGCCGTGCAGCCTCTTCGTCGATCGTCCTCGCCGAAGTCGATCTTCTGCTTTGCAGAATGGCACCGTCTCTTTCACCCGATGGCTCAACATGAGGCTTTGGCACTCGTCCCACACGTGGGCAAACTCGCTTTAGCACGAACACAAGAATTGTGTAGTCTTCTTCATGCATCAAAGGACAGCCAGCTGAAATGCCTTGCTCTTTCGACCGCCGATCCTGCCTCTCTCGCTTCTGTCCCACTTCGAGCCTTCGTCTTTGACAATGTTTCTCTCCTCCTGCAACAACGGCAATCCCCGTTCTCTTTTCAGACGTACGCCGTTTTCTCTGATCGCCTCCCTCAGACCAAACTCCCCTCGTGCATTCGCTTCTGATCTCCCTTCGATGTCACGCCTATCAATCATCCACTCCAGGGGCGTGTCTTGTTTGCACGAAAACTGGGAAGGCGCAGCTTCTCGCCTGCTTGGACATGCAGCTCGGTTGTAATGATTGTTATTATAAAAATGTAATTCTTCCATAGTTGGCTTGTAAACACAAAAATGAAGAAAATTAATTACATACTGGGGTAAATTATTCTTAATCCCTATCTAATTAACACCGCACCACCACCCCCACCCGTCTGGTGACAAGTAACACAAGCTTACAGTTTCCTGAGTTAGTTTACATCGAGATGTCCCCGACACATCCACGGGCCAAGCAACTCTACATGATGCTATCTTTCTCATGAAATTCCTCCATCTACCCCACAAACATAGCAATATATATATATATATATAAGATAGATAAATGAAGCTTTGCTAAATCTATTACTAAAAGGAGAAGTATTCGTTTGTCCGTGTGTGTGTGTGTGTGTGTGTGTGTGTGTGTACGCATCACCCTTAATTCTAAAAGGTTCTTGCTGTGATATAATATACAAAAAAATAAAAAAATAACTGTTTTCATTTAATATTTCATTTTCTTTTTACTTAAAAATTTTTTTTTGTTGCACTTCATTTTACATCCTCATTGAGATTCACTGGTGGACATGCAATGTGTTTTAGAAGGACAACATGCTGTCTTTGATTAAACCAGTCAGTGAAGTGACGGGTAGGCACACCTCATACTTAGGAAACACAGGTGAGACTTAGGCTACTACATTGAACTTTCATAACACCTTTTTGCCTTTCAAAGTTCACATGAGGAACTGCAATTTTAAAAAAATGCATGTTTTTTCTATTTAATTCTTTAAAAAGTCACTGAAAGCTGAAATTTGATTGGTCAATACATTGCGCTGAATCATTGATCGTCGAAGACTGCCACACAGTACATGACGATGCATGACTTTTGCCGATAACTTAGTCGTAAAAATTGAACATATTAAATTTTTACGACGATCACCATCACGCCTGAAAACCTTGTTGACTACGGTCATCAACTAACGCACATTACACGATTATCAAAGACTTTCCAAGACGAAACTGTCGCATACTGTCTTGTTGCGTTGCATCAGCTCATGTGTGGCGGACTTTAGGCTCATGAAGGGGAATGTACATAAACTTGTTTTACATATCGGCCTGAGGCACTAAGCCAGGTCCTGTGATCCAGTAGTATCCAGTGTCCCTTGGGTATCAATGGTATCCAGTGTCCCTTGGGAGACAAAGTTCTTCTTCGCCTGGCAGTGGCTTCCAAGACATGCACTGTCAACATCAAGGATGGTAGGTAGTCTTGAAGGCACTCCACAACCCTTTAGGATTCCCCAAAACAACCAGACCCCCCAAATCCCCACTCAGCCTGTTCGCAAACTCCACAGCAACCCTGTGATCCTTGAGCTTGCCAACATTCAGCCAAGATTTGGAAGGAACCATTTTCCTGGATTTAAGCTGCAACTTCAGAGTTGCCAAAACAAGCCTGTGGTCGTTATTGAGGAACTGAGCACTCCGGTAGACCTTGCAGTTCTGGATCAACCCCCAACTCCAACAATGAGCACATGGTCAATCTCCGTTGCCACACCACCAGCGTTGGAATATCAAGTCCAGTAATGAGCCTGTGGGCACTGAAACCATGAACCAACCATCCAAGTCCACGACTTCTTAGAAGGTCAAGAAACTTAGTGCTATTCTGCTTCCCAGTTTCAGACACATGGGGACCAACATATGTCTCATAATCATCCCTATCAGTTCCAGTCGATGCATTGAAATCCCCCAAGACTAGAAGAGTATCTCACCTGGGGCACTGATCAACCACAGACTCGAGCGTGGCATGGAATGCATCCTTCACGGTGAGATCACTCGCCTCAGTCGGAGCATTTACAGAGACCAGGAAAACGACACCCAAGGAGTGACGAATCCTCATTCTCATAACATGCTTGTTGACTGGTGTTACCTCAATTGTCATGGGAGTCAGCAATTGGACACAGATAGAGCAACTCCTTGGGAATGGTAACAATCAGTGACCAGACCAGTAGTAGGTGTAACCACCCACCATGATCTCACCACTATCGGTCTCCAAACCTCAGAGAGTGCTGCAATACCGATGTCCAAACGCTGGAGCTCAGATGATGGCTATTGGCTCATAAGGAGCTCCTATGCCCTTTGACATGTTTTGTTTTTAATCCTGCTGGGTGTCCATATCATACACCCTCCTCACCAGCAAAACTGGTGAGGGAGATGGTTTAGTCACCGACAACCCGACTATGAAACAGGTTAGTGCAGGTTTTCATGGTACCTGTAGCAAGTCACAGATCTGATCTGGCCTGGCCTGACAATAAAGCTCCGCAGCCAGATAATATGCATCCAATAATTTTGAGGGAGGTGGTACAGCAGATAAGTGTGATGTTAACAGAGCAAGTAAGTGTGATGTTTAGCGATATCTTTGACAGCTCATTGGAGTCAGGAGAGGTATGGGGGATTGGAGCAGCAGCAAATACAACATCGTGATTTAAGATAACTATAGATCTTCAATGTGTGGAAGATGTTAGAGACCTTAATTAGGGGTCAGTTTGGGAGCAACTTAGATAAATACAAATTAATTAAAGTCAGTGAGCATGGACTTAAGAAAGGGAGGTAAGGTAATGTTTAACAAATTTATTTTACTTCGATGAAGCAATCTCTATTTCGGGGGATGAAGGAAGTGCAATTAATACTCTAGATCTAAAGTTTGAAAAGGTATTTGATGAAGGACACAAAGAACGCTGTTAGCCAAGGTGAGGGTTTGCAAAATGGGTAGTAGAGTAGCAAACTGGAATTGTGAAAGGAAGCAAAGTATGGCTGTGAGTGGAAGGATTTTTGGTTTGGAGGTTGTAAGCAGTGGAATATCTCATGGGATCAGTAGTAGGACCATAGTTATTTATAATGCAAATCAATGATTTGGACAGTGGGGTTAATGCTCAGTCGCATAGAGGATGACAAAGGTCATGTTCACAGACGAAGCTTGCTTTCATGTATCGGGGAAGGTCAACCGACACAATGTGAGGATCTGGGGCTGTGAAAACCCCGACGTGGTCATTGAACACATACGCAACTGTCCAAAGGTCAATGTGTGGTGTGGCCTTTTCCATGACCACTTGGTGGGTCCGTTTCTCTTTATGGAGGATACAGTGACCTCAACAATTTACATGAACATGTAGGAAGGATTCGCCTTCCCACAGATCGAGGACCTTCAACCCAATATCATTTTTCAACAGGACTGCGCTTCCCTTAATTGGTCCTTCGTCGTTCGAGCCATCATGAATGAAAAATTTCCATGGCACTGGATTGGCTGAGACGGACCAACAGCCTAGCCCTCACGATCACCAGACATAAACCCCCTTGATTTTTTTTCTGTGGTGGTTTGTCAAAGATGTTGTCTACAACAACCAGATGGCAAACCTGCAGGATCTTCGTTCTCTCATCACAGCTGCAGGTGCACTGGTGGACGCAAACATGCTGAGCTGAACATAACAATAACTCGTGTACCACCCTGATGTTCTGCACATGACTAATGGAGCTCACATTGAAGTGTACTGATGGTGTGCACAAAATCTTTATGAGTTTCTGTATCATATAAACCAAAGGGTATCGTTGTATTATCTGTGGTTCTAAATATATGTACAACCAAAGTCGTGCGGGCCTTTTTGGAACACCCTGGATAACAGCACAATCCTTTTACGGCTTGCCATCACAACATATTTTTCATCTTTACCTCATGCACGCGAAGCGAAAAACAGGGTTAAGCAATTGGTTCACTTCTGTCTGTCTGATCTGTCTGTAATCTGTCCGTGTGTTTACAACCGTGAGTTTATGACTGAGGAACAACTAAACTTTAATTGAATGGTATATTTTGAACATGAATCGGAAAATGAACCTGTAGTTTAGTTGTACTTTGGCTATGAATTTGTCACGATCACACATGCGAAGAGAGGAGTGAGATAATATTTTTAAGCTGTCTGCCAGTCTGGCAGTCAAACAAAATTGAAAATCATTCCAAACAGGAAACTTACTGTTTTCAAGGACGTTATAAATGACACAAACAACAGGCACGAAGAACGAAGGTAACGTCTTAAACAAGGTGGTGTAAAAGACATTGCATCAACGGCAGTATACTTCCGGAATTAATTTTTTTCTACGACCTTTAAAATCGTTATTTTATTTTAATTGAAATATATACTTGAACACTGCAAAACGCAAATAGTCTTCTGACCGCTTCCAAAAACTGGTGGGGTTTTTGGGAAAAAAAATTAATGGTGGGGGACTTATGAGGTGGTGTATAAGACGATGCACAATGCTGGTAAACTTCTGGATTTTATTTTAAACCTTTAAAATCATCATTTTATTAGTCCCCTACCGGTTTCACCGGAGGGGACTAGAGGTTTGCTCTCCGTCTGTCCATCCGTCCCACCTGTGGTTTTTCAGACTTTTCCCGTTACCCTTTAACATAATCAACTGAAACTTGGTACGTGGCTTTGTTATGATAAGTTACAGAACAAGTTCGAGTTTCAGGTGGTTTCATCAATTTTTCAGTTATGCCCTTTTTGGACTTCGAAAATATCACATCGAGAGGGGACATGTATGGCAAAGCAATTCTCGCTCTTGTGTCAATTGAATTATATACTTGAACACTGTGAAATATAGTCGTCAGAGGTGACTGTGTTGCAATAGTAACAATTGTATGAAGATATCTATGTGTGAGGGAGTTGTACATTTGTCGTGTGGGTTGGTGCAATTGTGTGTCATATTTGTTGTGGGATATAGAAGCAATTCATAAAAGGATTGCGAGGTCGTATTGTGGTGTCATTCCTTTTTTGTTTGGTCGTTTTTTGGGGGGGATTCCATTCTGACATGTCACTAAACTTATCAAGTAAAATTCAACAAAGGTATAAAACACTAACAAGATAGAAGGAGTGAGAAAAAGAAGAAGACAGAGCTTACATCTTGACCATACTAGGTGGGTCTCCTGTTGTCCAAGATAAGGAAAGTTGGAAACTACTGGCACTTTGGTGTAAACATGTGCTGCTGCTGTTGTTTTCTGGTTGGAGAGTTATGATGCGTGATAATTTTGGCTGGGGTTTAAAGCAACCAAAAATGAAAGTTAGTGTCGAGGACTTATTAAGTTAGGAAAAAAGGGGAAAAAGGAGGGCTAAAATTCAAGGATGAGATTAAGCAATGCACGAGAGTAGCAGATTCATTGATGATCCGAAAAGATGTCACAATCAAATTCTGACATTTTGTATAATTGCAGGGATGTGACTAATCATTATGCCCCTTGCAGAGAGAAGGAAACGTAGGAATGATGCCGAACTCAAGCAAGCTGCCTGAAACATGCCAAACTGACAACATTTTCCTCAAAGGCTTCCCAAGAGAAAAATCTGGTCAGGCCAGCTACTGGTTATGTCAAACAAGTACTAAGACAGACAGAGTTGGGAACAAGTTTGTCCAATCCAGTTGGAAGCTAGAAGACACGTCAAAATGGAAACAAACCCAGAAGAGTCAATAATCATACCCAAAGCGCCGGAATACAGACCAGAAGAGCCGACAGCCAGACGGGAAACGTTGACGGTCAGACTAGAAGAGCCCACATCAAGAATGGAGAAGCCGACAGTGAGACTAGAGGAGTAAGCGGCATGACTGGAAGAATCGACAATCAGATCAGAAGAGCAGGCAGCAAAACTGCAAGAGCAGAGTGTCAGACTGGCAAAGTCGACTTCCACACCAGAATAACTGATTAAATTTAGACCCGAAGAGCCAACAATGAGACAAGGAAAGCCGATTGCCAGACATGAAAAGGTGGAAACCAGACCACAAGTTCTGAGAAAGAGTATCCAAAAGACGAAAAGGAGACATGAAGAATCGACAGAGGGTCCAACAGAGCTGTCGTGGTCATATCAGGCTCACTGCTCTATCTGCGAGGTTTCATCATAAAAATAGGACCGCGTGTCCTGAAGCTCACCTGGATCAGGAGCAACAGTCACTCAAACCCCTGCAGACCCCTTAGACCCTGAATTTTAATGCCACGAACAAACTTTGGTAGATCATGGGTGATGAAGGTTGTGGTAAGTTTCATCAAAATTTGTTGTAGTTTCAGAGACGAGAGCAAATACCTATTTGGGGGGGGGGTGGGAGGGATCAAATTCTCCCTTCCCGTATACTCCCTCAATGAGTGCAGATTTTGATGTGGTCAATAACCTTCGTTAGGCATCAGATTTGAAGCTTGTGGCCAAGTTTCATCAAAATCGGGTGTTTGGTTCAAGCGATAATGACTGAAGTGTTTACAGACTGACTGACCGACTCACTTACCTACGGACAATGCTCGATCGCATACGCTCACCAGACTAAAGTGCAGGTGAGCTTAAAAACGGCTGAGGAAATCAAACGGACATCGGCAAAACAAGTCAAGGCTCACGCAAAATCAGAAACAGACTTTGTCTATTCGTGATTTTCACGGGATGCTCATGGGGTCAGCTATTGCTGATCAAAAGTCACAATATTCTGTTGCTCCTGAAAATGTGGGCAATCGAACAATTTTATCAATTTCAGCAACTATGGAGAAGGTGCATTCTGCTCAGCAATTTTTCGCAATTGGAAAAGATGCCATGAAAAAAATATAAATAAATCGATAAGCCTTCTAAGTCACAAGATCATGCAGAGGCAATGAACAAAGGTTGACGTTTTGATGATCCAAAAGTAGACGTAGCCGTGCAGGTGAATCTGAATCAAGAATTATTAAAGGTACTAGAAACCCGCCACATGTTTTACGAAAGTTCTGCTCACCAACTCCACTCGTTTGCATCCAAATCTACGAGATGGTGGAACTTTAAATATGATACACAGTTCATGGGAAGGGTGGGGGTGGCGGGAGGTTGGATGGGATATTGCAGTGCCCCTCTCCCAGGCGAGGGTGACCTTAATCAGTTTTGCCCCCCTCCCCGACTTTCAAATTCGTTCTGCCACCCCTGGCCCTCACCCAGCCCTCTTCATCCCTCGGTTGGGAGGGGAGTGGAAGAAACACTCTGGTGATGTCCTTGTGCCTATCCCACTGTTCCCCCTCCGCCAACACAACCCCCCTATCTCGTACTAACCTTTCTCTCCACGCTTTCCACAACTCAACAATCAGCTTCCCCATCCTCCCTTTTGAAAGCCCTACTCCCTCCTTTCCTTTCATTCTCAATTCAATCCACCTCTCTTTCCCCTTGTTTTGTACATAATATGTAGATAGCATCACTTCGGTTGGCCAGGGTGATCAAAACGGCCATCAACCCGAGAATAAAAGTGAAACAGGATACCAACGATCCTTAGGAAACAACTAAGATAAGCAAAAGTACCAATATAGCAATGTTAACTGCTGATGAGTTTTAATAGATTTTAACAAATATTTGAATCGGGTACTATCACCATAGAGTACCATTTAAAGGGAAACTGAACTCAACGTGTATTTAAAAACTTTAAATTGCACGATCTGGATTAGAAAAAATTTAGGGTTTTTTTTAAAATTAACTTTACCCTCACAGCAATGATACCTGTAGTAAATCTACATCAGTCATTTTGTGAAGGCAGCATGAATGCTCTTATCTTTCATGAAGCAGATGCGTATATGACTATAGACGTGTGTGGTGTGTGTGTGTGTGTGTGTGTGTGTGTTGTGTGTGTGGTGGTGGAATAGCGCACCTTTGGTGGTAGCCGGTATTACAAATCATTTTCCTTTTTTATTTCTTGGAATACTAAGTCAAGGCTCATTTAAGAGCTTATACACAGAAACATATAACAAGGTCGGAGACAAGAGGGGCAGGAAAGGAAGCACAAAATGGTGGGGAACAAAGACAATCGGAGATCTGTGGAAGGGAGAGGGATGAGGTGGGCACACGGGGTAAACAAAATGGTACTACAGGGATTTTCAGGAAGGAAACAGGGAATATGAAGGAGGTGAGTTTGGGGTGGATTAACGGGGTAGTAAAGATCAGATTTTGGATGGAGGAAGACATGAGATGTGGTGAACAGCTGTTTTGAAGATTTGGGGGGAGGAGTGGAATTGAAAGAGAGCGGGAGTTTGTTCCAGAGGTGGGAATAAAAGAGTGAAGGTGAGCAGTGATTCTTGAATTTGGCAGTTTCACCAGAAGGGGATTTTTGGCAGACCTTGAGCAAACCTGAGGAAATATCGGGGAACAGATTACAGGCAGAGCGGGGGGGCGAGCCGGAGAGAGATGGTCGAAGACAAAGACCACTGAGAGAGTGAGAGACCCAAAGACTCAGCTTCATCGTGGGAGATACCAATGATCCTAAAAGCGTTGGTTTCCACAGCGTAAGCTGAGCTTGGTGTGAGGCAGGAGCACAACCCCGGGGGGGGGCGAGCAGTGCTCCATCAGACTGTGGATGAAAGCTTTGTAAGTGATAGAAGCTCAGGTGTGCCAAGGAAGGACTTTGCATGATGGAGGATGAAGTCGACGACTGGATTTTGAGGCCAGCTTGAAGATGTGGCTTTCCCAGGAAAGATCATGGCAGAAAGAGAGACCCAAGAGCTTGAATGAAAGGACTTCTTCAAGAGGATTGTTGAGAAAGTAGACTCGCAGGGATAGGGGTACTCGGTGTTTCCTGGTCTATTTGTTTGTGGGGGCTTAAAACACTTTAGCGATTAAAAGAAAAAATACTCCAAAATCCAACTTTTTTTTTCAAAAATTTTTTTCCCTAAAACCCTCCCCTTCACGATGTCGACTCACTGAAGAACCTCTGAATGTTTGAGGAAGATCCATTCAGCCATCTCTGAGAAAAATGGCAACACGCAGACACAGACAAACGGCTCTCTTTTCATACAAACAAGCAGGGATACCCAGCGTTGCTCGGTGCTGTTCTAATCATGTTGGCATTTTGAAGAAATGGAATTTTGTTTTCTTTCTATATTTTTGTGGGGGGCCTAAAGCATTTCCCGACACCCACTATGAAATGGGGGCCAGGGATCATTTAATATCACCTTTCACATCGCTGCAAAAGCTTAGGCATTAGAGAGTGGTTAAAAAAAAATCCCCAAAAAAAGAATATCCAACTTTTTGGGGGGGGCTAAAACAATACCCAGCACTCACTGATGAACCTCTGAAAGTTTGACAAAGATCTGTTTGGCCATCTCTGAGGAAATTTGTCACACACACACACACACACACGCAAGCGTGCGCACGCACGCACGCACACGTCTCTCTTATTGTATACATATGGAGCATGACATGTAATCAATAAAATTTATTTCAAAAATGACAAAATTTATAGAGTGCATTTCCACGAATGTTCGGCAGCACGTTTCCCACCAGAGGTGGGCCGAGAATGGTCCATAAGTAACATTACTTACAACCGTTCAGGAACCTCCAAAGACAAGGCCACCCTGCAAGGAAATTCATTCACCCAGGCCACCCAGAAAATTCACAAAGTTGGGATTTTTTTAGAGAGAGAACGTTGTCTTGAAGGAGATGAGGTGAAAACTTCAGCAATGATAAGGTATTATACTTCAGTTTTTCAAAATGGACATTAGTCGGTATCTAGGAAAAGATCCCATTGGTAATCAGTATATTATTGCTGGAAGCATTTCATGAGGGCCTTTGATGTGCACACCCACAAAACAGGGGATGGAAAATGCTCTCTGGCACACCTCATGGTATGTCCGTCATTTTTGTGCCATAGTGGCTTTCTGCAGACCACTCCCACTGCCTTCATGCTGAAAAGGCATTATTCCCATTCCCTCACGATGGGGATAGATACTGTACTACTCCAACTGTCCTCACTATGTGGATAGGTGGCACCAATCCCAATGCCTTCACTTTGTGAACAGGTAACGCTCCCAATGCCTTGACCATGTAGACAGGTGGCACAAATCTCACTGCCTTCACAATGAAGATACGTGGAACCAATCCCATTGCCTTCACGATGGAGAAAGGTGGCACCAATCCAACGGCCTTCACGATGGAGATCGGTGGCACCAATCCAACTGCCTTCACCATGCAGATTGGTGGCACCAATCCCTTGCCTTCACATGCAGATTGTGGCACCAATCCCACTGCCTTCACCATGCAATTGGTGCACCAATCCCACTGCACTTCACTTTGTAGATAGGTGGCACCAAACCAATGCCTTCACAATGGAGAAAAGTGACACCATCCACTGCCACTATGGAGAGTGGCCCAATCCAACGGCCTTCACGATGGAGATCGGTGGCACCAATCCACTGCCTTCACTATGGAGAAAGGTGGCACCAATCCACTACCTTCACTATGGAGATAGGTAAACCAATCCCACTGCCTTACCATGCAGATTGGTGGCACCAATCCCACTGCATTCACTTGTAGATAGGTGGCACCAAACCCAATGCCTTCACAATGGAGAAAAAGTGGCACCAATTTCACTTCCCTCGTAATGGAGTTAAGTGGCACAAATCCCATTGCCTTCACTATGGAGAAAGGTACACCAATCCACTGCCTTCACTATGGAGAAAGGTGGACAAATCCCACTGCCTTCACTATGGAGAAAGGTGGCACAATCCACTACCTTCACTATGGAGATAGGCAACACCAATCCCACTGCTTCATCATGCAGATTGGTGGCAGCAATCCCACTGCATTCACTTTGTAGATAGGTGCACCAAACCCAATGCTTCACAATGAAGAAAGTGGCACCAATTTCACTTCCCTCGTAATGGAGATAAGTGGCACAAATCCCATTGCCTTCACTATGGAGGAAGGTGACACCAATCCCACTGCCTTCACTATGGAGAAAGGTGGCACCAATCCCACTACCTTCACTATGGAGATAGGCAACACCAATCCCACTGCCTTCATCATGCAGATTGATGACACCAATTCCACTGCATTCACTTTGTAGATAGGTGGCACCAAACCCAATGCCTTCGCAATGGAGAAAAGTGGCACCAATTTCACTTCCCTCGTAATGGAGATAAGTGGTACAAATCCACTGCCTTCACTATGGAGAAAGGTGGCACCAATCGCACTGCCTTCACTATGGGAAAGGTGGCACCAATCCACTACCTTCAATAGGGAGATAGGTAAACCAATCCACTGCCTTCACCATGCAGAGAGTGGACACAATCCTTGCCTTCACGATGGAGAAAGGTGGCACCAATCCCATTGCCTTCACCTTGAGAAAGGTGCCACCAATCCAATTGCCTTCACTCTGGAGATAGTTGCACCAATCCCACTGCCTTCACTATGGAGTGTTGGCACCAATCCACTGCTTCATATGGAAATAGGTGGCACAATCCCACTGCCTTCCCTTCTGAGATAGGTGGACCAATCCCATGCCTTCCCTTAGATGTGGTACCAATCCCACTGCCTTCACATGGAGATAGGTGGCACAAATCCCATTGCCTTCATTAAGGAGAAAGGTGGCACCAATCCATTGCCTTCATTAAGGAGAAAGGTGGCACAATCCATTGCCTCATTAAGGAAAGGGTGGCACCAATCCCACTGTCTTCACTATCGAGAGTGGTGGCTCCAATCCCACTGCCTTCACCATGTGGAGAGATGGCACCAATCCACTGCCTTCACCATGTGAATGAACTGGTAACACTTCCACTGCCTTGACCCTGTAGATAGGTGGACCAATCCCACTGCCTTCACCTTGGAGATCAGTGGCACCAATCCACTGCCTTCACTATGCAGATCTGGTGGTACCAATCCCACTGCTTTCACGATGTAGATGGGACACCAATCTCACTGCCTTCACTCTGTGAACAGGTAACACTCCCACTGCCTTGACCATTTGATACGTTGCACCAATCCCACTACCTTACCTAGGGAGATAGGTGGCACCAATCCACTGCCTTCACTACGGAGATAGGTGGTACCACTCCCACTGCCTTCACTATGGAGATCAGTGGCACCAATCCAATGCCTTCACTATGCAGATAGGTGGCACCAATTTCACTGCCTTCACTGTGTGAACAGGTAACACTCCCACTGCCTTGACCATTTGATACGTGGCACCAATCCCACTACCTTAATTATGGAGAGAGTTGGCACCAATCCCACTGCTTTCCATGGAGATAGGTGGTATCACTCCCACTGCCTTCACTATGGAGAGAGGTGGTACCACCCCCACTGCTTTCACTATGGAGATAGGTGGCACCAATCCCAATGCCTTCACGATGTAGATAGGTGGCATCAATCCCAATGCCTTCACTATGCAGATAGGTGGCACCACTCCACTGCCTTCACTCTGGAGAAAGGTGGCATCAATCCCAATGCCTTCACTATGTAAATAGGTGGCACAATCCAATGCGTTCACCATGTGGAGAGTGGCAATCCCACTGCCTCACTATGCAGATAGTGTACCACTCCCACTGCCCTCACTCTGGAGAAAGGTGGCATCAATCCCAATGCCTTCACTATGTAAATAGGTGGCATCAATCCCAATGCCTTCACCATGTGGAGAGATGGCACCAATCCACTGCCCTCACTCTGCAGATAGGTGCACCAATCCACTGCCCTCATTATGGAGATAGGGGGCACCAATCCAATTGCCTTCACTATGAAGATAGGTGGCACCAATCCCTGCCTTCACCATGTGGAGAGATGGCACCAATCCCACTGCCTTCACGATGGAGATAGGTGGCACCAATCCCCCTGCCCTCATTATGGAGATAGGTGGCACCAATCCCATTGCCTTCACTATGAAGATAGGTGGCACCAATGACTGCCTTCACTACGTGCATATATGTCACTCCCACTGCCTCATCTGCTGGACAGGTTGTACTCCTACTTCCCCCCATACACTTATGTGAACAGGAACCATTCCCCTCTGCATTAACATGCATTGTACTGGACAGATCCCAATCCCACGACCATAGCAATATGCTTGGCCATGCACCTCCTACTCCTCTAACAAAGCATGGAGACTTTGTATTCTTCTCAGGACAAGCTTGACATGTTGACTGTTTCTATTTCTCTACAATCGCATCACAATCCTATCATTGTCCCTCTGGTACATGTAACAATACATCATCTCTGTGCAAATACATCACGCACTCATCAATCCATTATTCTTTCCCTACCTGTGGTTGAAAGGCTCCCTGGGCCGGAGATAGCAGGGCAGCCAGCCCTAGAGCTAGGGTCGACCAAAGGTCCTCATCACGCCAGCCACGGACCTGCCCGTCTCCGACGCCAGGATCTTCGGAACACGGCTTCCTATTGCGTTCTGCAGTCTTCCTCGTCCTCGGATTCCAGGGCTCCTCGAGCCTCCCGGGTTCTTCGTGACCTCCAGTCGTCCGAACTCAGAGATACACCACTACATTCACGGCCTCACCGACCCCAGCTTGGAGCGCTGCTGCCCTCGCCTCTCCCCCCCACCCGGATTACTCTTGGTTGCCTCCCAGACTTACACCTGCCGTGGCGCTTAATCCACCGTGGAGACGCATTGAGCGGAGAGCCGCGTCCCCCACTCTCAGAGACCCATCGTGTTGTGCAATCGCGCCCTCACGGTGCTGAAGGTCGGTGAGATGGACGGAGGGAATGTGTGTACGACGAGTCTGACTCGGACATCCGCGATAGACGCGGCGTCGCGTGCAGGCTGCGCTGATCGGCGTTGTACGCATGCGCAGTGCGGTATCCACGTGCGGAGATTTTTATTTCAGGACAAACGGCACAAACAGAGCGTTAAGGACACGAACCAAAACAAGATCGTGATCTTAATGAACGTAAACCGTGCACACGGATCCGTCTGAACGCGCCGACATGGATATACAGAGCGATGGAATGAGTGCTGAGGAGATTTAAATAAAGCGAACGGTGGAAGAAAACAAATCCACAAAAAATACAGACGTAGAGAAAAAGGGAGGGTTTGGGGAGATGAGGGAAGGGGTGAAGGGGAGGGTGGAGGGATAAGAAAATGAGAAAAAGGGACCTGAAGGGAGTGAGGACAAGGATGATCGAGGAGGTGAGGATGAGAGGATGGAGGATGGATGAAGCAATCGAGGAATGGGAGGTGGAGGAAGAAGGAAAGTGATGATCAAGAAAAGGTGAGGATGGCAAACGTGGAGGAGGAGAGGAGAAGGAAGTGATGATCAAGAAAAGGTGAGAAGGATGGCAAACAAGTGGAGGAGGAGGAGGAGGAGAATGAAGTAAAAAAAGCCCAAAAAAACAATGATGTGAGATGTTATGACGAGATCAGTGATGAAAATAAGAGAATGAAGATAACCGAAATGTGGGAGGAGCTGGGCTGAGAAGAAGAAGAGGTAACAATAGTCATGTCTGAGCAACAGGGAACAATGACGATGAGGAGATGAGTGCAAAGAAAACAACTCGAAAGCATCTCAAAATGCAAAGCCTGTCCATGTCGACTTTGTACTTGAAGTAAACTTGAGCAAAACAATCTCAAATGAGCTAAGATCCTCGTCCTCTTAATGATGACGTCATAAAAACGAATATGACGTCATTGTGATGTATCAGGTTTGCGATAAATTATCTGTGCTAATGCCCGCTGCCCGGCTTGATTCCCGCAAACAAAATTCAAACAGCTTGCCTAGTTTCGGAGATATGGTATAGGCGATTTCCATTAGCGGCGATATTATGAGTCAACTTTTTTTCTAGGAAGAATTTCCAAAATTGGAGATGTTACTGCCTGCGTGTGGGCTTTCCGCATATACATGGCAAGTTTCACGAAGATCCGATGAAAATCTGGGTTGTGAAACAAAAAATGTCAAAAAATAGGAATGACGTCATAAAAATTGATATGACGTCATAGTGATGTATCATATGTGCGGTAATTCATCTCTGCTAATGCTCTGTTCGATTCCCGCAAACAGAATTCAAAAAGCTTGCCTAGTTTCGGAGATAATTTTTTCGGCATTTCCATTAGCGGAGATATTTTGACGTCATAACTTTTTTTTTCTCGGAGGAATTTTCAAAATCGGAGATGGTTACTGTCTGCGCAGGGTATTTTTTACATAATATGCCAAGTTTCAGGAAGTTTCGATGAAAAACTGTAGACTGTGAAACAAAAAAGTCCACAAGAAGAAGATGAAGAACAACAACGTGAGTAAGACTTAGAGATCCTCCACGAGGATCTAAAAAATTTGTACAGTTTATTAATTTATGTTCTTCACAATCTCATAATAAAGGTTTGTTGACGATTTCATTACAAAGCTCAATTGGAAAAAATGTTATGGCCTGGACATATACACTGAAGCTCAATGGCAAACGAGAATTTCGATTAAAATATTGATAGCTGCTCTACAACTTCACTGATGATGTCATCCTTACAATCCTCTATTCCCCGATGGGAGTAGAATGAGATGTGTCGTTTCATTTTTTTCCGATCAGCGCTTTCAGAGATATAATGCCTTAATGTTTTTCCGTCTAATCCAAGATGGCTGCCATATTAATTTGACGATGACGTCACAATATATTAAAATATTCTCCCGGGGTGGGGGGGGTCGCTCCTACCCTGAAAAATTTCTGTCAATCAGACAGAAGTGGTTGACAAGAAAAAAATGTTGAAAAATAATTGGGCAAAAAAAGGCAAAAATGGTCGAATAACAACAATAATAATAATAATAATAGTAATCATAATATTAATAAAAAATAATAGCATTGAAATTATTTTAACAAATTTATGAATTTGACTTCTCCAAATTCTCATAATAAGGCTGTTGAAAATGTGAATACAAAAGCTCAAATCATAAAAAAAGTTAGGCTGGACAGACACACAGACAGACACAAGTGATTGCAAAACTCTGTCTCCGCTGTGCGGCTAATGAGGATGTACAAGGAGCTTTAACGCAGGAGGAGGTCGTTTGGCCCATCAGGCCTGCACTGCACCATATCAACATCACATCAACCCAATCGATCAGTTTATTGAATTAATTAATTGCATCGGGGTATGAGAAGGAGGAGGAGGAGGATAATGAAGTAAGAGAACAAATGATGCGAGGAGGAGACACTAATGGGAGGAGGATATAGAGGAAGGGTAGGATGTGATAAAGTGCTGCAGAAGTGAAGACAAAGAAAAAGGAAAAAAAAAAAAATCAGTTAACAAATGCTGTAATAAGGTGAGGATGAGGTGAGGGAGCCCTTGAAACTCTACTGAGCAGGTGAGTGGATGGAATATTGGACAATTCTCACTGCGGCTTTGTCCACAACAAGGATGGAATGCAGACCATTTGAGGCTGCGCAGAGTGGGTGCTGCATCATGGATCACCCCTCCCTTTGGGAAAATTACCAATCTTGGGAGTCTGTACTCCTTGCTTTCCTTATGAATACTGTACAACCTCATCATGGCTAAATTTCCCTGTAAAAGGCACTTCCAGATGGCTGTAATGGTTTCTGACATTGCAAATACAAACCCAGCGGGTGATGATGTAATGGGTGGCAGCAGCGGGCGTTTTGCGATTGCAAAAACCTTTTTTGCTTCGTAGAAGCGACGATAAAGGTTTGTGCCCGGCCGGTGGGGAAACAAGAAAACTCACACGAGCTCGGGTCCAGATAGATGTGATGTCAGATTTGCGAAGATAATCGGAGGTTTAATTGTTGCACTATGCCATGAGTGCACACCTTTGCAACTGATGCCGCGATTGCAGGTCCATTCAGCTTCTCGACCAGGGCTGGATTTACAAGGAGCAACAAGAAAGAGCTCCAAAAATTGTCCATTACACCTATCATCGGTAATAGAACCTGCTGTGTTTTGCAGCCAGTTTTTGAATGCGGGAATGTTGTGGTTGGCAAAGCTTCGCCCACACAGCACTTGTATACTGTACCTTAATACCATCATAATGAGGTTTCAACAATCTTCATCTAAAACCAGTCTCAAAAGAAGTGACTTAAAGATGCACTGCATTATTGTCCTGCGCAAAGTCAATATAAGGCAGCCATGTGCATATCCATGGCACATTTGGAGGTCGTTGTATGCTCTCGAAGCCATTGTCATACTCTCGGTTCCCTTTCAAAGAACTTCGATGCAGCAGGAGGATATGCGGCCATCAAGCCTGCGCAATGGCTGCCAACATATGGTTGTTTGTCTGTGCCCCGTCCTCTTTTGAGCATCAAGCAATGCTGAGCTGAGCATCAAGCAAGTAAGCAGCACGTACCATGTTTTTTTTTTGTGTTCTTTAAAGTCTATGGCATTGACTTCGCTGGGATTTGAACTGCCGACCACCCGACTCACGGCAGGCATCTAACCGTTACGCCACCCATGTTAGGAAGCATCACGATGGACATACAGCGAGGATATCCTCGCACCGTGGAACCATGTATTTGAAAAGCTGTCTTGAAATGCAGTCAGCGGTAAATATCCTGCACATGCCACATCTGCCAACAGGTACCACCATGAGATGCCATCAAACGATCACAGAGACCTGGTCTCGCTGCAACCTGCTTTGGAGGAATAACCAAGCGGCAATTTTAATTCCTATCAAGAGTGATATAGTAAACTGGCTGCTGTAATATCGCAATTTGTGTGGCAACGAAGCGGGCAAGGAATCACAATTTGAAGTCGTTTTGCAAAAGATAAAATGAAATTCATTCCAAACATTTCAAATTCCCTCGATGTACAGGGACAATTATTCAGGGGTTGCAATAGTAAAATAACTACGGTATAATCAATATATATATATATATATTTATATATACATATACATATATATATATATATTGTTACGGATCTCCGCCGCGTTCGGACGACCGTTTCAGCCAAATCGCGGTCGCACGCCCACCGAAGGCCGCAATCCAGTCGTGGCTTTCCGGACCAACCCCGGAACCCAGCCCGGATGCCTTAACGCATCATAAACTAGTCAATTATTCTGTCCACGCGCTACAGGGTCAATCGCCGAATTGTCGATATACCTAACTATTCGCACGGACAGAAATACCGAGAGTTTATACCTCGACGGACTTGTACGAAAACGAGCCGCTTAAGCGTGCTCGTTCCGTGTGCGAGCCGAGCGGTTTTAAATCGCCAAATCCCGTCGGACCAAATAATCACGTTTATCGGCTTAAAAAGCCAGTTAAATCTCCGAACGCACCATGGCAGTCAATGGTAGGAAACGACATGACGAGCAGGTGAATACATTCAAACAATGGGCATTTATTTAAAACAAGCACGTAAGCAATCAATGAATGGTGGGAATGGGGCGAGACACGAGCAAAGCCTTCAGCCGGTTCTATGCGGAATGTAAACGAGCTGCACTTAACAACAATTCTACTTATCCAGACTGGCGCCACAAACAGACACACGCACATGCAGACGAAATGGTGGCAATCGCCTTTATAATACCCCCAGCTCGGAGGAAGGTGAGCTGGAGGAAAGGGTCTATCTTGGACCTGGTCCTCGAGGCCGAACTGGACCCCTTGCACGATCCGGAGGATCCAAGCTGGTGAAGCCGGCAGGGCGCAGGCTGGTGGGAGAAGACCCGCACCGACCGACCGAATCTCCTCAGAGCTTTCGTCGATCTCCTCAGAGCTCGGTCTCCTTCATAGAGCTCTCGTCAATCTCCTCAGAGCTTCCGTCGATCTCCTCAGAGCTTTCGTCGATCTCCTCAGAGCTCGGTCTCCTTCACAGAGCTCTCGTCAATCTCCTCAGAGCTCCCATGGATCTCCTCAGAGCTTTCATCGATCTCCTCAGAGCTCGGTCAATCTCAGAGCTCTCGTCGATCTCCTCAGAGCTTCTGTCTCCTTCACAGACGGACGCCTTCTGCCGTGAGCTCTCGCATTCCTCTCAGGCGCGCCTTTTCTTCCGGCCTGATCATCCGCCGCCGGTGGGGGCTGTCGCATTCCATTCCCCCGCAAACTGCTTTTATACCCATATTGGGTAAGGAATTCAGATCGGGATGCAGTCTGAACACGCCCGCATTCCAGCGAGCGCGCAGGGGACGCCTCGCTGTTCCGCAGCGTGTCCGCCACCAACGGGAATTTTGTGGCTGTTGTTGCAGATGGTTTTCCTAATACAAATAGAAGCGCATTTATTTACCCATTAAACAAGGGACGGACCCTAACTGGCACATGTACTTACCGATATAACTGAGCTAAAGGACCTGAATGTTGAGTGCGATAGCTTTCCAAATCCGCAACAATATACAGGTGTCCAAAAGTCTGGATCCAAAGGCATTTTTCCTAATATACAATTTGATATTTTTCTTTTCTTTCAGATCCAAGATGGCTACGAAACTAACAATAGAAGATCGAATTGAACTCATTCTCACGTACGCAAGACAGGATTCTTCACATAGAGGTGTTGCTGCCGAATTCAATAGAAAGCATCCAATAACACATGCCACTGTTAAAGTGTTTAAACGTTTAGGTTCAGAAATGTTCAACGTTCTTGTATTCAGCGTAAAACAAGTGTCGCGAAGTCCAAGGCTGTCAATTTGAGCATTTATGTGATAAAACTTTTAAAATAAAATTTTGCCTATGGATCCAGACTTTGAACACCTGTATATACTCAAACAAATAGTTCAACACAATATTACGGATATTAAAATCCAACATGTTAAAGTCAACCAGCAAGGGGCT
>CM068959.1:12613784-12624876 GCA_035128595.1 Eptatretus atami | reverse complement strand
GCACCAATCCCACTGCCTTCACTATGGAGAAAGGTGGCACCAATCCCACTACCTTCACTATGGAGATAGGTAACACCAATCCCACTGCCTTCACCATGCAGATTGGTGGCACCAATCCCACTGCATTCACTTTGTAGATAGGTGGCCACCAAACCCAGCCTTCACAATGGAGAAAAGTGGCACCAATTTCACTTCCCTCGTAATGGAGATAAGTGGCACAAATCCCATTGCCTTCACTATGGAGAAAGGTGACACCAATCCCACTGCCTTCACTATGGAGAAAGGTGGCAACATCCCACTGCCTTCACTATGGAGAAAGGTGGCACAATCCCACTACCTTCACTATGGAGATAGGCAAACACAATCCCACTGCCTTCATCATGCAGATTGGTGGCAGCAATCCCACTGCATTCACTTTGTAGATAGGTGGCACCAACCCAATGCCTCACAATGAAGAAAGTGGCACCAATTTCACTTCCCTCGTAATGGAGATAAGTGGCAACAAATCCCATTGCCTTCACTATGGAGGAAGGTGCACCAATCCCACTGCCTTCACTATGGAGAAAGGTGGCACCAATCCCACTACCTTCACTATGGAGATAGGCAACACCAATCCCACTGCCTTCATCATGCAGATTGATGACACCAATTCCACTGCATTCACTTTGTAGATAGGTGGCACCAAACCCAATGCCTTCGCAATGGAGAAAAGTGGCACCAATTTCACTTCCCTCGTAATGGAGATAAGTGGTACAAATCCACTGCCTTCACTATGGAGAAAGGTGGCACCAATCGCACTGCCTTCACTATGGAGAAAGGTGGCACCAATCCCACTACCTTCAATAGGGAGATAGGTAACACCAATCCACTGCCTTCACCATGCAGATAGGTGGCACAAATCCCATTGCCTTCACGATGGAGAAAGGTGGCACCAATCCCATTGCCTTCACCTTGGAAGAAAGGTGGCCACCAATCCCACTGCCTTCCCTCTTGAGATAGGTGTACCAATCCCACTGCCTTCACCATGGAGATAGGTGGCACCAATCCCATGCCTTCATTAAGGAGAAAGTGGCACAATCCATTGCCTTCATTAAGGAGAAAGGTGGCACCAATCCCATTGCCTTCATTAAGGAGAAAGGTGGCACCAATCCCACTGTCTTCACTATCGAGAGGGTGGCTCCAATCCCACTGCCTTCACCATGTGGAGAGATGGCACCAATCCACTGCCTTCACCATGTGAATGAACTGGTAACACTTCCACTGCCTTGACCCTGTAGATAGGTGGACAAACCCATGTCTCACTCTGGAGATAGGTGGCACAATCCACTGCCTTCACCTTGGAGATCAGTGGCACCAATCCCACTGCCTTCACTATGCAGATCGGTGGTACCAATCCCACTGCTTTCACGATGTAGATGGGGCACCAATCTCACTGCCTTCACTCTGTGAACAGGTAACACTCCCACTGCCTTGACCATTTGATACGTTGCACCAATCCCACTCCTTACCTAGGGAGATAGGTGGCACCAATCCCACTGCCTTCACTACGGAGATAGGTGGTACCACTCCCACTGCCTTCACTATGGAGATCAGTGGCACCAATCCCAATGCCTTCACTATGCAGATAGGTGGCACCAATTTCACTGCCTTCACTGTGTGAACAGGTAACACTCCCACTGCCTTGACCATTTGATACGTGGCACCAATCCCACTACCTTAATTATGGAGAGAGTTGCACCAATCCCACTGCTTTCACTATGGAGATAGGTGGTATCACTCCACTGCCTTCACTATGGAGAGAGGTGGTACCACTCCCACTGCTTTCACTATGGAGATAGGTGGACCAATCCCAATGCCTTCACGATGTAGATAGGTGGCATCAATCCCAATGCCTTCACTATGCAGATAGGTGGCACCACTCCCACTGCCTTCACTCTGGAGAAAGGTGGCATCAATCCCAATGCCTTCACTATGTAAATAGGTGGAAACAATCCCATGCGTCACCATGTGAGAGATGGCACCAATCCCACTGCCCTCACTATGCAGATAGGTGGTACCACTCCCACTGCCCTCACTCTGGAGAAAGGTGGCATCAATCCCAATGCCTTCACTATGTAAATAGGTGGCATCAATCCAATGCCTTCCCCATGTGGAGAGATGGCACCAATCCCACTGCCCTCACTCTGCAGATAGGTGGCACCAATCCCACTGCCCTCATTATGGAGATAGGTGGCACCAATCCAATTGCCTTCACTATGAAGATAGGTGGCACCAATCCCACTGCCTTCACCATGTGGAGAGATGGCACCAATCCCACTGCCTTCACGATGGAGATAGGTGGCACCATCCCACTGCCCTCATTATGGAGATAGGTGGCACCAATCCCATTGCCTTCACTATGAAGATAGGTGGCACCAATCCGACTGCCTTCACTACGTGCATATATGTCACTCCCACTGCCTCACCATCTGCTGGACAGGTTGTACTCCTACTTCCCCCCACTTATGTGAAAAGGAACCATTCCCCCTGCATTAACATGCATTGTACTGGACAGATCCCAATCCACAGACCATAGCAATATGCTTGGCACATGCACCTCCTACTCCTCTAACAAAGCATGGACTTTGTATTCTTCTCAGGACAAGCTTGACATGTTGCTGTTTCTATTTCTCTACAATCGCATCACAAATCCTATCATTGTCCTCTGGTACATGTAACAATACATCATCTCTGTGCAAATACATCACGCACTCATCAATCCATTATTCTTTCCCTACCTGTGGTTGAAAGGCTCCCTGGGCCGGAGATAGCAGGGCAGCCAGCCCTAGAGCTAGGGTCGACCAAAGGTCCTCATCACGCCAGCCACGACCCTGCCGTCTCCGACGCCAGGATCTTCGGAACACGGCTTCCTATTGCGTTCTGCAGTCTTCCTCGTCCTCGGATTCCAGGGCTCCTCGAGCCTCCCGGGTTCTTCGTGACCTCCAGTCGTCCGAACTCAGAGATACACCACTACATTCACGGCCTCACCGACCCCAGCTTGGAGCCGCTGGCTCCTCAGCCTCCTCCACCCCACCCGGATTACTCTTGGTTGCCTCCCAGACTTACACCTGCCGTGGCGCTATATCCACCGTGCGAGACGCATTGAGCGGAGAGCCGCGTCCCCCATCTCAGAGACCCATCGTGTTGTGCAATCCGCGCCTCACGGTGCTGAAGGTCGGTGAGATGGACGGAGGAATGTGTGTACGACGAGTCTGACTCGGACATCCGCGATAGACGCGGCGTCGCGTGCAGCTGCGCTGATCGGCGTTGTACGCATGCGCAGTGCGGATCCACCGTGCGGAGATTTTTATTTCAGGACAAACGGCACAAACAGAGCGTTAAGGACACGAACCAAAACAAGATCGTGATCTTAATGAACGTAAACCGTGCACACGGATCCGTCTGAACGCGCCGACACGGATATACAGAGCGATGGAATGACGTGCTGAGGAGATTTAAATAAAGCGAACGGTGGAAGAAAACAAATCCACAAAAAATACAGACGTAGAGAAAAAGGGAGGGTTTGGGGATGAGGGAAGGGGTGAAGGGGAGGGGTGAGGGATAAGAAAATGAGAAAAAAGGGACCTGAAGGAGTGAGGACAAGGATGATCGAGGAGGTGAGGATGAGAGGATGAGAGGATGGATGAAGCAATCGAGGAATGGAGGTGGAGGAAGAAGGAAAGTGATGATCAGAAAAAGGTGAGGATGGCAAACAAGTGGAGGAGGAGGAGAAGGAAAGTGATGATCAAGAAAAGGTGAGAAGGATGGCAAACAAGTGGAGGAGGAGGAGGAGGAGAATGAAGTAAAAAAAGCCCCAAAAAAACAATGATGTGAGATGTAGACGAGATCAGTGATGAAAATAAGAGAATGAAGATAACCGAAATGTGAGGAGGAGCTGGGCTGAGAAGAAGAAGAGGTAACAATAGTCATGTCTGAGCAACAGGGAACAATGACGATGAGGAGAATGAGTGCAAGAAAACAACTCGAAAGCATCTCAAAATGCAAAGCCTGTCATGTCGACTTTGTACTTGAAGTAAACTTGAGCAAAACAATCTCAAATGAGCTAAGATCCTCGTCCTCTTAATGATGACGTCATAAAAACGAATATGACGTCATTGTGATGTATCAGGTTTGCGATAAATTATCTGTGCTAATGCCCGCTGCCCGGCTTGATTCCCGCAAACAAAATTCAAACAGCTTGCCTAGTTTCGGAGATAATGGTATAGGCGATTTCCATTAGCGGCGATATTATGACGTCAACTTTTTTTCTAGGAAGAATTTCCAAAATTGGAGATGTTACTGCTGCGTGTGGGCTTTCTGCATATACATGGCAAGTTTCACGAAGATCCGATGAAAACCCTGGGTTGTGAACAAAAAATGTCAAAAAATAGGAATGACGTCATAAAAATTGATATGACGTCATAGTGATGTATCATATGTGCGGTAATTCACTCTGCTAATGCTCTGTTCGATTCCCGCAAACAGAATTCAAAAAGCTTGCCTAGTTTCGGAGATAATTTTTTCGGCGATTTCCATTAGCGGAGATATTTTGACGTCATAACTTTTTTTTTCTCGGAGGAATTTTCAAATCGGAGATGGTTACTGTCTGCGCAGGGTATTTTTTACATAATATGCCAAGTTTCAGGAAGTTTCGATGAAAAACTGTAGACTGTGAAACAAAAAAGTCCACAAGAAGAAGATGAAGAACAACAACGTGAGTAAGACTTAGAGATCCTCCACGAGGATCTAAAAAATTTGTACAGTTTATTATTTTATGTTCTTCACAATCTCATAATAAAGGTTTGTTGACGATTTCATTACAAAAGCTCAATTGGAAAAATGTTATGGCCTGGACATATACACTGAAGCTCAATGGCAAACGAGAATTTCGATTAAATATATTGATAGCTGCTCTACAACTTCACTGATGATGTCATCCTTACAATCCTCTATTCCCCGATGGGAGTAGAATGAGATGTGTCGTTTCATTTTTTTCCGATCAGCGCTTTCAGAGATATAATGCCTTAATGTTTTTCCGTCTAATCCAAGATGGCTGCCATATTAATTTGACCGATGACGTCACAATTATTAAAATATTCTCCCGGGGTGGGGGGGGTCGCTCCTACCCTGAAAAAATTTCTGTCAATCAGACAGAAGTGGTTGACAAGAAAAAATGTTGAAAAATAATTGGGCAAAAAAAAAGGCCAAAAAATGGTCGAATAACAACAATAATAATAATAATAATAGTAATCATAATATTAAAAAAAAATAATAGCATTGAAATTATTTTAACAAATTTATGAATTTGACTTCTCCAAATTCTCATAATAAGGCTGTTGAAAATGTGAATACAAAAGCTCAAATCATAAAAAAAGTTAGGCCTGGACAGACACACAGACAGACACAAGTGATTGCAAAACTCTGTCTCCGCTGTGGCGGGCTAATGAGGATGTACAAGGAGCTTTAACGCAGGAGGAGGTCGTTTGGCCCATCAGGCCTGCACTGCACCATATCAACATCACATCAACCCAATCGATCAGTTTATTGAATTAATTAATTGCATCGGGGTATGAGAGGGAGGAGGAGGAGGATAATGAAGTAAAGAGAACAAATGATGCGAGGAGGAGACACTAATGGGGAGGGGATTATAGAGGAAGGGTAGGATGTGATAAAGTGCTGCAGAAGTGAAGACAAAGAAAAAAGGAACAAAAAAAAAAATCAGTTAACAAATGCTGTAATAAGGTGAGGATGAGGTGAGGGAGCCCTTGAAACTCTACTGAGCAGGTGAGTGGATGGAATATTGGACAATTCTCACTGCGGCTTTGTCCACAACAAGGATGGAATGCAGACATTTGAGGCTGCGCAGAGTGGGTGCTGCATCATGGATCACCCCTCCCTTTGGGAAAATTACCAATCTTGGGAGTCTGTACTCCTTGCTTTCCTTATGAATACTGTACAACCTCATCATGGCTAAATTTCCCTGTAAAAGGCACTTCCAGATGGCTGTAATGGTTTCTGACATTGCAAATACAAACCCAGCGGGTGACTGATGTAATGGGTGGCAGCAGCGGGCGTTTTGCGATTGCAAAAACCTTTTTTGCTTCGTAGAAGCGACGATAAAGGTTTGTGCCACGGCCGGTGGGGAAACAAGAAAACTCACACGAGCTCGGGTCCAGATAGATGTGATGTCAGATTTGCGAAGATAATCGGAGGTTTAATTGTTCGCACCTATGCCATGAGTGCACACCTTTGCAACTGATGCCGCGACTTGCAGGTCCATTCAGCTTCTCGACCAGGGCTGGATTTACAAGGAGCAACAAGAAAGAGCTCAAAAATTGTCCATTACACCACATCATGGTAATAGAAAACCTGCTGTGTTTTGCAGCCAGTTTTTGAATGCGGGAATGTGTGTTTGGCAAAGCTTCGCCCACACAGCACTTGTATACTGTACCTTAATACCCATCATAATGAGGTTTCAACAATCTTCATCTAAAACCAGTCTCAAAAGAAGTGACTTAAAGATGCACTGCATTATTGTCCTGCGCAAAGTCAATATAAGGCAGCCATGTGCATATCCATGGCACATTTGGAGGTCGTTGTATGCTCTCGAAGCCATATGTCATACTCTCGGTTCCCTTTCAAAGAACTTCGATGCAGCAGGAGGATATGCGGCCCATCAAGCCTGCGCAATGGCTGCCAACATATGGTTGTTTGTCTGTGCCCCGTCCTCTTTTGAGCATCAAGCAATGCTGAGCTGAGCATCAAGCAAGTAAGCAGCACGTACCATGTTTTTTTTTGTTGTTCTTTAAGTCTATGGCATTGACTTCGCTGGGATTTGAACTGCCGACCACCCAGACTCACGGCAGGCATCTAACCGTTACGCCACCCATGTTAGGAAGCATCACCGATGGACATACAGCGAGGATATCCTCGCACCGTGGAACCATGTATTTGAAAAGCTGTCTTGAAATGCAGTCAGCGGTAAATATCCTCTGCACATGCCACATCTGCCAACAGGTACCACCTGAGATGCCATCAAACGATCACAGAGACCTGGTCTCGCTGCAACCTGCTTTGGAGGAATAACCAAGCGGCAATTTTAATTCCTATCAAGAGTGATATAGTAAACTGGCTGCTGTAATATCGCAATTTGTGTGGCAACGAAGCGGGCAAGGAATCACAATTTGAAGTCGTTTTGCAAAAGATAAAAATGAAATTCATTCCAAACATTTCAAATTCCCTCGATGTACAGGGACAATTATCAGGGGTTGCAATAGTAAAATAACTACGGTATAATCAATATATATATATATATTTATATATATACATATACATATATATATATATATATATATTGTTACGGATCTCCGCCGCGTTCGGACGACCGTTTCAGCCAAATCGCGGTCGCACGCCACCGAAGGCCGCAATCCAGTCGTGGCTTTCCGGACCAACCCCGGAACCCAGCCACGGATGCCTTAACGCATCATAAACTAGTCAATTATTCTGTCCACGCGCTACAGGGTCAATCGCCGAATTGTCGATATACCTAACTATTCGCACGGACAGAAATACCGAGAGTTTATACCTCGACGGACTTGTACGAAAACGAGCCGCTTAAGCGTGCTCGTTCCGTGTGCGAGCCGAGCGGTTTTAAATCGCCAAATCCCGTCGGACCAAATAATCACGTTTATCGGCTTAAAAAGCCAGTTAAATCTCCGAACGCACCATGGCAGTCAATGGTAGGAAACGACATGACGAGCAGGTGAATACATTCAAACAATGGGCATTTATTTAAAACAAGCACGTAAGCAATCAATGAATGGTGGGAATGGGGCGAGACACGAGCAAAGCCTTCAGCCGGTTCTATGCGGAATGTACAAACGAGCATGCACTTAACAACAATTCTACTTATCCAGACTGGCGCCACAAACAGACACACGCACATGCAGACAGAAATGGTGGCAATCGCCTTTATTAATACCCCCAGCTCGGAGGGAAGGTGAGCTGGAGGAAAGGGTCTATCTTGGACCTGGTCCTCGAGGCCGAATGGACCCTCTTGCACGATCCGGGATCCAAGCTGGTGAAGCCGGCAGGGCGCAGGCTGGTGGGAGAAGACCCGCACGACCGACGAATCTCCTCAGAGCTTTCGTCGATCTCCCAGAGCTCGGCTCCTTCATAGAGCTCTCGTCAATCTCCTCAGAGCTTCCGTCGATCTCCTCAGAGCTTTCGTCGATCTCCTCAGAGCTCGGTCTCCTTCACAGAGCTCTCGTCAATCTCCTCAGAGCTCCCGTGGATCTCCTCAGAGCTTTCTCGATCTCCTCAGAGCTCGTTCAATCTCAGAGCTCTCGTCGATCTCCTCAGAGCTCTCTGTCTCCTTCACAGACGGACGCTTCTGCCGTGAGCTCTCGCATTCCTCTCAGGCGCGCCTTTTCTTCCGGCCTGACTCATCCGCCGCCGTGGGGGCTGTCGCATTCCATTCCCCCCGCAAACTGCTTTTATACCCATATTGGGTAAGGAATTCAGATCGGGGATGCAGTCTGAACACGCCGCGATTCCAGCGAGCGCGCAGGGGACGCTCGCTGTTCCGCAGCGTGTCCGCCACAACGGGAATTTTGTGGCTGTTGTTGCAGATGGTTTTCTAATACAAATAGCAGCGCATTTATTTACCCATTAAACAAGGGACGGACCTAACTGGCAACATGTACTTACCGATATAACTGAGCTAAAGGACCTGAATGTTGAGTGCGATAGCTTTCCAAATCCGCAACAATATACAGGGGTGTCCCAAAAGTCTGGATCCAAAGGCATTTTCCTAATATACATTTGATATTTTTCTTTTTCTTTCAGATCCAAGATGGCTACGAAACTAACAATAGAAGATCGAATTGAACTCATTCTCACGTACGCAAGACAGGATTTTCACATAGAGGTGTTGCTGCCGAATTCAATAGAAAGCATCCAATAACACATGCCACTGTTAAAGTGTTTAAACGTTTAGGTTCAGAAATGTTCAACGTTCTTGTATTCAGCGTATAAACAAGTGTCGCGAAGTCCAAGGCTGTCATTTGAGCATTTACTGTGATAAAACTTTTAAATAAAATTTTGCCTATGGATCCAGACTTTTGGAACACCTGTATATACTCAAACAAATAGTTCAAACACATATTACGGATATTAAAATCCAACATGTTAAAGTCAACCAGCACAGGAGCCAGCGAGAAGCAAGTAGTATTTGCAGGGAATTTCATAAAACCTAAAATTATTGAGCTTAAACACCTAGTACAAACAAAGGGACAACACTAAAATGGGAAACGAGAGCAGTTTTTAGGCCTCAGGTTTTCGCTTCGACAGTAACAGTTTCTCAGTTTGTTCTGGCAAGATGAAAGTGACGTGGCACAAACTGAGGTCAACCATTATAGTTTGGAGCTCCTGATAGCAATAATCACGAGGCTGCCTCCGGAATCAAACTCGCTCAAAGCGGCAGGGCTTTGTGCACAGGTTGAGTAATACAGGTGGCTGCAATTAAGGCTCAACTCTCCTCAGCTCATACTTATCACTAGGACCTCCAATCGGTCGATCAGCTATCTCTGGTACTTGACCTCTGCCTCCAGGCTCCTCACTCCTCTCTGTTAGGGTTCCTTCACAACATCTTCAAACTCCGTAATGCACCATGATGCTGTCACAGCCCCGTGATACATACAGCCGTATACAGTTCAAGATAATCTCATTTTGTTTTTCAACGTTTTTAGAGTCTGTAGGACAAATAGATGAAAAATGCACGAATGGTATAAACTAGGATCTGCGATCACAAGCGATCGCTAAGGGAAAGCTTCTCTCAGCGATCGTGATCCAATGATATCCATATTCTTTTCGGACTGCCGTATAACCTTGACCTTTAACATTGAGGGATAGAGCATAAATTTACAAACTGTGTCCATATTTACAATCTATCCATAAAACTCAACATCATGAAAATTGGAAAGAAAATTATGCAAGTTATGATGAAAAAGGTGTTTTTTTTAATTAGGTCACAATCCCAAAAAAGCAGGTCAAGAACACTATTCAATATCAGGTGCACAACATCAGAGCAGGTACACCATTATGATGTAAGAACGTATAGGAAGGTCAAGCGGTCTTTGAAAATCTGCATTGGCAAAATTAAGCAATGACAAAAAAGGCGTTATTTTTTCACCATTCAACCTTGACCTTTAACTCGGAGGTGTATCGGTGCATCGTGTAAATTAAGCATAAATGCGCCTTGCTCTAGGCTATCTATAGGGAGCAATTTAATTCGCGATCGGACAAACCTTGTAGTCCAGGGGCCTGTGTAGAAGATGTGGCTCCCGTGGGCCTGGAATATTATTTTGTATTTTCTGCACAAATCAGTTATTTTTAATGTAAATAAGTGATAAGCATGGGCACCAATTTATGTTTTGCAGTCACATAATGTATTGACAGATTCATGGGGGCACAGCGGGCACATTTCCATCCCTTTTTTTGCAAGAGGCCAAAACATGAACTTCAGCCCTCTCCCCACCCCCTTTTACACTTGATGGCACCATATGGCCTGTACAGCCAGAAGTAAGCCTACTGTATGTCCATTCTGGAGGTTTGGTCCATTCTGAAGCAACTCCCACAGAGAAGCAACAAACAGGTAGTCACCATCATGATGGCATGACTGTTGTCCAGGCAATGGAAAGCCACATGGATTAGGACTGGAAAGGACTTAGCAAACTATTTCGTAGATGTTGTGGAACGAAAGTCAGCAGGGTTTGATGAAGTCCATGTCATTTTCGACAGGCATGACATTCCAAATTCATTGAAGGATAGGACAAGCCAAACTGGAAAAATAAGCAGCAGAACCATTGAGCACGACATTTCAGATGATGCTGTCATTGAGAAGCCAACACTAAAGGAACTCCTTGGCAGCAACATAAACAAGCAAAAGCTATCTCGTATCTGACAATGCATCTTCTCAAGGTCCATCAAACCTCAGCTTTCAATCTTATGGTTGTGACATAAACTCGTTCCAAGTCCAACAAGCTCTCTGTCC
>CM068959.1:12602988-12613759 GCA_035128595.1 Eptatretus atami | reverse complement strand
GGCACCAATCCCACTACCTTCACTATGGAGATAGGCAACACCAATCCCACTGCCTTCATCATGCAGATTGGTGGCAGCAATCCCACTGCATTCACTTTGTAGATAGGTGGCACCAAACCCAATGCCTTCACAATGAAGAAAAGTGGCACCAATTTCACTTCCCTCGTAATGGAGATAAGTGGCACAAATCCCATTGCCTTCACTATGGAGGAAGGTGCACCAATCCACTGCCTTCACTATGGAGAAAGGTGGCACCAATCCCACTACCTTCACTATGGAGATAGGCAACACCAATCCCACTGCCTTCATCATGCAGATTGATACACAATTCCACTGCATTCACTTTGTAGATAGGTGGCACCAAACCCAATGCCTTCGCAATGGAGAAAAGTGGCACCAATTTCACTTCCCTCGTAATGGAGATAAGTGGACAAATCCACTGCCTTCACTATGGAGAAAGGTGGCACCAATCGCACTGCCTTCACTATGGAGAAAGGTGGCACCAATCCCACTACCTTCAATAGGGAGATAGGTAACACCAATCCACTGCCTTCACCATGCAGATAGGTGGCACAAATCCCATTGCCTTCACGATGGAGAAAGGTGGCACCAATCCCATTGCCCTTCACCTTGGAAGAAAGGTGGCCACCAATCCCACTGCCTTCCCTCTTGAGATAGGTGTACCAATCCACTGCCTTCACCATGGAGATAGGTGCACAATCCATGCCTTCATTAGGAGAAGGTGGCACAATCCATTGCCTTCATTAAGGAGAAAGGTGGCACCAATCCCATTGCCTTCATTAAGGAGAAAGGTGGCACCAATCCCACTGTCTTCACTATCGAGAGAGGTGGCTCCAATCCCACTGCCTTCACCATGTGGAGAGATGGCACCAATCCACTGCCTTCACCATGTGAATGAACTGGTAACACTTCCACTGCCTTGACCCTGTAGATAGGTGGACCAAACCCATGTCTTCACTCTGGAGATAGGTGGCACCAATCCCACTGCCTTCACCTTGGAGATCAGTGGCACCAATCCCACTGCCTTCACTATGCAGATCGGTGTACCAATCCCACTGCTTTCACGATGTAGATGGGACACCAATCTCACTGCCTTCACTCTGTGAACAGGTAACACTCCCACTGCCTTGACCATTTGATACGTTGCACCAATCCCACTACCTTACCTAGGGAGATAGGTGGCACCAATCCCACTGCCTTCACTACGGAGATAGGTGGTACCACTCCCACTGCCTTCACTATGGAGATCAGTGGCACCAATCCCAATGCCTTCACTATGCAGATAGGTGGCACCAATTTCACTGCCTTCACTGTGTGAACAGGTAACACTCCCACTGCCTTGACCATTTGATACGTGGCACCAATCCCACTACCTTAATTATGGAGAGAGTTGGCACCAATCCCACTGCTTTCACTATGGAGATAGGTGGTAATCACTCCCACTGCCTTCACTATGGAGAGAGGTGGTACCACTCCCACTGCTTTCACTATGAGATAGGTGACCAATCCCAATGCCTTCACGATGTAGATAGGTGGCATCAATCCCAATGCCTTCACTATGCAGATAGGTGGCACCACTCCCACTGCCTTCACTCTGGAGAAAGGTGGCATCAATCCCAATGCCTTCACTATGTAAATAGGTGGAAACAATCCCATGCGTCACCATGTGAGAGATGGCACCAATCCCACTGCCCTCACTATGCAGATAGGTGGTACCACTCCCACTGCCCTCACTCTGGAGAAAGGTGGCATCAATCCCAATGCCTTCACTATGTAAATAGGTGGCATCAATCCAATGCCTTCCCCATGTGGAGAGATGGCACCAATCCCACTGCCCTCACTCTGCAGATAGGTGGCACCAATCCCACTGCCCTCATTATGGAGATAGGTGGCACCAATCCAATTGCCTTCACTATGAAGATAGGTGGCACCAATCCCACTGCCTTCACCATGTGGAGAGATGGCACCAATCCCACTGCCTTCACGATGGAGATAGGTGGCACCATCCCACTGCCCTCATTATGGAGATAGGTGGCACCAATCCCATTGCCTTCACTATGAAGATAGGTGGCACCAATCCGACTGCCTTCACTACGTGCATATATGTCACTCCCACTGCCTCACCATTGCTGGACAGGTTGTACTCCTACTTCCCCCCACTTATGTGAAAAGGAACCATTCCCCCTGCATTAACATGCATTGTACTGGACAGATCCCAATCCACAGACCATAGCAATATGCTTGGCACATGCACCTCCTACTCCTCTAACAAAGCATGGACTTTGTATTCTTCTCAGGACAAGCTTGACATGTTGCTGTTTCTATTTCTCTACAATCGCATCACAAATCCTATCATTGTCCTCTGGTACATGTAACAATACATCATCTCTGTGCAAATACATCACGCACTCATCAATCCATTATTCTTTCCCTACCTGTGGTTGAAAGGCTCCCTGGGCCGGAGATAGCAGGGCAGCCAGCCCTAGAAGCTAGGGTCGACCAAAGGTCCTCATCACGCCAGCCACGGACCCTGCCGTCTCCGACGCCAGGATCTTCGGAACACGGCTTCCTATTGCGTTCTGCAGTCTTCCTCGTCCTCGGATTCCAGGGCTCCTCGAGCCTCCCGGGTTCTTCGTGACCTCCAGTCGTCCGAACTCAGAGATACACCACTACATTCACGGCCTCACCGACCCCAGCTTGGAGCCGCTGGCTCCTCAGCCTCCTCCACCCCACCCGGATTACTCTTGGTTGCCTCCCAGACTTACACCTGCCGTGGCGCTATATCCACCGTGCGAGACGCATTGAGCGGAGAGCCGCGTCCCCCATCTCAGAGACCCATCGTGTTGTGCAATCCGCGCCTCACGGTGCTGAAGGTCGGTGAGATGGACGGAGGAATGTGTGTACGACGAGTCTGACTCGGACATCCGCGATAGACGCGGCGTCGCGTGCAGGCTGCGCTGATCGGCGTTGTACGCATGCGCAGTGCGGATCCACCGTGCGGAGATTTTTATTTCAGGACAAACGGCACAAACAGAGCGTTAAGGACACGAACCAAAACAAGATCGTGATCTTAATGAACGTAAACCGTGCACACGGATCCGTCTGAACGCGCCGACAGGATATACAGAGCGATGGAATGACGTGCTGAGGAGATTTAAATAAAGCGAACGGTGGAAGAAAAACAAATCCACAAAAAATACAGACGTAGAGAAAAAGGGAGGGTTTGGGGATGAGGGAAGGGGTGAAGGGGAGGGGTGAGGGATAAGAAAATGAGAAAAAAGGGACCTGAAGGAGTGAGGACAAGGATGATCGAGGAGGTGAGGATGAGAGATGAGAGGATGGATGAAGCAATCGAGGAATGGAGGTGGAGGAAGAAGGAAAGTGATGATCAGAAAAAGGTGAGGATGGCAAACAAGTGGAGGAGGAGGAGAAGGAAAGTGATGATCAAGAAAAGGTGAGAAGGATGGCAAACAAGTGGAGGAGGAGGAGGAGGAGAATGAAGTAAAAAAAGCCCCAAAAAAACAATGATGTGAGATGTTAGACGAGATCAGTGATGAAAATAAGAGAATGAAGATAACCGAAATGTGAGGAGGAGCTGGGCTGAGAAGAAGAAGAGGTAACAATAGTCATGTCTGAGCAACAGGGAACAATGACGATGAGGAGAATGAGTGCAAGAAAACAACTCGAAAGCATCTCAAAATGCAAAGCCTGTCATGTCGACTTTGTACTTGAAGTAAACTTGAGCAAAACAATCTCAAATGAGCTAAGATCCTCGTCCTCTTAATGATGACGTCATAAAAACGAATATGACGTCATTGTGATGTATCAGGTTTGCGATAATATTACTGTGCTAATGCCCGCTGCCCGGCTTGATTCCCGCAAACAAAATTCAAACAGCTTGCCTAGTTTCGGAGATAATGGTATAGGCGATTTCCATTAGCGGCGATATTATGACGTCAACTTTTTTTCTAGGAAGAATTTCCAAAATTGGAGATGTTACTGCTGCGTGTGGGCTTTCTGCATATACATGGCAAGTTTCACGAAGATCCGATGAAAACCCTGGGTTGTGAACAAAAAATGTCAAAAAATAGGAATGACGTCATAAAAATTGATATGACGTCATAGTGATGTATCATATGTGCGGTAATTCACTTGCTAATGCTCTGTTCGATTCCCGCAAACAGAATTCAAAAAGCTTGCCTAGTTTCGGAGATAATTTTTTCGGCGATTTCCATTAGCGGAGATATTTTGACGTCATAACTTTTTTTTTCTCGGAGGAATTTTCAAATCGGAGATGGTTACTGTCTGCGCAGGGTATTTTTACATAATATGCCAAGTTTCAGGAAGTTTCGATGAAAACTGTAGACTGTGAAACAAAAAAGTCCACAAGAAGAAGATGAAGAACAACAACGTGAGTAAGACTTAGAGATCCTCCACGAGGATCTAAAAAATTTGTACAGTTTATTATTTTATGTTCTTCACAATCTCATAATAAAGGTTTGTTGACGATTTCATTACAAAAGCTCAATTGGAAAAATGTTATGGCCTGGACATATACACTGAAGCTCAATGGCAAACGAGAATTTCGATTAAATATATTGATAGCTGCTCTACAACTTCACTGATGATGTCATCCTTACAATCCTCTATTCCCCGATGGGAGTAGAATGAGATGTGTCGTTTCATTTTTTTCCGATCAGCGCTTTCAGAGATATAATGCCTTAATGTTTTTCCGTCTAATCCAAGATGGCTGCCATATTAATTTGACCGATGACGTCACAATTATTAAAATATTCTCCCGGGGTGGGGGGGGTCGCTCCTACCCTGAAAAAATTTCTGTCAATCAGACAGAAGTGGTTGACAAGAAAAAAATGTTGAAAAATAATTGGGCAAAAAAAAAGGCCAAAAAATGGTCGAATAACAACAATAATAATAATAATAATAGTAATCATAATATTAAAAAAAAATAATAGCATTGAAATTATTTTAACAAATTTATGAATTTGACTTCTCCAAATTCTCATAATAAGGCTGTTGAAAATGTGAATACAAAAGCTCAAATCATAAAAAAAGTTAGGCCTGGACAGACACACAGACAGACACAAGTGATTGCAAAACTCTGTCTCCGCTGTGGCGGGCTAATGAGGATGTACAAGGAGCTTTAACGCAGGAGGAGGTCGTTTGGCCCATCAGGCCTGCACTGCACCATATCAACATCACATCAACCCAATCGATCAGTTTATTGAATTAATTAATTGCATCGGGGTATGAGAGGGAGGAGGAGGAGGATAATGAAGTAAAGAGAACAAATGATGCGAGGAGGAGACACTAATGGGGAGGGGATTATAGAGGAAGGGTAGGATGTGATAAAGTGCTGCAGAAGTGAAGACAAAGAAAAAAGGAACAAAAAAAAAAATCAGTTAACAAATGCTGTAATAAGGTGAGGATGAGGTGAGGGAGCCCTTGAAACTCTACTGAGCAGGTGAGTGGATGGAATATTGGACAATTCTCACTGCGGCTTTGTCCACAACAAGGATGGAATGCAGACATTTGAGGCTGCGCAGAGTGGGTGCTGCATCATGGATCACCCCTCCCTTTGGGAAAATTACCAATCTTGGGAGTCTGTACTCCTTGCTTTCCTTATGAATACTGTACAACCTCATCATGGCTAAATTTCCCTGTAAAAGGCACTTCCAGATGGCTGTAATGGTTTCTGACATTGCAAATACAAACCCAGCGGGTGACTGATGTAATGGGTGGCAGCAGCGGGCGTTTTGCGATTGCAAAAACCTTTTTTGCTTCGTAGAAGCGACGATAAAGGTTTGTGCCACGGCCGGTGGGGAAACAAGAAAACTCACACGAGCTCGGGTCCAGATAGATGTGATGTCAGATTTGCGAAGATAATCGGAGGTTTAATTGTTCGCACCTATGCCATGAGTGCACACCTTTGCAACTGATGCCGCGACTTGCAGGTCCATTCAGCTTCTCGACCAGGGCTGGATTTACAAGGAGCAACAAGAAAGAGCTCAAAAATTGTCCATTACACCACATCATGGTAATAGAAAACCTGCTGTGTTTTGCAGCCAGTTTTTGAATGCGGGAATGTGTGTTTGGCAAAGCTTCGCCCACACAGCACTTGTATACTGTACCTTAATACCCATCATAATGAGGTTTCAACAATCTTCATCTAAAACCAGTCTCAAAAGAAGTGACTTAAAGATGCACTGCATTATTGTCCTGCGCAAAGTCAATATAAGGCAGCCATGTGCATATCCATGGCACATTTGGAGGTCGTTGTATGCTCTCGAAGCCATATGTCATACTCTCGGTTCCCTTTCAAAGAACTTCGATGCAGCAGGAGGATATGCGGCCCATCAAGCCTGCGCAATGGCTGCCAACATATGGTTGTTTGTCTGTGCCCCGTCCTCTTTTGAGCATCAAGCAATGCTGAGCTGAGCATCAAGCAAGTAAGCAGCACGTACCATGTTTTTTTTTGTTGTTCTTTAAGTCTATGGCATTGACTTCGCTGGGATTTGAACTGCCGACCACCCAGACTCACGGCAGGCATCTAACCGTTACGCCACCCATGTTAGGAAGCATCACCGATGGACATACAGCGAGGATATCCTCGCACCGTGGAACCATGTATTTGAAAAGCTGTCTTGAAATGCAGTCAGCGGTAAATATCCTCTGCACATGCCACATCTGCCAACAGGTACCACCTGAGATGCCATCAAACGATCACAGAGACCTGGTCTCGCTGCAACCTGCTTTGGAGGAATAACCAAGCGGCAATTTTAATTCCTATCAAGAGTGATATAGTAAACTGGCTGCTGTAATATCGCAATTTGTGTGGCAACGAAGCGGGCAAGGAATCACAATTTGAAGTCGTTTTGCAAAAGATAAAAATGAAATTCATTCCAAACATTTCAAATTCCCTCGATGTACAGGGACAATTATCAGGGGTTGCAATAGTAAAATAACTACGGTATAATCAATATATATATATATATTTATATATATACATATACATATATATATATATATATATATTGTTACGGATCTCCGCCGCGTTCGGACGACCGTTTCAGCCAAATCGCGGTCGCACGCCACCGAAGGCCGCAATCCAGTCGTGGCTTTCCGGACCAACCCCGGAACCCAGCCACGGATGCCTTAACGCATCATAAACTAGTCAATTATTCTGTCCACGCGCTACAGGGTCAATCGCCGAATTGTCGATATACCTAACTATTCGCACGGACAGAAATACCGAGAGTTTATACCTCGACGGACTTGTACGAAAACGAGCCGCTTAAGCGTGCTCGTTCCGTGTGCGAGCCGAGCGGTTTTAAATCGCCAAATCCCGTCGGACCAAATAATCACGTTTATCGGCTTAAAAAGCCAGTTAAATCTCCGAACGCACCATGGCAGTCAATGGTAGGAAACGACATGACGAGCAGGTGAATACATTCAAACAATGGGCATTTATTTAAAACAAGCACGTAAGCAATCAATGAATGGTGGGAATGGGGCGAGACACGAGCAAAGCCTTCAGCCGGTTCTATGCGGAATGTACAAACGAGCATGCACTTAACAACAATTCTACTTATCCAGACTGGCGCCACAAACAGACACACGCACATGCAGACAGAAATGGTGGCAATCGCCTTTATTAATACCCCCAGCTCGGAGGGAAGGTGAGCTGGAGGAAAGGGTCTATCTTGGACCTGGTCCTCGAGGCCGAATGGACCCTCTTGCACGATCCGGGATCCAAGCTGGTGAAGCCGGCAGGGCGCAGGCTGGTGGGAGAAGACCCGCACGACCGACGAATCTCCTCAGAGCTTTCGTCGATCTCCCAGAGCTCGGCTCCTTCATAGAGCTCTCGTCAATCTCCTCAGAGCTTCCGTCGATCTCCTCAGAGCTTTCGTCGATCTCCTCAGAGCTCGGTCTCCTTCACAGAGCTCTCGTCAATCTCCTCAGAGCTCCCGTGGATCTCCTCAGAGCTTTCTCGATCTCCTCAGAGCTCGTTCAATCTCAGAGCTCTCGTCGATCTCCTCAGAGCTCTCTGTCTCCTTCACAGACGGACGCTTCTGCCGTGAGCTCTCGCATTCCTCTCAGGCGCGCCTTTTCTTCCGGCCTGACTCATCCGCCGCCGTGGGGGCTGTCGCATTCCATTCCCCCCGCAAACTGCTTTTATACCCATATTGGGTAAGGAATTCAGATCGGGGATGCAGTCTGAACACGCCGCGATTCCAGCGAGCGCGCAGGGGACGCTCGCTGTTCCGCAGCGTGTCCGCCACAACGGGAATTTTGTGGCTGTTGTTGCAGATGGTTTTCTAATACAAATAGCAGCGCATTTATTTACCCATTAAACAAGGGACGGACCTAACTGGCAACATGTACTTACCGATATAACTGAGCTAAAGGACCTGAATGTTGAGTGCGATAGCTTTCCAAATCCGCAACAATATACAGGGGTGTCCCAAAAGTCTGGATCCAAAGGCATTTTCCTAATATACAATTTGATATTTTTCTTTTTCTTTCAGATCCAAGATGGCTACGAAACTAACAATAGAAGATCGAATTGAACTCATTCTCACGTACGCAAGACAGGATTTTCACATAGAGGTGTTGCTGCCGAATTCAATAGAAAGCATCCAATAACACATGCCACTGTTAAAGTGTTTAAACGTTTAGGTTCAGAAATGTTCAACGTTCTTGTATTCAGCGTATAAACAAGTGTCGCGAAGTCCAAGGCTGTCATTTGAGCATTTACTGTGATAAAACTTTTAAATAAAATTTTGCCTATGGATCCAGACTTTTGGAACACCTGTATATACTCAAACAAATAGTTCAAACACATATTACGGATATTAAAATCCAACATGTTAAAGTCAACCAGCACAGGAGCCAGCGAGAACAAGTAGTATTTGCAGGGAATTTCATAAAAACCTAAAATTATTGAGCTTAAACACCTAGTACAAACAAAGGGACAACACTAAATGGGAAACGAGAGCAGTTTTTAGGCCTCAGGTTTTCGCTTCGACAGTAACAGTTTCTCAGTTTGTTCTGGCAAGATGAAAGTGACGTGGCACAAACTGAGGTCACCATTATAGTTTGGAGCTCCTGATAGCAATAATCACGAGGCTGCCTCCGGAATCAAACTCGCTCAAAGCGGCAGGCTTTGTGCACAGGTTGAGTAATACAGGTGGCTGCAATTAAGGCTCAACTCTCCTCAGCTCATACTTATCACTAGGACCTCCAATCGGTCGATCAGCTATCTCTGGTACTTGACCTCTGCCTCCAGGCTCCTCACTCCTCTCTGTTAGGGTTCCTTCACAACATCTTCAAACTCCGTAATGCACCATGATGCTGTCACAGCCCCGTGATACATACAGCCGTATACAGTTCAAGATAATCTCATTTTGTTTTTCAACGTTTTTAGAGTCTGTAGGACAAATAGATGAAAAATGCACGAATGGTATAAACTAGGATCTGCGATCACAAGCGATCGCTAAGGGAAAGCTTCTCTCAGCGATCGTGATCCAATGATATCCATATTCTTTTCGGACTGCCGTATAACCTTGACCTTTAACATTGAGGGATAGAGCATAAATTTACAAACTGTGTCCATATTTACAATCTATCCATAAAACTCAACATCATGAAAATTGGAAAGAAAATTATGCAAGTTATGATGAAAAAGGTGTTTTTTTTAATTAGGTCACAATCCCAAAAAAGCAGGTCAAGAACACTATTCAATATCAGGTGCACAACATCAGAGCAGGTACACCATTATGATGTAAGAACGTATAGGAAGGTCAAGCGGTCTTTGAAAATCTGCATTGGCAAAATTAAGCAATGACAAAAAAGGCGTTATTTTTTCACCATTCAACCTTGACCTTTAACTCGGAGGTGTATCGGTGCATCGTGTAAATTAAGCATAAATGCGCCTTGCTCTAGGCTATCTATAGGGAGCAATTTAATTCGCGATCGGACAAACCTTGTAGTCCAGGGGCCTGTGTAGAAGATGTGGCTCCCGTGGGCCTGGAATATTATTTTGTATTTTCTGCACAAATCAGTTATTTTTAATGTAAATAAGTGATAAGCATGGGCACCAATTTATGTTTTGCAGTCACATAATGTATTGACAGATTCATGGGGGCACAGCGGGCACATTTCCATCCCTTTTTTTGCAAGAGGCCAAAACATGAACTTCAGCCCTCTCCCCACCCCCTTTTACACTTGATGGCACCATATGGCCTGTACAGCCAGAAGTAAGCCTACTGTATGTCCATTCTGGAGGTTTGGTCCATTCTGAAGCAACTCCCACAGAGAAGCAACAAACAGGTAGTCACCATCATGATGGCATGACTGTTGTCCAGGCAATGGAAAGCCACATGGATTAGGACTGGAAAGGACTTAGCAAACTATTTCGTAGATGTTGTGGAACGAAAGTCAGCAGGGTTTGATGAAGTCCATGTCATTTTCGACAGGCATGACATTCCAAATTCATTGAAGGATAGGACAAGCCAAACTGGAAAAATAAGCAGCAGAACCATTGAGCACGACATTTCAGATGATGCTGTCATTGAGAAGCCAACACTAAAGGAACTCCTTGGCAGCAACATAAACAAGCAAAAGCTATCTCGTATCTGACAATGCATCTTCTCAAGGTCCATCAAACCTCAGCTTTCAATCTTATGGTTGTGACATAAAACTCGTTCCAAGTCCAACAAGCTCTCTGTCC
>CM068959.1:12591707-12602735 GCA_035128595.1 Eptatretus atami | reverse complement strand
CCACCTCTCTCGATAGTGAAGACAGTGGGATTGGTGCCACCTTTCTCCTTAATGAAGGCAATGGGATTGGTGCCACCTTTCTCCTTAATGAAGGCATGGATTGGTGCCACCTTTCTCCTAATGAAGGCATGGGATTGGTGCCACCTATCTCCATGGTGAAGGCAGTGGGATTGGTACACCTATCTCAAGAGGGAAGGCAGTGGGATTGGTGGCACCTTTTCTCCAAGGTGAAGGCAATGGGATGGTGCCACCTTTCTCCATCGTGAAGGCAATGGGATTTGTGCCACCTATCTGCATGGTGAAGGCAGTGGGATTGGTGTTACCTATCTCCCTATTGAAGGTAGTGGATTGGTGCCACCTTTCTCCATAGTGAAGGCATGCGATTGGTGCCACCTTTCTCCATAGTGAAGGCAGTGGGATTTGTACCACTTATCTCCATTACGAGGGAAGTGAAATTGGTGCCACTTTTCTCCATTGCGAAGGCATTGGGTTTGGTGCCACCTATCTACAAAGTGAATGCAGTGGAATGGTGTCATCAATCTGCATGATGAAGGCAGTGGGATTGGTGTTGCTATCTCCATAGTGAAGTAGTGGGATTGGTGCCACCTTTCTCCATAGTGAAGGCAGTGGGATTGGTGCCACCTTCCTCCATAGTGAAGGCAATGGGATTTTGTGCCACTTATCTCCATTACGAGGGAAGTGAAATTGGTGCCACTTTCTTCATTGTGAAGGCATTGGGTTTGGTGCCACTATCTACAAAGTGAATGCAGTGGGATTGCTGCCACCAATCTGCATGATGAAGGCAGTGGGATTGGTGTTGCCTATCTCCATAGTGAAGGTAGTGGGATTGTGCCACCTTTCTCCATAGTGAAGGCAGTGGGATTGTGCCACCTTTCTCCATAGTGAAGGCAGTGGGATTGGTGTCACCTTTCTCCATAGTGAAGGCAATGGGATTTGTGCCACTTACTCCATTACGAGGGAAGTGAAATTGGTGCCACTTTTCTCCATTGTGAAGGCATTGGGTTTGGGCCACCTATCTACAAGTGAATGCAGTGGGATTGGTGCCACCAATCTGCATGGTGAAGGCAGTGGGATTGGTGTTACCTATCTCCATAGTGAAGGTAGTGGGATTGGTGCCACCTTTCTCCATAGTGAAGGCAGTGGGATTGGTGCCACCGATCTCCATCGTGAAGGCCGTTGGATTGGTGCCACCTTTCTCCATAGTGAAGGCAGTGGATTGGTGTCACTTTTCTCCATTGTGAAGGCATTGGGTTTTGGTGGCCACCAATCTGCATGGTGAAGGCAGTGGGATTGGTGCCACCATCTGCATGGTGAAGGCAGTGGGATTGGTGCCACCAATCTGCATGGTGAAGGCAGTTGGATGGATGGTGCCACCGATCTCCATCGTGAAGGCCGTTGGATTGGTGCCACCTTTCTCCATCGTGAAGGCAATGGGATTGGTTCCACGTATCTTCATTGTGAAGGCAGTGAGATTTGTGCCACCTGTCTACATGGTAAGGCATTGGAGCGTTACCTGTTCACAAAGTGAAGGCATTGGGATTGGTGCCACCTATCCACATAGTGAGGACAGTTGAGTAGTACAGTATCTATCCCCATCGTGAGGGAATGGGAATAATGCCTTTTCAGCATGAAGGCAGTGGGAGTGGTCTGCAGAAAGCCACTATGGCACAAAAATGACGGACATACCATGAGGTGTGCCAGAGAGCATTTTCCATCCCTGTTTTTGTGGCTCCAATCCCACTGCCTTCACCATGTGGAGAGATGGCACCAATCCCACTGCCTTCACCATGTGAATGAACTGGTAACACTTCCACTGCCTTGACCCTGTAGATAGGTGGCACCAAACCCATTGTCTTCACTCTGGAGATAGGTGGCACCAATCCCACTGCCTTCACCTTGGAGATCAGTGGCACCAATCCCACTGCCTTCACTATGCAGATCGGTGGTACCAATCCCACTGCTTTCACGATGTAGATGGGGACACCAATCTCACTGCCTTCACTCTGTGAACAGGTAACACTCCCACTGCCTTGACCATTTGATACGTTGCACCAATCCCACTACCTTACCTAGGGAGATAGGTGGCACCAATCCCACTGCCTTCACTACGGAGATAGGTGGTACCACTCCCACTGCCTTCACTATGGAGATCAGTGGCACCAATCCCAATGCCTTCACTATGCAGATAGGTGGCACCAATTTCACTGCCTTCACTGTGTGAACAGGTAACACTCCCACTGCCTTGACCATTTGATACGTGGCACCAATCCCACTACCTTAATTATGGAGAGAGTTGGCACCAATCCCACTGCTTTCACTATGGAGATAGGTGGTATCACTCCCACTGCCTTCACTATGGAGAGAGGTGGTACCACTCCCACTGCTTTCACTATGGAGATAGGTGGCACCAATCCCAATGCCTTCACGATGTAGATAGGTGGCATCAATCCCAATGCCTTCACTATGCAGATAGGTGGCACCACTCCCACTGCCTTCACTCTGGAGAAAGGTGGCATCAATCCCAATGCCTTCACTATGTAAATAGGTGGAAACAATCCCAATGCGTTCACCATGTGGAGAGATGGCACCAATCCCACTGCCCTCACTATGCAGATAGGTGGTACCACTCCCACTGCCCTCACTCTGGAGAAAGGTGGCATCAATCCCAATGCCTTCACTATGTAAATAGGTGGCATCAATCCCAATGCCTTCACCATGTGGAGAGATGCACCAATCCCACTGCCCTCACTCTGCAGATAGGTGGCACCAATCCCACTGCCCTCATTATGGAGATAGGGGGCACCAATCCAATTGCCTTCACTATGAAGATAGGTGGCACCAATCCCACTGCCTTCACCATGTGGAAGATGGCACCAATCCCACTGCCTTCACGATGGAGATAGGTGGCACCAATCCCACTGCCCTCATTATGGAGATAGGTGGCACCAATCCCATTGCCTTCACTATGAAGATAGGTGGCACCAATCCGACTGCCTTCACTACGTGCATATATGTCACTCCCACTGCCTCACCATCTGCTGGACAGGTTGTACTCCTACTTCCCCCATACCACTTATGTGAACAGGAACCTTCCCTTCTGCCATTAACATGCATTGTACTGGACAGATCCCAATCCCACAGACCATAGCAATATGCTTGGCACATGCACCTCCTACTCCTCTAACAAAGCATGGAGACTTTGTATTCTTCTCAGGACAAGCTTGACATGTTGACTGTTTCTATTTCTCTACAATCGCATCACAATCCTATCATTGTCCCTCTGGTACATGTAACAATACATCATCTCTGTGCAAATACATCACGCACTCATCAATCCATTTATTCTTTCCCTACCTGTGGTTGAAAGGCTCCCTGGGCCGGAGATAGCAGGGCAGCCAGCCCTAGAGCTAGGGTCGACCAAAAGGTCCTCATCACGCCAGCCACGGACCCTGCCCGTCTCCGACGCCAGGATCTTCGGAACACGGCTTCCTATTGCGTTCTGCAGTCTTCCTCGTCCTCGGATTCCAGGGCTCCTCGAGCCTCCCGGGTTCTTCGTGACCTCCAGTCGTCCGAACTCAGAGATACACCACTACATTCACGGCCTCACCGACCCCAGCTTGGAGCCGCTGGCTCCTCAGCCTCCTCCACCCCCACCCGGATTACTCTTGGTTGCCTCCCAGACTTACACCTGCCGTGGCGCTATATCCACCGTGCGAGACGCATTGAGCGGAGAGCCGCGTCCCCCACTCTCAGAGACCCATCGTGTTGTGCAATCCGCGCCTCACGGTGCTGAAGGTCGGTGAGATGGACGGAGGGAATGTGTGTACGACGAGTCTGACTCGGACATCCGCGATAGACGCGGCGTCGCGTGCAGGCTGCGCTGATCGGCGTTGTACGCATGCGCAGTGCGGATCCACCGTGCGGAGATTTTTATTTCAGGACAAACGGCACAAACAGAGCGTTAAGGACACGAACCAAAACAAGATCGTGATCTTAATGAACGTAAACCGTGCACACGGATCCGTCTGAACGCGCCGACATGGATATACAGAGCGATGGAATGACGTGCTGAGGAGATTTAAATAAAGCGAACGGTGGAAGAAAAACAAATCCACAAAAAATACAGACGTAGAGAAAAAGGGAGGGTTTGGGGGATGAGGGAAGGGGTGAAGGGGGAGGGGTGCAGGGATAAGAAAATGAGAAAAAAGGGACCTGAAGGGAGTGAGGACAAGGATGATCGAGGAGGTGAGGATGAGAGGATGAGAGGATGGATGAAGCAATCGAGGAATGGGAGGTGGAGGAAGAAGGAAAGTGATGATCAAGAAAAGGTGAGGATGGCAAACAAGTGGAGGAGGAGGAGGAGAAGGAAAGTGATGATCAAGAAAAGGTGAGAAGGATGGCAAACAAGTGGAGGAGGAGGAGGAGGAGAATGAAGTAAAAAAAGCCCCAAAAAAACAATGATGTGAGATGTATGACGAGATCAGTGATGAAAATAAGAGAATGAAGATAACCGAAATGTGAGGAGGAGCTGGGCTGAGAAGAAGAAGAGGTAACAATAGTCATGTCTGAGCAACAGGGAACAATGACGATGAGGAGAATGAGTGCAAAGAAAACAACTCGAAAGCATCTCAAAATGCAAAGCCTGTCCATGTCGACTTTGTACTTGAAGTAAACTTGAGCAAAACAATCTCAAATGAGCTAAGATCCTCGTCCTCTTAATGATGACGTCATAAAAACGAATATGACGTCATTGTGATGTATCAGGTTTGCGATAAATTATCTGTGCTAATGCCCGCTGCCCGGCTTGATTCCCGCAAACAAAATTCAAACAGCTTGCCTAGTTTCGGAGATAATGGTATAGGCGATTTCCATTAGCGGCGATATTATGACGTCAACTTTTTTTCTAGGAAGAATTTCCAAAATTGGAGATGTTACTGCCTGCGTGTGGGCTTTCTGCATATACATGGCAAGTTTCACGAAGATCCGATGAAAACTCTGGGTTGTGAAACAAAAAATGTCAAAAAATAGGAATGACGTCATAAAAATTGATATGACGTCATAGTGATGTATCATATGTGCGGTAATTCATCTCTGCTAATGCTCTGTTCGATTCCCGCAAACAGAATTCAAAAAGCTTGCCTAGTTTCGGAGATAATTTTTTCGGCGATTTCCATTAGCGGAGATATTTTGACGTCATAACTTTTTTTTTCTCGGAGGAATTTTCAAAATCGGAGATGGTTACTGTCTGCGCAGGGTATTTTTACATAATATGCCAAGTTTCAGGAAGTTTCGATGAAAACTGTAGACTGTGAAACAAAAAAGTCCACAAGAAGAAGATGAAGAACAACAACGTGAGTAAGACTTAGAGATCCTCCACGAGGATCTAAAAAATTTGTACAGTTTATTAATTTATGTTCTTCACAATCTCATAATAAAGGTTTGTTGACGATTTCATTACAAAAGCTCAATTGGAAAAAATGTTATGGCCTGGACATATACACTGAAGCTCAATGGCAAACGAGAATTTCGATTAAAATATTGATAGCTGCTCTACAACTTCACTGATGATGTCATCCTTACAATCCTCTATTCCCCGATGGGAGTAGAATGAGATGTGTCGTTTCATTTTTTTCCGATCAGCGCTTTCAGAGATATAATGCCTTAATGTTTTTCCGTCTAATCCAAGATGGCTGCCATATTAATTTGACCGATGACGTCACAATTATCATTAAAATATTCTCCCGGGGTGGGGGGGGTCGCTCCTACCCTGAAAAAATTTCTGTCAATCAGACAGAAGTGGTTGACAAGAAAAAAATGTTGAAAAATAATTGGGCAAAAAAAAGGCCAAAAAATGGTCGAATAACAACAATAATAATAATAATAATAGTAATCATAATATTAATAAAAAATAATAGCATTGAAAATTATTTTAACAAATTTATGAATTTGACTTCTCCAAATTCTCATAATAAGGCTGTTGAAAATGTGAATACAAAAGCTCAAATCATAAAAAAAGTTAGGCCTGGACAGACACACAGACAGACACAAGTGATTGCAAAACTCTGTCTCCGCTGTGCGGGCTAATGAGGATGTACAAGGAGCTTTAACGCAGGAGGAGGTCGTTTGGCCCATCAGGCCTGCACTGCACCATATCAACATCACATCAACCCAATCGATCAGTTTATTGAATTAATTAATTGCATCGGGGTATGAGAAGGAGGAGGAGGAGGATAATGAAGTAAAGAGAACAAATGATGCGAGGAGGAGACACTAATGGGGAGGAGGATTATAGAGGAAGGGTAGGATGTGATAAAGTGCTGCAGAAGTGAAGACAAAGAAAAAAGGAACAAAAAAAAAAATCAGTTAACAAATGCTGTAATAAGGTGAGGATGAGGTGAGGGAGCCCTTGAAACTCTACTGAGCAGGTGAGTGGATGGAATATTGGACAATTCTCACTGCGGCTTTGTCCACAACAAGGATGGAATGCAGACCATTTGAGGCTGCGCAGAGTGGGTGCTGCATCATGGATCACCCCTCCCTTTGGGAAAATTACCAATCTTGGGAGTCTGTACTCCTTGCTTTCCTTATGAATACTGTACAACCTCATCATGGCTAAATTTCCCTGTAAAAGGCACTTCCAGATGGCTGTAATGGTTTCTGACATTGCAAATACAAACCCCAGCGGGTGACTGATGTAATGGGTGGCAGCAGCGGGCGTTTTGCGATTGCAAAAACCTTTTTTGCTTCGTAGAAGCGACGATAAAGGTTTGTGCCACGGCCGGTGGGGAAACAAGAAACTCACACGAGCTCGGGTCCAGATAGATGTGATGTCAGATTTGCGAAGATAATCGGAGGTTTAATTGTTCGCACCTATGCCATGAGTGCACACCTTTGCAACTGATGCCGCGACTTGCAGGTCCATTCAGCTTCTCGACCAGGGCTGGATTTACAAGGAGCAACAAGAAAGAGCTCCAAAAATTGTCCATTACACCTACATCATGGTAATAGAAAACCTGCTGTGTTTTGCAGCCAGTTTTTGAATGCGGGAATGTTGTGGTTGGCAAAGCTTCGCCCACACAGCACTTGTATACTGTACCTTAATACCCATCATAATGAGGTTTCAACAATCTTCATCTAAAACCAGTCTCAAAAGAAGTGACTTAAAGATGCACTGCATTATTGTCCTGCGCAAAGTCAATATAAGGCAGCCATGTGCATATCCATGGCACATTTGGAGGTCGTTGTATGCTCTCGAAGCCATATGTCATACTCTCGGTTCCCTTTCAAAGAACTTCGATGCAGCAGGAGGATATGCGGCCCATCAAGCCTGCGCAATGGCTGCCAACATATGGTTGTTTGTCTGTGCCCCGTCCTCTTTTGAGCATCAAGCAATGCTGAGCTGAGCATCAAGCAAGTAAGCAGCACGTACCATGTTTTTTTTTGTTGTTCTTTAAAGTCTATGGCATTGACTTCGCTGGGATTTGAACTGCCGACCACCCAGACTCACGGCAGGCATCTAACCGTTACGCCACCCATGTTAGGAAGCATCACCGATGGACATACAGCGAGGATATCCTCGCACCGTGGAACCATGTATTTGAAAAGCTGTCTTGAAATGCAGTCAGCGGTAAATATCCTCTGCACATGCCACATCTGCCAACAGGTACCACCATGAGATGCCATCAAACGATCACAGAGACCTGGTCTCGCTGCAACCCTGCTTTGGAGGAATAACCAAGCGGCAATTTTAATTCCTATCAAGAGTGATATAGTAAACTGGCTGCTGTAATATCGCAATTTGTGTGGCAACGAAGCGGGCAAGGAATCACAATTTGAAGTCGTTTTGCAAAAGATAAAAATGAAATTCATTCCAAACATTTCAAATTCCCTCGATGTACAGGGACAATTATTCAGGGGTTGCAATAGTAAAATAACTACGGTATAATCAATATATATATATATATTTATATATATACATATAACATATATATATATATATATATATTGTTACGGATCTCCGCCGCGTTCGGACGACCGTTTCAGCCAAATCGCGGTCGCACGCCACCGAAGGCCGCAATCCAGTCGTGGCTTTCCGGACCAACCCCGGAACCCAGCCCGGATGCCTTAACGCATCATAAACTAGTCAATTATTCTGTCCACGCGCTACAGGGTCAATCGCCGAATTGTCGATATACCTAACTATTCGCACGGACAGAAATACCGAGAGTTTATACCTCGACGGGACTTGTACGAAAAGAGCGCTTAAGCGTGCTCGTTCCGTGTGCGAAGCCGAGCGGTTTTAAATCGCCAAATCCCGTCGGACCAAATAATCACGTTTATCGGCTTAAAAAGCCAGTTAAATCTCCGAACGCACCATGGCAGTCAATGGTAGGAAACGACATGACGAGCAGGTGAATACATTCAAACAATGGGCATTTATTTAAAACAAGCACGTAAGCAATCAATGAATGGTGGGAATGGGGCGAGACACGAGCAAAGCCTTCAGCCGGTTCTATGCGGAATGTACAAACGAGCATGCACTTAACAACAATTCTACTTATCCAGACTGGCGCCACAAACAGACACACGCACATGCAGACAGAAATGGTGGCAATCGCCTTTATTAATACCCCCAGCTCGGAGGGAAGGTGAGCTGGAGGAAAGGGTCTATCTTGGACCTGGTCCTCGAGGCCGAACTGGACCCCTTGCACGATCCGGAGGATCCAAGCTGGTGAAGCCGGCAGGGCGCAGGCTGGTGGGAGAAGACCCGCACCGACCGACCGAATCTCCTCAGAGCTTTCGTCGATCTCCTCAGAGCTCGGTCTCCTTCATAGAGCTCTCGTCAATCTCCTCAGAGCTTCCGTCGATCTCCTCAGAGCTTTCGTCGATCTCCTCAGAGCTCGGTCTCCTTCACAGAGCTCTCGTCAATCTCCTCAGAGCTCCCATGGATCTCCTCAGAGCTTTCATCGATCTCCTCAGAGCTCGGTCAATCTCAGAGCTCTCGTCGATCTCCTCAGAGCTCTCTGTCTCCTTCACAGACGGACGCCTTCTGCCGTGAGCTCTCGCATTCCTCTCAGGCGCGCCTTTTCTTCCGGCCTGACTCATCCGCCGCCGGTGGGGGCTGTCGCATTCCATTCCCCCCGCAAACTGCTTTTATACCCATATTGGGTAAGGAATTCAGATCGGGGATGCAGTCTGAACACGCCCGCATTCCAGCGAGCGCGCAGGGGACGCTCGCTGTTCCGCAGCGTGTCCGCCACCAACGGGAATTTTGTGGCTGTTGTTGCAGATGGTTTTCCTAATACAAATAGCAGCGCATTTATTTACCCATTAAACAAGGGACGGGACCCTAACTGGCAACATGTACTTACCGATATAACTGAGCTAAAGGACCTGAATGTTGAGTGCGATAGCTTTCCAAATCCGCAACAATATACAGGGTGTCCCAAAAGTCTGGATCCAAAGGCATTTTTCCTAATATACAATTTGATATTTTTCTTTTTCTTTCAGATCCAAGATGGCTACGAAACTAACAATAGAAGATCGAATTGAACTCATTCTCACGTACGCAAGACAGGATTCTTCACATAGAGGTGTTGCTGCCGAATTCAATAGAAAGCATCCAATAACACATGCCACTGTTAAAGTGTTTAAACGTTTTAGGTTCAGAAATGTTCAACGTTCTTGTATTCAGCGTATAAACAAGTGTCGCGAAGTCCAAGGCTGTCAATTTGAGCATTTACTGTGATAAAACTTTTAAATAAAATTTTGCCTATGGATCCAGACTTTTGGAACACCCTGTATATACTCAAACAAATAGTTCAACACAATATTACGGATATTAAAATCCAACATGTTAAAGTCAACCAGCACAGGAGCCAGCGAGAAGCAAGTAGTATTTGCAGGGAATTTCAATAAAACCTAAAATTATTTGAGCTTAAACACCTAGTACAAACAAAGGGACAACACTAAAAATGGGAAACGAGAGCAGTTTTTAGGCCTCAGGTTTTCGCTTCGACAGTAACAGTTTCTCAGTTTGTTCTGGGCAAGATGAAAGTGACGTGGCACAAACTGAGGTCCACCATTATAGTTTGGAGCTCCTGATAGCAATAATCACGAGGCTGCCTCCGGAATCAAACTCGCTCAAAGCGGCAGGGCTTTGTGCACAGGTTGAGTAATACAGGTGGCTGCAATTAAGGCTCAACTCTCCTCAGCTCATACTTATCACTAGGACCTCCAATCGGTCGATCAGCTATCTCTGGTACTTGACCTCTGCCTCCAGGCTCCTCACTCCTCTCTGTTAGGGTTCCTTCACAACATCTTCAAACTCCGTAATGCACCATGATGCTGTCACAGCCCCGTGATACATACAGCCGTATACAGTTCAAGATAATCTCATTTTGTTTTCAACGTTTTTAGAGTCTGTAGGACAAATAGATGAAAAATGCACGAATGGTATAAACTAGGGATCTGCGATCACAAAGCGATCGCTAAGGGAAAGCTTCTCTCAGCGATCGTGATCCAATGATATCCATATTCTTTTCGGACTGCCGTATAACCTTGACCTTTAACATTGAGGGATAGAGCATAAATTTACAAACTGTGTCCATATTTACAATCTATCCATAAAACTCAACATCATGAAAATTGGAAGAAAATTATGCAAGTTATGATGAAAAAGGTGTTTTTTTTTAATTAGGTCACAATCCCAAAAAAGCAGGTCAAGAACACTATTCAAATATCAGGTGCACAACATCAGAGCAGGTACACCATTATGATGTAAGAACGTATAGGAAGGTCAAGCGGTCTTTGAAAATCTGCATTGGCAAAATTAAGCAATGACAAAAAAGGCGTTATTTTTTCACCATTCAACCTTGACCTTTAACTCGGAGGTGTATCGGTGCATCGTGTAAATTAAGCATAAATGCGCCTTGCTCTAGGCTATCTATAGGGAGCAATTTAATTCCGATCGGACAAACCTTGTAGTCCAGGGGCCTGTGTAGAAGA
>CM068959.1:12584376-12588894 GCA_035128595.1 Eptatretus atami | reverse complement strand
TGCCTTCAAGACCACCATCCTTGATGTTGCCGGTGGATGTCTTGGAACTCACCATCGGTGAAGAAGAACTTTGTCTCTCAAGGGACACTGGATACCATTGACCAGTCACAGGGCCGGGCTTAATGGCAGAGCTGAGCTGCTCAGGGAGTTGAGGCATTAAACTGTACGTGTTCTGAGGGTGGACAATGAGGCCTATGTGAGAGGAATCTGTAAGGGGGCAGAGCATCACCTGTAGTCAAGTGATTCTCGTCCTGCTTCCAGGGGAATTCACGCATTGCGTTCCTCAAGCCTGTCCCTCGGTGTACTGCAGTTAGAGTGGAGGGTTGTGGGCTCTTGACAGAGGAGTCTGAAGTGAAGGCCAGCTCGGCTGGTTACTTTGAGCGGCTGTACCAGGCTGATCCACCAGCTGTTGAGTTGGATGTCAGGGGTGTTACTCTCCTTATTGCTGACCCTCCAATCAACTGTGATCCACCTTCGTTTGTGGAAACACAGGCTGCAGTGAACAAGTTGAAATGGGGCAAAGCCCCTGGTATGTGTGGCATCCATGCTGAACTTCTCAAGGCTTGTGGAAATGCTGTACTCATTTCGTTGCATGCATGTCTGTGCTCTGCCTGGAACACAGGCATCATCCCAACTGACTGGAAGAGGGGCATTGTTGGCCCTCTCTGGAAAGGGAAGGGTGATCGCCAGGACTGCAAAAACTACCGAGGGGTGATGCTGCTCTCAGTGCCGGACAAGGTCTTTGCTCGGATAATTATTGATAGGGTTTGCCACCATCTCCATGAGCACCAGCGCCCAGAAGCAGTCAGACTTTACACCAAAGAGGTTAATGATTGACCATATCCATGCTCTTTGGGTCCTCACTGAATGCAGACAAGAGTTTCAGCAGGGGCTGCTTGCAGCCTATGTTGATCTCTGTAAAGCGTTTGATTCAGTGAATCGGGATGCCCTCTTGAGGATTCTAGGTCTTCGTGGGGTGCCACCAAAACGGATCAATCTGATGTATGAACTATACTCTGGTACTGAGGGTGCTGTGAGATGTGGTAATAAATACCATCTCTGACTTATTCCAGTTGTTATTAAAGTTCGTCAGGGGTGTGTGCTGGCCCCCACAATTTTCAGTGCTTGTATGGACTGGATTCTGGGGAGCATGTCAGAGAGATCAAGCTGAGGTGCATCATTTGGGAATGTCAAGATCTGTAACCTTGATTTCGCAGATGATGCAATCATCTTTGCGGGGACTCTGGATATCCTTTTGGGGGCCCTGAAGGTGCTAAATGAGGAGTCGGAGCTACTGGGATTACGGGTTTCCTGGGTCAAAATTAAGATCCAGGCTCTCAATGACATCTTTGATGCTTCTATCTTGTCTGTACCTGTTTGTGGTGAGGATGTTTAGGTCACAGAGAGATTCATTTACCTTTGCAGTGATATTCATATCTCTGCTGGCTGTGAGCCAGAGGTCAATCGATGTCTGGGTCAGGCCTGGGGAGTTATGGATTCACCGGATCATGGGGTGTGGCACTGTCGGTACCTGTGCAGGAAGACAAAAGTCCGAGTCTTCAGGTCGTTGGTGCTTCCAGTCTTGCTCTACGGATGTGAAACTTGGACTCTGACCAGGGATCTGAGACATGAGATGTGGTGATACCATCTTCATTCCTTTGGAACCAGGTCGCTTCGGAGAATCCTTTGATATCACAGGTCGGACTTTGTGTCTGAGCGGTTGCTGAGACGCAAATGGTATTTGTTACCTGCATAGTACGTGAGTGTCAGCTGCGTCTGTATGGACATGTGGCTCATTTTCCTGATGCTGATTTTACTCACCAGATTCTCTCAGCAATGGAGCCTCGTGAGTGGAGGAGGCCAATGGGCTGACCATGTGTCTCGTGGTTGCAGCAGGTTGATCGGCATCTCAAGGAGATGGGGATGGGCCAGGCATCTGCCTGGGGGATGGCCAGACGGAGGCCCCTGGAGTACCAGCGGAAAGTGGACACAGCGATGTGCTGCTCCGGCACATGCTCCCATACCTGACCTAACCTGACAACTCTATGAACCTGGCACATCAATTAAAGAAATGAGATGGTTTTCTTTAGTAAATGCCAGGTTACTGATGAGAAGTTACCACCAACTCGACCAGTACTGAGGCAAATGATCATGAGAGTAAACTCCAATGCTCTGGTGTGGAAGCAATGTGGAATTGCATCTCCTAAGCTGCCAGAATCAACATTACGTGGCTGGCTTCAGGAAATCGAGCAGCTACTTCCAATCCCGACAACAGCTTTACCAGCACCCCACTCTATCAAAGAACTAGTGAAATGCAGGTGCAACGGAAACTGCACATCAAGAATCTGCTCATGTGGAAAGCCGAATTTGCAGTGCACAGATATGTGTAGCTTATGTGATGCAGTTTGTCTACATGCCTGTATCTGGCTACCACAGTAATGAGGATAGCGATGAAGCTTGAAGCTTGTAGATCTGCAGCTCGAATGTTGACGTTCACTTGCTGAGCCACACCACTACGTATGATATGCAGTACTAGTTCATTTTCTACAATATCGACATTACTTGTGTTATAGAATTTTGACGTCATATCGGTCAACTTCAAAACAACATATGACATCGATAATGGACACTCGAGTCATAAGGGATGCAGATATTGCAAGTGATCACAAACTAGTGGGAACAAAAATCAAACTGAAATTAAAGAGAAAGCAAAGGCCAAGGAGAACAGAAAGAAATATGGCACAATCAAACTGCAACAACCAGCTATCTAAACACAGTTCTCATTAAAGGTAAGAAACAAGTACGATGCGTTTCAAGATTATGAGTCATTGGAGGACATAGTGGAGAGAAAGTGGCAGAATTTTGAGAAAGCATACAATGAAATGGCAAAAGTAGTGTTGGGTTACAAAAAGAGTGGTCAAAAACCATGGATCAGTAAGGAGTCTTGGGAGCTCATTGAGGTGAGAAAAGATTGAAGAGCAATGTGGACCAGGCAAAGTCAAATAGCATCAAACCGAACCTGAAAACAGAGTACAGGAATAAGGATAAGGGAGTGAAGAAATATATTAGAAGACACAAGAGAAAATGGGCAGATGACCTTGCTATGGCAGCTGAAGAAGTAACGGGTAATGGGAGGATGAAAGAGCAATACGAGATTACAAAGACTCTCAGTAATGAAAGAAGCAAAACTGTGAATGCAGTAAAAGATGAGACCGGAAATCTACTAATGGAAGAAGCACTAATAATTTACTAATAATAATCTACTCATAGAAGGAAAGGTGGAGAAAATATTTTGAAGAAATCTTAAATAGACTAATACCTGATGATCCTATAACAGAAGAGGATTGCGATCCTGTTATAGAAGAAATCAGCACAAGTCACATACAGTATCAAAAACAGAAATTCAAACAGCAACAAAGAAGATGAAGAATGTTAAATGTGGAGGTAAGGATGGAATTACAGTGGAATTATTGAAAGCGGACATACACACAATATTGGAATGGCTTGATAATGTGTTCAGAGCAATTTGGGACAAACAGGAAGTAAATAAAGTGTGGAAGCAGTGGTTAATTGTCAAAATACCAAAGAAAAGCAATCTTTCAGGATGTGGAAATTGGAGAGGAATTACTTTAATATCCGTTCCAAGTGAAGTATTTGGAAGAGTGCTGATAGATAGAATTAGAGATGGAGTTGATAACAAGTTGAGGGATGAGTTAGCAGGCTTTAGAAGAGGAAGAAACACAGTTGAACAAATCTTTATTTTACGCAACATAATTGAGCAGGTAGCAGAGTGGCAGGAAACCCTTCACATTACTTTTGTGGACATTGAAAAAAACCTTTGACTCTGTGCACCGAGAAAGCCTTTGGAAGATCATGGCTAGTTATGGAATCCCTCGCAAAATAATCAGAATGGTACAGATATTACACGAGGATAGTGAATGTGCAGTGCTAGAGGAGGGAGAGGAATCAGAGTGGTTCATGGTAAAAACAGGAGTGAAGCAAGGAAATGTAATGTCCAGTTTTATGTTCTTGCTAGTAGTAGACTGGATAATGAGGAAAACAACAGATGACAACAACACAGGGATAAGGTGGAGGATTACAACCAAACTTGAGGACTTGGACTTTACTGACGGCATTGCCCTTTTGTCATCTCGCTACCAACATACGCAAACGAAAGTAACAAAAATGAATCAATTTGCATCAAAAAACAGACTCAACAAACACAAGAAGTAAAGAGAGGTTTTGAGGATAAATAGTTAAAGCAACAATATAATTTAAATTGGAGACAGCATGTAAATGAAGTTGATAAGTACACCTATCTAGGGGCCATTGTCAACAAACAAGGAGGGGGGGAAGAATGTATTCGGAACAGAATTTGTAAAGCTATGGTATCCTTCATGAAACTCAAGCAATTATGGAGTTCAAGCATTTATACATTGAAAATCAAATGAAGGCTGTTTAACTCAAAAGAACGAAAGTAATGAAGATCAGTTATGATGTGCAGACCTAAAGATGGAA
>CM068959.1:12576876-12581876 GCA_035128595.1 Eptatretus atami | reverse complement strand
ACAGACAGACAGACAGAGAGAGAGAGATTTATAGCTTAATGAACAATTATCGATGAAAATGATGTCTGCTCTGATCTTGAACTGAACTGTTGCTTAAAATGCCAACCCACAGGGTGTATCCATGCTCTATCCTCAAAATGCTGAGTATTAAGTGATGAAGCAGCACCTGCCATTTTTAAAGTCATCCATACGACTCAGGCAGGGTTTGAACCACTGATCTCCCAGATTCAGATCAGACACCCTAACCATCATACCACCGAGTGTGCTTAGTTTGCGTTTTATGACAGCTTTTCCTTCTTGAACTGAACTGAGTAGCCAAGTGTGGTAGTTATCCAATATGTCACATATTAGATTATTAACATATCCAGACAACAGGGTAATGTGGAACATGGATTTGGGATAAATGGTGGTCCAGGCATTATGGGACACAACTTGAAAATGTGGGAGAACTGGTGCACAAAACAATGCTCCCAAACCTGGTTCAAGACTCGTTTCACTCTTCACTGACTGGTGCAGGTTCGATTCCCAAGGGTGATGAATTTCGCCAACCTGGACATGGTAAGTGTGGGTCAGGGCAAGTACCAGTTGATGTGAGTTGAGGGAGGCCTTTATCCTGCAGCAAAGTGAAATACGCTGGTTTACAGATCACAGGTATGGGAGCAACATAAGCTGCTGCTGATGAACCATAAGCCTTATCTGGATAATGGGAATAAGAAAGGAAGGGATGGTGGGATTGGAAAGATACAGGAAGGATGGTGTCAGACAAGGCTAATAACCAAGTGTTTATGCACGTAATCATCACACCCACCGCTAATTATCAACCAATTTCCCCAATGGTTCCGATACCTTTTCTTTGGTGGTTGCGTTCTATGCCAGCACATTTCGACCAAAATATCTATCCTCACTTCCAACCCTAATAAATTTGCAAGGAGATGAGAATAATGATCACCGACCAATACGTACATAATACCTACACCAATACCGACGACAAGGGTCACCGACATGCACCATTATTACAGGTGATGATCACCTGTGCACACATTGAATGGGATTGAGAAATGGTCAATGAAAAAAAAAGGCAAGTGTAGCAAGCAAGTTTGTTTGAAGTATTCTTCTTTCGGATGCAACACGTGGCTGGGGGTAGCATAATTTGCTGGGGGCACAGCTGTGCCTCTGATGCAGTGCCCCTTGTCGGTTTGGAGCAGGAATTTGGCCAAGGTGTCAGTAATAACTTTCCTACTCTTCCTGAAGGATACTGTAGGATATTTAATGTCCACCATGTAATTCTGGCAGACGGGAGGCAAAGTTTAACATCCATTCGAAGGATAGCACACATTCATGAAGTGCCCTGCCTATCTTTGTCTTGCGCATGACAGCCTGGCTGCCAGGTAGCTATCATTTTGTTGGGGCATGACGATGCTGCTGATGCTGTGCCCCCTGTACCAGTACACTGGTACTCATTTCCCCGACCTCGGAAGGATGACAGGCTGAGTCAACCCCTCCTGGTGTTAATTCAGCAGCCAACAGAGCTCAAATTCAGCAGCCAACGGGGCTCGAATTCAGCGGCCAATAGGGCTCAAATTCAGCGGGCAATGGGGCTCTAATTCAGCGGCCAACAGGGCTCAAACGCAGGACCCTAAGATCACAAGACAGCTACCCGAACACGAAGCCAACATCAGGCTTGCCTAGCCTTTGAAACACTAGGATTACAGTTTATAGCTGGGCCAAGATTCAAACCCAAGCTAGACAGCTTAGAGAGTGTGCAGAGTACCTCGAGGAGTCTAGGCTATCCAGCCAGCCCAAAGAAGTGTATGATTGCATCATTGATTTAATCAGGCCTTATCACTGTAAAAAGTAAATAAAGCAAGTTTGGTTTTCTTTGGAAGAGTTGTCTTGTTTAGCATTCCCATGTGAGCATATAGCTCATGATGCTATAAAGACAAGTTCAAATCCCTTTGTACTATGATGATGTCTCCTACACGTCCTTGCCATGAATGCAATGTGTACGATCTCCTCCAGGAGTGATCGTTAAATCAAGGAGATTTGGCTGGAGAGGACATTGATCACAGACTTTTATATGTACAGCCAATCACTATTTGGCCTGCATCCAGTGAGTATCTGGAGTTAGAGAGTAAGAACCGAACATCAGCTTCACTTATAATTATTTCTCTCAGATCATTTCCACCTGTAAGGTCTGCATCCACAGCTTCAAGGAGTACCACTCTCCCCTTTGGGTTGGTGCCCCTACCTCACACCTTGCTCAACTTGAAGCCGTGGAAACCAAGGCCTTCACGATCATTGGAATCTCCCGTGATTAAACTGAGTCTATGGGCCTATAACTTTCGCATCACAAACAGATCGGTTGTCTTCCTGTCTTCTACTGCCTCCTATGTGCTCTTGCACCCTCTGCTCTTTCTGTGCTCTCCCCCAGGTTTCTGCAAGGTGCACGTAGCCCACAATTAACCCACTTCTGGTGAAACTCCCAAAATCCAGAATCACTGCTCACCACTCAATCTTTTCTTTTTTCTCCCACCTGTAGAATCAACTTCCTCATTCTCTTCAATGTCATTATTCCCTTCAGATTTTCAAGACAGCTGTTCACCACTATCTCAGATCATCACCTATCTAAAACCATGATCTTTTCTGCCCCCATTAACCACCCCCAAACCAACCTCTTTCTATTTTGTTCTCCCCTGGTCCTCATTCTTCCCTACAAAACTCATTTTCGAAGTCTCTCTCTCTATTTTGTCCCTCTACCCTGCTGTTGTGCTTCCCTCCTTCTACTGTTCATTTTGTTCTGTTGTGTCCTGATCCATTCTATGTTCTAGCACCTCAATCAGCCTCAACTGAATATATTGTTGCAGTTTTGGACCTTTATATGGGGATCATTCCTTTAATTCCCCTTTCATAGCAAAGCTCAGTCAAGGAGACATGATAGCAACAGAGGCCAAAAATCATGTTCACTCTCTCTCTCTATTGAGTGCAGCCTGTGGCTGCTGGTTGCATCATTGGTTGGGACGCGGCTATGCCGCTGATGCAGTGTCCCCCTTATCAGTACACTGGTGCTCATTTTGCCGACCTCGGAAGGATGACAGGCTGAGTCAACCTCCTGGTGTATTTTAATTCAGCGGCCAACGGGGCTTGAACTCAGGACCCTAGGATCCCAAGCCGCCACCCTAACCACCAAGCCAACACCAGGCATCATGTTCACTGCCTGGTCTCCTTGTACAACAGGGATAGGGACAAACCCCGAATGTCACGAGACTGTAGCGCATGCAATACACGTAGCAAAGCTTTTACTGAACTCAACTCTTACATACAATGTTTTTGAAGATGAAGATGTTGGTACCCGTTTTCCAACTGTCTGTACTCAAAAAAAAACAAACTGTACACAGACAGAATTAGCCAGCTTGGAGAGGACTCTCTTACAATTCACTTGACTAGATTTAAAGACAGAGTTCTTGGCTCATTTCCTGAATTAGAGACATACCATGAGGACTGTGATGTGCTGCTTGTGGATAACAAGAATGTGGGTGTCTATCAGGACAGCTTGCCAGCTTGATGATGACAATGAAGCTGTGCTCCTCTCTCGAGCTGTCAACATAGGACACAGGGACATTTTGAAGAACAAATGTGCTCCATTCAGTAGCGAATTCAAAGAATGTTGCCAATAGCAATCTGTGGCATCCTCCCCGTTGATGCTTGTAACCATGATTTTCTCGAAGCTTGACTTCACAACATCTGCTGTTGATAATATTGATCACGATCCATCTGCTCACCACTCCAGTGCTCATGGATCATTTCAAGGGACAGGCATCTTGTTATTTCAGCACCCGGATGCTGAAAATCTTGGAACTGAGCAGGCATGAATGGCATTCAGGAAGTCTGGTAATAGAATTGCCGATCTACCAGAGAGCTACTCCCTCACTCCAGTCATCTCTGTGGCAAAGGGGGAACCTCCTGTTCCAGATATTACAGGTGCAACTGAGGCGGATTGCAGCTAGATGAGTGACACAGTGATGGAGTACAGCTGATGTAAGCACGTATCAAACACCATAGATGCAGAAGATCTCCGAGTAGATATCCATGCATCTTGGGCAGCCTATCACGCCAGCAAATGGGAGGAAGTCAAAAGCATGAAAGACACTCTTGTCGCTGTTACTGCACTCCTTCCTTTGTTTCTCGAAGATTCCAAATCTGTTGGGATGATTTGCCATGCAATGGATGTCATGAAAAGGGCAGTGGAGGTTCTCAACCTGGGTGAGTATCCTGTTATATCATGCGATCAGCCCTTATTCCAACTTGCCAAGGAGATCCAGTGGATGAGGCTGGAAAGCTACGGGGAGGATTCTATTATTGTTGTGCTGGGAGGGTTGCACATCAAGATGACGCTGCTCAAGTCACTTGGTGACCTCCAGCAACCTCTAAAACGGCTGGCTCTTTCTTAAAAGCATCGCATGTCAAGAAAACTGCCTGTTCCAATCAAGTGACAGCTTGTGCATTGTATAAACTACAGCAGGTGGCTTACACCGATTATAGAGTTGCTCAACATGAGGAAAACTTAGTTGCATTTGAGGAATGGTGTCTCATTCAGAGCTGAACTGATTCAGAACTCAGAGCTGAGCAGAGTCCACAGTTGTGTTTATGGCAACTTGTTCGAAGAGTAGAGTTGGAGGTGCTGACTTGGGACAGAGCCACCCATGAAGGTAATTTCCTCCTGCATGTGGAAGCCTTGACAAGCCTGCGATGGCTCTTCCATGCGCTTGACCACTACAACTATGCTCGTGCTATTGCTATGGCTGTACACCTTAGAGACATGGTTACACAACGTGATAAACACCTGTATGTTTACGTAGAGTTTTGCAATGGGAAAATTTATTCAACAAGACACATCGTCCCTTCTCCACGACATCGGTTGATGAGAGCTATGAACAAAACAATGCCCGCAAAACAACAAAACAAAACACTCTTGCCCAAAACACAAAACACTCAAAACACAC
>CM068959.1:12475984-12502109 GCA_035128595.1 Eptatretus atami | reverse complement strand
AATCGACGTAGCTTTCCCCACCTAGTGGTCTTCTCACCCGACCCCGCCGGCCCGCAACACTATGCTTGCTGAAAAAAAGAAGAGAGCAGTGCAGAAGACTCTCTTTAGCTTCTTCCAGAAGCTTGAAAAGCCTCGAGCTGATGAACCAACAGCATCAACATCCTCAAGAACATCAACACCAACTCCATTACCAAGAAGCAAAAAGAAGGAGCTCGCATGTCCTCTAGTGGAGTTGCCAGACATGGTGGAAGGGGCAGACAACCCTGAGCATCTGTCTGACTAATTATCAACACCATGCATCCCCACACCATGGTAGGATGGCCGAGAGGTACGCACACTCGCCGCTCTAAGCTGTCAAGCCTGGGTTTGAATTTCAACCCAGCTATAAACAGTCATCCCGGTATTTCACAGGCAGGGTGATTAATCAATGTGTGTGCTGTCCCTCAGATGAACGTTAAACTGGGCATCACATCTGTCGGAATTAGTAGGTGGACATTAAATATCCCTTCACGGTGTCCTTTGTGAAGAGCAGGGAAGCTATAGCCGGCATCCTGGCCAAATTCAAAAATCCTGCTCTCACCTATAGGGGGCACTGCATCAACAGCACTGCCACACCCTCAGTCCGTAATGCTACGTGCAGCCTTGTGCTGCACAGGAAAAAAAAAGGAAGATGCCCAGACCCCTATGTATGGTATTAATTTGTAATTTTAATATTTTAATTCATTTACTCTGAAAATTTCCGCTCAATGTTTTTTTTCTGCCAGGAGCCCATTCCTCCTTCACTACGTGAAGCCAATGGGTTCGATTTTGAAGCTCGATTGAACGATGCTTTCCAAGAACGCATCGATGACATAAATAGGGAAGCGCCTGTATATACAGTAGGTGTGTGTGTGTGGTGTGTGTGTGTGTGTGTGTGTGTGTGTTGTGTGTGTGTGGTGTGTGTGTGTGTGTGTGTGGTCATAATGCATAACATAACATTCCCTTTGTGAACCCCCCGCCCTCTCTTTCTCTCTGTCTGTCTGTCTGTCCCCTCCTAATAAAGTGCAACACTCTCTTCCCACATCTCTCTCTCTCTCTCTCTCCCCCTTCCCTCTGTCTTTCTCTCACTCCCAGCCTCTTCTGGAATGTATAGCGACGTGTTGTAAGGCGTCACTCTCCCCTCCCCTCCACTCCTCCACTCCCCCCTCTCCGTATTCTTGTCAGCAAAATGACGGGTGGTATTTGCTAGTAGTAATAATACTCCGAACAAGAACAATAGGCTCCCCACTTGTCAGATTGGAAACCTAATAATGCTGACAAAAACAAATCGGCTTCCAGCCATATTGGCTTGGAAGCCCAACAAAATTAGCAAAGCCCTTGCAGGTTTCCAGGTTACCATGTTACCAAGGACCTCGTCGGCCATCCTTTCGTGCTTCATCCAGAATCAAACCTTTCACAATACCTCTTCGTGAACCATGCATGCAGACATACCGAGCCAGTCATCCAGCTGGCATAAGGGCTGCAGATGTATGCTGCAAGGTTTGCCAGCTCCTCTGGCTGCCCGAATCTTCCTGTAGGTATACGAGCCAGCGTTGTTGCCTCAAACTGTCCAGTGGGATCCAAACGGCTGAATGCACCCTGCCAAGAATAATAAGCGAGTGATTATCATGTGCAAAACCGACATGAGATAGAAGAACGTGTGGTTGGACACAACGCAGGTATATGAATTACCTTAAACAAACACCTTGAAAGGAATGGCCTCTCTTGGCTAATTTTGATTGTTCATTTGCATTGCAATACCAATTACAGTTCTGATGGAGCCATGATGGACGGCATCGTACTTTGGTTAACATCCATGAAAAATAACTGATGAGGAGCGTTCATAATGGAGCCGCCGATTATTACGGAATAGGCTGAGCACAGACCAAGCGATGCCTTTTGGAAAAATGACACAACACACCGAAAACAGAGCACTCGAAAGGGCTGTGAGGGTGAAAGCGAGCTTTGAAGATTCAATAAAGATGGATTTGTCGAAGGTGAAGGCCACCGGAAAGATTGACGACGTGTACTGGAATACTTTGTGAAAATTCAACCACACCAATTCCACAACCAGTGATTTTCCATTTCAAAAAAAACGCCCCCAAATTCCGTTTCATGTTATCAATGGTAAATTTCAATTGTGCACTTGCTTCGTTAAAATGCAGTTTCACACGGGTCTCCACAGCACCCCTCGCTGGTGCATTTCTCCATCAGGGAGACAGAGAAACGTGGGAAATAATAAAACGGAGAAAATTATAAATGGCAGATGGGTAAAGATGTGGAACTTGGCTCCATGAGACGTGAAACTTTAAACGGAGTTGATCTTGATTACGAAGTCGATGTATGCTCATCTACAAAGGAGGTATGCAGACGTGGCATGATGTACATCGATGTATACATACACACCAGGGTTTTTTTGTTTGTTTATTTAGCCTCTCCAAAGGAGAGGGTATTGCACTTGGGTCCGTTTGGCTGTTTGTTTGTCTGCACAAAATATACTAATATAAGCCGCAAACGCCATCTAGTGGTTGCCAGTCGTACACATTATCATTTTCCAACAGAGTAACTCTTTCCAGTATGTACAATTAGAATGTGAGTGCGTCTACAAAATACATACCATAAAACCACACAAATTAAGCCCCGACGATAGTATGCAATCATTCATTGCTCTTTCTCATCACCTTCGTCACCGAAAGTGGACGGAGGTTATGTTTTCACCGCACTCTTTTTGTCTGTCTGTGAGCAGGGTATCTCAACGTTATGGACGGATTTGGAAAAATTTGGTGGACAGGTTGCTGGTGTGACAAGGATGAACTGATGAGATTTTGGTGAAAATCCAGTTCCGGATACTAGAAATGTTCAAGTGATTGTTCACCATTGAGAAATAGGGCCAAAGACGACATATAGCACGATATCTTAAAGCATTACGGACGGATTCGGACGAAAAACTTGGTGGATGGGATGAGTGTGTGACAAGGAAGAATCGATTCAATTTCGGTGAAGATCTGAATCCAAATCCAGATCCGAGAACTTTTATCAGTGATTCTTCACCATTGAGTGATCGGGCTGCAACTGATATACAAGGTGTTTCAAAAAGACCTGGACAACTTTGGCTGTTAATATATTTAGAACCACAAACGATACAACGATACCCTTTTGTTTATATGATACAGAAACTCATAAAGTTTTGTGCGCACCATCAAGACACTTCAATTTGAGCTCCGTTTGTCGCATGCAAGACATCAAGGCGGTACACGAGTTCTTGCCATGTTCGGCTGAGCATGTTTGCGTCCACCAGTGTGCATGCAGCTGTGATCTGAGAACGATCCACCTTGGTGTTGTATACAACGTCTTTGATAAATCACAACAGAAAAAAAATATATCAAGGGGGGTTATGTCTGGTGATTGTGGTGGCCAGGCGGTTGGTCCGTCTTGGCCAATCCAGCGACTTGGAAATTTTTCATTCAGGATGGCTTGAATGACTAAGGTCCAATGAGGGGGAGCGCCAACCTTTTGAAAAATATCGGGTTGCAGGTCTTCAATTTTTGGGAAGGCAAATCCTTCCAATATGTTCATGTAAATTGTTGAGGTCACTGTATGCTCTGCAAAGAAAACCAGACCCACCAAGCGGTCATGGAGAAGGCCACACCACCATCAACCTTCGGACTGGCGTGTTTGTGTTCAATGACCACATGGGGGTTTTCACAGCCCCAGATCCTCACATTGTGCCAGTTGACCTTCCCCGATACATGAACGCAAGCTTCGTCTGTGAACATGACCTTTTTCAGGTAATCTTCGTCATCCTCTATGTGACTGAGTATTTCCAAGGCAATGTGTTACATTTGGGTCCGTCATTTGGTTTGAGTTCCTGCAGAATCTGCACCTTATCGGCATTAAGCTTTAGTCTTTTATGCAAAATCCTGTGTACAGTGGTGGTCGTGTCCCAGTTCTCTAGATGTGCATCAAATTGATTTTCTGGGATTTTGTTGAAATGATTCACACACTCGTTCAATGGCTGCTGCACTTGTGCCTGGTTGACCGGTACTTTTTCCGTTTCTGACAATTTACAGTCTCCTTAAACCTCTTGTACCCATCTCTCATACTAGTCTGTGATGGCGGATTCCTCCCGTACCTTGTAAGGAAATTACGCTGAACTTGCTTGTCGGATCTCGTCTCGATAAACCATTCGACCTACTGAGTTTTCTCCTGTAGAGTCACCATTTTCTTCTACATTAAACCACCGCCAGAACAGAAAATAAAGAAAACATTATGAGTTTGTGTATCATATAAAACAAAGGGTATCGTCGTATCATTTCTGGTACTAAATATATTAACAACCAGAGTTGGCCAGGTCTTTTTGGAACACCCTTTATAACACGATATCTCAAAAAGTTGTGGAAGGATTTGGACGAAACTTGGTGGACAGATTCGGTGTGTGACAAGGATGAATCAGTTCGATTTTGGTGAAGGTCCGAATCCGGATGCGAGAATATGTTTGAATGTTTTAAGTGATTCTTCAACATTGAGAGATGGGCCAAAAACGATGGGTAGCATGATATTTTTTAAAATGTTGTGTACGGGTTATGACAAAACTCGGTGGTCGAGTTGGTTAGGTGACAAGAACAAGCAGATTTGGTTTTGGTTCAGGACCGGATCCAGAACATGTACCGTTCAGCCTGGCAGAGGTATGCGCTCCACCGAGTGCCGTTCTAGTTTGGAATTTGTTCAGGGTACTAGCGATAGCTCGCCTACTTTTTGCGAAAGACACCATAGGATCTTTAACGTCTACGAACAAATGCTGGGCAGACGGAACACACGTTTAACGTCCATCCGAGGGACGGCACACACATTGACGATTCACCCTGCCTGTGAAACATCGGGATGACAGTTTATAGCTGGATTGGGATTCAAACGCAGGCTGGAGACAGCTTAGAATTGAGTTTGTGTACCTCTAGGGATTTAATATTGTATATGGCTATGTACAACAGACATTCATTTGTCCCAGTGTTTCATTGTTCAGGTAAGTTGAAAAACCTGCTCCATATTCCTTGCATATCTGCTACTGTGTTGCATTGACAATGCATTGAGTGATGTCCAAGCCATTTCCCCCCAGTACTTTATCCAAAAGTTCAAGGAGCCCTCTTCCGGTGGATTCTGTACAGTTGACCACAGCGAGCAACTTTTCCTGGACCTAGGCCAGACTAATTAAGGGGTAATTATCTTACATCTAATCCTGAACATGCACATAAGGATACAACTAGCTGTCCTCATTAACTCCCCATTATCTGCTCAGGCCATTTTCATAACAATAAACACCATACGAAAATAATTGGATTCAATCTAAATACATTGTTACAATTTATGGGAGTGCGGGGAGGTGTCAATAGTTTACGAAGTATGGATGACGTTTCGTGACGTGTCAGGTGTATTACGTAATAAATGCAGGGTCAGCCGTGGGATCAGAAATAGGACCTTTTTGTATTTATTTTTCCTTTTGCTTAAAGTATCCACTCCCTGGACTCCTCGCAGCATTTTCACTGATAGCGGGATGACTGGTCCATTCTCTTTTCTTTCCACCAAGTTCCGCTCACACCAGTGTGGATGAAACCGCCGACGGCTCCCTTTAAAAAGGCTTGAACCTCAACGCCTTTAAAAAGGCGCTCAACCTCAAGCTTCCAAAACCACTCGGTTAGCTTGCAGGTTGGGAATAGGACCCAGGGTCGTCGCTGGTTCACCTGCAGCACTCATCATCTGGAGTGACGTTTGAGACCCTGGTTCGAATCCCATCACCCGTAATAATATAATGGAGGGAACGTACGCAAATATGAATGGATCATCTACTGCTCCGAGAGGATTTGACCTAGGAAGCTGAAACTTTCAGGGATTAATGAGGGCACCCTGAAGTTGCGCAGGTGCAAGATTAGTCTGATTCCATCAAATTTTGAAAAAAAAAAAAAAAAATTTTCAGCCTTCCTTACCTTCTCTTCGTGGACATTGGCAGTCCACCTAAGGATGGTGAGGAGAAGGCAACTGATCTCAAATCCTCCAGCTATGGTTTAAATCGTGATCAATGGGGACAGAGTGGGCTCTAGTTTGTTTTAGCAACCTTTCTGGAGGGAGGAAAAAAAAAAAAACAAATAAAAACTGGTCCTCCAGTCTTGGGATTGGGCAATGGGCCAGCAAACATTCTGATGGAAATATTTTTAAGCTCCAGAAAACAAAACTGCAACAGAAGTCAAAAGAGATGTAAATCTCAGACGACAAACTGGTCACCGCTGTCATACCTGAAGGGGCCACCAAGTAAGCGAATTGTGTTATTTTTCTTTTCAGGAGATATCACCCATACACGTAAAGGGTTAATTTCAATACATGGTTCGCACAGCATTGAAACACCAAATTTCCAGTTTTCCAGGACAAAAAAGTGGTTTTCCAGGACTTTTAATACTCGTGCTTTATTTACAAATGACATTGGATTTTCCAATGTCACTTGTATGTAAATTTTTGTTTTTTCTAAATCAATCAATCAATCGTTCAAGCTCTCGCGTTTTTTGAGAGATACAATTGATATAGATGAATGTTTGTATTCGATTTGGGAAGACAGAAAATAAATATAAGTGAAAAATTTTTTTCCCATCGCAGACAGATCGTTGGTTTTCTCTCGCCTCCTATCTGGTTTCGCACCCTCTGCTCCTTCTGTGCTTCTCCCACCCACCCCACCCCCTCCCCCAAGTTTCTCCCAGTCACACTTTCTTGTGAAACCCTCAAAATACAGAATCACTGCTCACCTCCACTCATTTGCTCCTCTTTTTTCAAACCTGTGGAATCAACTTCCACATTTTTTTCAAACTCATTCTTCCTTCCAGCCTCCAGGTCTTAAAGACAGCTGTCACCACAATCTCAGATCATTCTCCATCCAAAACCATGATTTTTACTAACCCCGTTAACGCCCCTCCCCGCCACCTCCATACCAATCCGCCCACCTTCCCCACCCTGTGCATCGTCCCCTACCCCTCATTCCTCCCCACATCCATTATTTGTCCATGTCTCCCTTTATTTTGTCCTTCAACCACACTGTTGATGTTTCCCTCTTCTTTCGACCGTTCCTTTGGTTCTGTTGTGTCCTGATCCGTGACGTGTTCTCACTCTTCCACGAGCCTTAACCTTGTGTACAAAAATAATTACAAATACCTGTCCTGTAGCCAAAAAAAATTCCGTAATACGAGAGTTAGATCGGTCATTTGCAATCACGTGAAACCATGCTTTGGTCCTTGGCATCTCTCACGTGCCTCCTCATTGTGCTTTTCCCCATATCCCCGATATCGAATGTCTTCTGACAGTCCCTGCATCTGGCTTTGTGAACAGACTCCTTAATGAGACAATCCCGGTAGTGAACGCGACTCAGCCACGAGGAAAAAAATTTTTGCAAAGCTTCCAATGCTCTTGCTTCCCCTTTAAAATAGGCAATGCTCATGCCAAGTAGCTACTTCCTACTTAATAAGGACTTTCTGTTAACATTTGCATCATTTATGCATGATGTGTGGGAAACCATTTTGCTCGGCTTTGGTAAATCCATGGGGGAGTCAAAATTGGCGAGTTCTCTTCCGACCAGGGGATAATTCTTTTATGGCAGATAATTATTTGTATTTGCACAATTTTCTCGACTTTCCAGGAGTTTCAAGGACTTGGATAAGTTTTCCAGGACTTTCCAGTACTGGAAGATGCTTTGTCATTTTTCCAGGACTTTCAAGGTGTTTCAAGGACTGTGTGGACCATGTAATATTGCAGTTGGTTAGATGAGATAGTAATGGGTAAAAACACAAAACACAAGATTCATAATGTACGCTCTAATTTTACAGCACAACCTCCTTAGTCAAACATCAAGCCGGGCCAGCCAGTTCATGAAAGACTTGGGGCAAACTTTCCCCCGTCGACCTATGAGAACATGGGAATAATTGTGGCCGTGAAAGAACAACAACAATAAAAACAACCAACAAAAAGTGATACTGAACTTGCACCTCTGAATGGTTGAGCATGCCAGGGCTTGCTTGACTATTTTAATAGATGAGGACTGACTTGGGGAGATGTAAAACAAGGCGATTGAAAGCAATTCCGATGTTAACAGGGTCATGGCAAAACGTTAAGACCCTTTGGTTTTGTTTAGCAAAATGGTGGAGTGTAATGCAACCAATTAACCCAGGGTGTCAATTAAAAGTGTGCCATGAATCAAGAGTTTGTGATACTGATTGTTGGGAGGGGAAAGCGGCCTGTTAGTCTACGCTCCAGAGAACAGTTTATTCCATCGTGTTCGCAGTACATTTCTGAGCAAAGCCTCCAAGAGCATAGATTCCTTCAAGGTCACGGGCATAGGTTTGACACCTGTCCAAGACAACGGACTATGTACTATTGAGAATCATATGAAGCGTACGTGTTGACCAACACAGATGGATCCAGGATACAAACTTTGTCATTGAGGGGTAGCATGGTGCGTCAGTAAGTATTCACTGACCTTAGTTTTGATTGGTCCCAGTTGGATGGCATTGAAACGCAAACCGTAACGGCCCCACTCAGCAGCCAGAGACCTATGGGACATGACAATCTCAAAAATTTGTCTGTCACGAGTCTTCATATTTCCCATCTCAAACCCTGACATTATAGCATGCATGCTTGGAGTATGAATAAAACAATGAGGTGGTGTAATTATAAATAGAGGAGGGGGAGAGGTGGTAGACAGGTTTATCAAGATGAGGTGCATTGGCACAATTCAAAATTAATACAAAATGAGCAAGAAAAACTGCACGAATCCTAAACATTCGATATTGTAAGAAAATACAAGTCAGAGTTAAATCATTAGAATCCCTTCGTCACCGAGATGTATTCCACCCACAATGCTAGATACGAGTTTGTAGTAATTCATCAACTGGCCTAGTTGAGCTGCCGGTAAATGGTAACCCCCGGTGATGGCAATGCTTAAGAACTTTCCCAACATAAGAGTGCTGCGGTGATGATGGAGCGCGTTTACTTCATTCTGCGAAATACTACAATAAGTTTGTTTTAAGAAGTGATTGTTCTATCCATTCAGATTTCAGCAAAAGGTAATTTTTTTTAAAGTGCAGTCAAGCAAAATTCTGAGCATGGCAAGCATTTTATTTTCTTGCAGTGACCCAAGGCTCATGGAGTAAGGCTTGTACACATATGACATGGAGGGCGTTGGATTCCTTTCATATCCGAAGGCCTTTCAAATTAAACATGCAAACCACCTGGTCAATTACTTTCCAGTGTAGAACCTGCTGCCCAGACAGCAATCACATTTTAAGATAGAAAGCAGTGCAACCTGATGTCGAAGAACCTCAAAAAGAGGACCACACCACTTCCTACCCACAGTCCAGGTTGGAATTTAAAATCAGGGTACCGGCAATAACTCGCCTACACTTCACGAAGGACACCATGGGATCTTTAACATCCACCAACTAATACTAGCAGAGGGGACGCACAGTTTAACATGCATCCAAGCGACGGCACGCACACTGATGGCTCGCCCTGCGTGCAAAACACCAGGATGATAGATTAGAGCTGGGTTGAGATTTGCTCAGAGGTGATTGCCCACATGTAGAGCAAGGACATAAAAAAAACACACAAGTACGCTTTTTATGTGAACCACAAGGACATTGAAAGACAATGGACTAACAAACGCAGGATATGGGATGTGAATCTGGGATTCCTACACACGACCTCTGTGCTCAGATGAGAATTGCCAAAAAGTCCCACCGTTAACAATGATAATGTACACTAAGGCAACATCCCAAGAGGTATCCTAAGATTCAATGAAAGGTTTGATCGGTCACTCACAAAAACTCTTACTTGTAAAGTGCCTCGACCCCAGCCTTGGCAGCAGCACTGGGCGCTACGAATCCGGAACCAAATTCTGAGTATATGGTGCCGATAGCAAGCACAGCAGCACCTGCATGGCTCAGAAATGCAGCTCTTTCACACATTTGCAAAACAAATCGAGGATCATGCAAGAATAATATGACAGAATAAGGTTGCACTGACAACAGAGCAGTGGGGAGCTAGTAGGCATGGGACAATACAAGTCTGTTGGTCTTCATGGAGGAGAGATCTATGACGAGCAGAAAAGATTATGGTTATCGGTATAGGCCAACATTAAATGATACCATTCGCCTTGAAACATTAAGGAAGAGCAAAGTTGGATGAAAACAGGGAGATAGTTTCACAGGTGGGAGAAAGTAGGGACAAAGGAGTGCAGGTGAACAAATAGCTTTTGAGCACCAACTACCATGCACAATCTGGTGAGGCTGGAAAGAGACAAATGCCCTGTGGGCCAACGAGGGTGCTAGTCTACATTAAATTAAAAAAAATAACAGAAAATAATGAGTCAGGAAACTGTCCACTGTGTGAATGTAGCCGGTCCTGTGGTTCCTTGGTGGGTGATGCCAATGTGCAGAGTTTTGACCTCCACAACATCCAGAAGTAAGAAGTGGCAGGGAAGTCCAGGTCCACAAATGGAATAAGTGCTTCGCTGTGGTGCACACACAGAAATCTCGTCAGCCCAAGAGATATATGATCGTTGACGCTGAGGCCAAGAACTAAAGGTTCCGTAGATCGATTATAGAAGGTCAGAGCACTGGTCGGTCAAACTTGTCAGGGTGATCCGGTAACAATGTGAGATTTTACCTGACAAATTCTTCTTTCTTTGGAGATGTACCTCTGGGAAAAAAATAAAATAAAAAAAAGTGCATTCCGTTGGGTAGTTGGCTTCACTCTCTGATGTGTCCCGTTCTGAGTAGAGCACATTGTGAAGGTGATGCCAAATGAGCATACTCATGCAAAACTATGAAATCCTTTGGCTCCATCTATCCCTTCCTGACATACAGGTAGTGGACAAAAAACAAATTGGAAACACCTGGGTAAATGAGGAACACCAAGCAACGGTGTCCACACAGGTGTGGCCCATGTGTTAATGAAGCAAATAACATCCCAGCATGCTTTGGGTCATGTATAAAAATGCTGCACAGGCCTCGTTGCCTACAATTATGGCTGCAAGAGACGACCACCCCTCCCAACCCTCCCCCAATGGTTTGATGAGCATGACACTGATGTTCTCCATATGCCATGGCCTTCTCAGTCACCATATCTGAACCCAATCGAGCATTTATGGGATATTCTGGAACAACGCTTCACACAGCGTTTTGATCCTCCATCAAACAGGTGTGAGTTGATTGACTTTGTCGTGGAAGAATGGTGCGCCGCGTCCCTCCTGCAGAATTCCAGACACTGTTGGACGCTTTGCCATGGTGCATACAGGCCGTACCTGATGGCACAGCGCCCTGTTAAGTGACTTTACATTGGCGTTTACATTATTTTGTCCACTCGCATGCAGTACAATGAAGTGTTGCTCTCCATTGTGTGCTGGGACTCCTGCATTGTGGAACCGAAAGCCTGAAATGAATGAATAACCAACATTTTCTAACTCTAAATACAAGGCCTCTGGTCACAACAGAGATGTAGTTGGCATATTGATCATAGCCTCATCTCGTCTTGCACTTTGTGCTCTCTCGTGTCTCCCAACTCAACTTCTCTTTAGCTCCAGTAAATTACACACCAACGAACCAACCCACACTTTGTACACCTCAATCCTTTCACCCTTCTCTCTTGTCTGCACAATTGCTTCACCTTTTTTGAATAGATCTCACCTTTTCCCTGAGTTCTTCGAGGTCGAATGTCATTACAAATTCACAAGGACATACTAGGAAACTTAGTTGACGATCTGTATATTTATTTTTCTCGGGAATCAGGATTTCCAAGCCACTTCCTGAGCAGTATTCATGGCAAGACTTCCCATAATGGTACATCCCCATCGAGCAGAGATCAATGAGAGTTGGACAGGCTCTCCACCCTTTGAGACACAGTAACGATCTCCTATGGGGCAAAGTCTTTTGGACTCGAAAAGGACATCAGCGTGAAGCTGCAGGGGGCATGTCTAACATAAGCAGTCACAGTTCCCATTGTGGGAGTAAATTACCACTTTCACAAATTAAACTTTACATTTTAACATCTCAGACAATGCAGAACAAAAATTAAATGATTGCTCAATTTCTATTGTCAACAGAGTAAGGAATTATCCACCAGCACAGAAAATCTGAGGATGTTTTATAATACAGTATGGCATTCCGAATGTCACGCTTTTCAAAAGGAATTCCATAAAACCATCACTGTTTGCAAATTATGACCATCATACTTAATTTACAAATTAATCAGCAGACTGACCAAGCAGTGAATGCTCACCTTGCTTAGCCTGTATCAGTCTGCGCCCAACCTCCAACGTAATGTACGCTGTGCCTGCAAGCACCGTATCAGTAATAGCTCGCCAGCCTCCTGGCGTCAGATTTTCACTTGGACACACAAAGTTTCCAGCTGCGTTACTTATCAGCACCTGCAGTGAGCAAGGTGAAGGGGACAGCACGGTGTGTGAACATTATTAAAGGACAAAAAAAAAGAGGTTAAAAAAAAAAGTTTCTCATAATTAAACGAGAACGGTGTTCGGGAGAGTGCATGCCTCCGCCAGGCTGGACAGTTTACTTTGTGTATCCCACTGATCGGCCGGATCTGGATCCGTACCTGAACCAACATCAAATCTGCTCGTTCTTGTCGCCTACCCAACTCATCCACCTAGTTTTGTCATAACTCGTCCACAACTTTTTGAAAATATCGCGCTATTTCATGAAAATGAACCAATTGACGCGCTCCTGACCACTTACAAAGCTTTCGTCCGCAGCCTGATGGAGTACTGCTCTCCCTTCTGGGCTGGTGCTCCTGCCTCCCACCTTTCTCGTTCACGCTGTGGAAACCAGGCATTTCGGATCATTGGCAGCTCCCGCAATGAGGCTGAGTCTTTGGCCTTCACTCTCTCACCGCAGGCAGGTCGGTGGTGTTTCTGTCTTCACCGTCTCCTTTCCAGCCTCGCCCTCACTGCCTCTCTGCAATTTGTCCCCACCACATTTCCGCAGGGCGCTCAAGGTCCGCCAACAACCCCCTTCTGGTAAAACTACCAAAATCACGAATCACTGCTCACCTTCACTCTTTCATTCCTCTTTTTTCCGCCTTTGGAATAAACTCCCTCACTCTATTCAATCCCATTCTTCCTCCAGGCCTTCAAAACAGCTGTTCATCACCACCTCTTATCATCCCCCATCCAAATCCTCGATCTTTTCTATCCCGATAATCCACCCAAGCCCACCTCCTTCAAATTCCCTGCTTTCCTTCCTGAAAGTCCCTGTAATGTCCATCTTGTATTCCCAATGTTCCCGCCCCATCCCTCTCCTTCCACAGATCTCCTAATGTCTCTGTTCCCACTGTTTTTGCCTTCCCACTCCCGCCCCTCTTGTCTCATGCCCCCTTGCTGTGCTTGTGTGTTAGCTCTCACACGAGCCTCGACAAGGTATACAAAAAAATAAAAAAATCATGAGATCCGGATGTCGATTTTGACCCCTTCTCGTCCCTGGGCTGGACAGGGTTACCATGCACCCCCTACTCCTCCCTGCTCCCCCACCCCCCAGTACTCTACTTGGTTGGTATATTGTTTGTTCCCTGATGTTCCTCGGATGCCATGGGTGAGAAAAAAAAAGTTAGCATGAAATATCTTGGGTTGGAATATATACTAAATAGACACTTGGGGTTCAGATTTCACCTACTACATTCTAACCTTATGTGAGTGACATGTTATTGTTCATTTGGAGGTCCCAGATGAGAAAAATTATGTTCACTTCCATATATTTGGATAGAATTGTACTTTCGACCTGACATTTATATATTATCAGATGTTATAAAAAGTGCTTTTTTTTCATGTTTAAATTTAAGGGGGTTTGTGCATGCTACCTTAACAGACTGTCCATCCCATTTTGAATGTTCTGTTCCAAGTGTTCCATATTATTGCAACAGACATTGATTACTTCTTCAATTATGTAAATATCCGATAAATAACGACCTTATCAGAGCACTGTAATCGCAATAACGATCGAATGTTCAAACCAACTCCATCGAGCCACATTGTTGCTGCAGTTGTGATGTTTGATCATGGTCCCCGATGTAGACACGCCATTATTGGTGGTGGCTGGTATGCTGGTGTCGGTGCTTCTTGCCGACAGATAATGTTGACCGACACCGTCTGAATAATGTATCAACCGCAGATGACAAAGAAGAGAAAGTGCAGGGACAGTGAAGACTTCAAGTCGAAAAAGAAGAAGATAGTGTGTGCTTCACTTCAGTGCTTCAAAGTGTGAACATTTCAAATTGTTCTCTGAAACAAAATATGCTGACAAGAGACGCCAAGGTCTGCACGAAAGACGACTCCGCCAACTCGCACAACCACCAGGCTCTATATCAAGAACGTAAGACACTGTTAACTAGTACCCATTACATACGAGGAGAACCAAGGATACTACGGGGAATGTTATCAACATTTTACGATGAACCTAAATGGACTGGCCAAATCTACTGAATCGAATGCTGAAACATCTGTTCATCACGTAGCTCAAGGAGACCCTCATCAGATGGAACCAAACAGATATTAAAGCCTTAAATTTAAACATGAAAAATCTGTTTTGACAACGTCTGGTAATATATAAATGTCGGGTCTAAAGTACAGTTCTATCCAAATACACAGAAGAAGTGAACATAATTTTTCTAATCTACGACCTCCAAATCCTAACTATAATTCACGGAACGGTGTTTGTGTGTTTGTTTGTGGGTTTGTGTGTCATGCTACTCCTCCTACAGTTCTGGCCCAATTACATCCAGACTTGCTACAGAGGATCAGCATGACCCCAATTAGTGGATAGGGGTGTTTTTATCTTTGCCCGTGGTTTTGGGGGAGGGGGGGGGATGAAGGGAGGGACACAAATTTTGTATGTAAATGTGTATCGTGTAGCGCCACCTCTAGGTGGTGGAGGGTATTACAAGTCCCCACCATTTACACCACAATATTCCTGTCCCCACGTTTTCCAGTACAGTGAGGTGTTTTGAATTATAAGCAGTAGGTATGTTTTTGCTTCATGCACGTAACACGGGTAATTTATTTTTCCTATACAAAGCTGTCAGTTGCCTATACACCCCCCAAATAAAGGTATGCGTCAGAAGAACATGTTGCATGCTTGGAAGATGATCGCTCGTAGGGCGGGTACTCTGCTGGTATAATAATCAAGAACAAGTCATGTTAATTTGATCGAGAAATTTGATTATTTGTCATTGTGATTGCATGACTGTTCGGATGAATATTCATCAGAAAGGCAAATTTGATTCACCATTAAACGGGAAATTGAATAACCTTGCAAACGATAGACAACAATCAACGAACAGTATATTCAAAATGAGACAGGAGGCTGCTAAGCAACCTTAATGCCAAAAGTTTGGATCTTCACCAAAATTGAATCAATTCGTCGTAGTCACACAACCGACGTGTCCACCAAATTTCGTCCGAATCTGTCAATAACTTTTTGAGATATCCTGTAGAGACAGACAGACAGACGTAAAAACAAAACCTCCATCCACTTTTGGTGGCGGAAGTAATTAAAATAATTCGAGAATATACTCTGTGATGGGATCCTTATCATTTTAACTTTTTGTTGGTGCAGTTGTCTAAAGCAGTGTTTCTCAAGGTGGGGCGTGGCAATATTTTGGTGGGGCATGAGGATTCAGAATTAATGAATCAATATATGATCGCTTTCATAGCTTTGCACTTTCAAATTTTCAACTGACAAAATTGACAAAACTGAAACTGACAAAATTGGTTCCTCGAATCAAACAAATCTGCAGCCAGCGTCAAGGGCAGGGCTCCCATTGAAGTGAGTAGCAATTGAATAAATTTGCAATAAAGTTTTAATAAAGCCTTTTGAATACATATGTAGTATATACTGTAGTGTCTCCAATCATGGTGGGGCGTACGATTTTTTGGAAAATCAAAGTGGGGCGTGGGACAAAAAAAGGTTGAGAAACACTGGTCTAAAGGATACGTGAAAAAATAAAACTTTCTGACAAAAATCCAAGTCGCTGCTCGGTTGGACAATAACTGTTCAAAGTGCATCTCAGGCACGCAGCTTGGTAGTGTGGTCACTGCTGGTTGCTTCTTGTAGATTACATATCATGGACGCAACCATGTACTTAATAGATAGGTGGCCCCTTTTAACCCCCCCCCCCCCTCCCCCCAAAAACAACAAAAAAAAATATCAACAACAACAAAAAACGCAGCAGTGCATAACTAATGGGTGCACTTCATGCAACAGACCCAAAAGGACTTTCCGAAGACTAGCGTATTTCGAGGTTTTACCGTGAGAATTTCAATACAGGTACCACAATCCAAAACATGGTTTTGAATGACGGTCCATCTCAAGGAAAAGCGACTCAATGGGTTATTTGGTGATTTTTAGTAGTTTACAAGGTGAGGGTGCTTTGTGCACTGCGGTCAACTGCAACCGTGTCCCTAATTAACAGGTTATGCCGTTTGAACGTCACCGAGGCTGTTTGTTTATATATGTGCCCATTGGCATCCAGAGGCACTTTCTGAAGTCCGAGACTTGGCTTGGAGCGCCGACATAATTTGTGTGCGGTGGCTTTATGTATTCGTTGAGAAATGGTCTTCAGAAAACGTTGTTGTGAACATCAAAATACGAGAAACACCCACCCATCCATCCATCCATCAGGACCATACTCTGTGCAGAGCGTTGGTGTTGCCATTAGCAGTCTCCTTGGCTATTGGGCACAATTCTGGACGGGTCGCCACTCCGACACAGGATACCAGCAAGCCGGTGCTCACTTTGCCAACCACAGAAGGATGACAGGCAGATTCAACCTCAACCCCACCTGGTATTAATTCAACAGTGACTGGGATTTGAACTCAGGATCCTGGGATCCCAAGCCCACCACCTGAACCATTAAGCCAACAACAGACATACGAGACACACACCCCTGAGAAAGATGTACAAATGTTTTTCACAAATAGTAAATTGAACATTTGCATTTGCACATGAAGCACTATATGTCTTATAAGAAGCCAACCTGTGTTTCCATGTCTATGTGGTTAAAAAATTTTTTTTTTAAATTATATAACATCTGACCTTCAAAATCAAATCACCATGGTGATCCAAGTTATTTCACAAATAGAGTGCAATTCTCTGGGGTAAAAGAAAAATAAGAAGCTTTCACAACTATGACTATACACCGACAACAATTGGCCAAAGGAGAAAACTGGGTTCTGTAGTGGCTTGTAGAACAAATGAAGATCTAATCCACTCAAATTCTCTTTCAGATCGAGAAACGGTAATAGTGTCATGTGACTACGTGGATGGTAAGACCCAACATCAATATTATCACCCCCCCTCCCAATTTGGTAAGTCCTTGAGGCAAATCCAATGGGTTTCTTGAAGTAAATCTAACATCTTTCAATATGACGATCTCGAATACATCTCAACTTTTAAAAAAAATGTGTTAAAAAAAAAATCAACCATTTTCAATGTCATTCACTTTTCCAAGACACTTAAAGATCATTTTCCGACGTCAGCTGCACTTTAAGAGAAAACTATTCAGAACACCACATCCTTCATTTGTCCAAGTCCTACTCTACCTCGACCCGCCAACCTGCGTCAGCTGTTGCCCCCCCCCCTCTATTGTTTCCATTGTATCATTGTCCTGATGCGTTCTATTTTCTAGTTCCTCCATGAGCCTCAACTTTGTATGTTTTTTCTTAAAACAACAAAAAAATACTGCATCAGGCATGTGTATGTGTGTTACATTATATTATTGTATGTATATATTCTATTCTTCTTTCGGCTGCTCCGTTAGGGGTCGCCACAGCGGATCATCCGTTATGATTGGCACAGGTTTTACGCCGGATGCCCTTCCTGACGCAACCCTGGTCGCCTCTTACGAGACACACAGGGATATGGTACACCTATTCTAACGCGGCATACACCGGGCCCAGTACACTGGTACTCACTTCGCCGACCTCGGAAGGATGACAGGCTGAGTCAACCTCCTGGTGTGTATTAATTCAAGCGGCCAACGGGCTTGAACTCAGGACCTTTTGATCCAAGCCGCTACCCTAACCACTACCCACCCAGGCTATGTGTATGTGTACATATTATATTACATATCATATTCCATTCAAGCTACTCATAATGCTAAGCTATTGTAATATACAAAAGGCAGTCAAGTGGAGAGAAAAAAAAAAAACAAAGATGTTCATTATCTGTACAAATAATTTAAATGTGTGTGTTGTGTGTGTGTGTGTGTGTGTGTGTGTGTGTGTGTGTGTCTTCTCGATAATTCCAAAACATGAAACCAGCAGCCTGAAACTTTGCATGCACACTAAGAAAACTCCAAGGAAGTGCAGAGTGAAAATTGGGTGTTTGGTTAATTAAAACACCCCTTTTGAAGATAATTAACGGCCTTATTTAATTATTTCCTTCATCAGGAGATTCTCGCCACCTCGCTGTCTGGGGTCTTAAGGCGTTTCCTGGGTAACCTCGCTGGGTCTGAAGCCGCACGTTTTTTGGCCTGCTCAACCATGCCTGACTTGGAACAGGCCGCAACGATTTTCAACGAAAAGTTGTTTTTTCACTTTCCTCACTCATATTATTGAATGCCTGTTCATCATCACGATGAAGAGCTGCACACAAGTACTATAGTTTTCAAATTATGAGCTTGGAGCGATTTCATGCATGATATGATAAGATTTTCCACGATCTACTCTCACGGACTATTAAAGTATATCATTGAAATATTATTTCGGTTTTGAGGATCGGATATCGCCGGATTAAGGTAGAAATCTGTTGTTAAAACTGATAAATTAAAGCATTAACGAGTCTTATACCTAATCCGATATACCTATTTACTTGAAGCAAGCAAGGCGATATTCCCTCCTTCATACATGCACAGAAAATGTGAAATTTCCAAAGCATTAAAAACGTATCATTTTCTACCATTTGGAGAATTATTTGAGTGAACAAAAATTTAGGAACATGTCAAAATTAACAAGCTTCATTGAGAGATCATGATTTCATAAATTCACTGCGAGACTTCAGGACCTGTCCCCCAGAGGGACTGCCTATCCGTAGCGTCTGCCAGATCTGTGTCAATATTTTTGGAGGTGTCGCGAGGTGCCCTCCAGGGAATCAAAGGAAATCTGGAAAAAAAGGGACGTTTTAAAAAAAGTTATAATGTTTGCGTGGACCCAAAACCGATGTACCACATGATACATGCACAGACAAGCAGACAAAATGGCGAATTTAAAGATTCATTACATTTCATTAACTGAGGCGTGCGTGGTGAAGACCGGCTTTAAAGTTAAAGGGATCCTTCATGGTACGCAGTGACAGCCTGGCCAACGGTTCCTTATCAACCATTGAATTGAAGTGCTGAAGCCACTTGCCGAGTGCCCATTGTCGATAGCGGAACCACGCGACGTCATTCTGAACTAACCGTTCACTCACTGCGTATGCTTTAGCCAGGCCACACTTCGAGCGATTTCTTGCACCTCACCCCGATCGGATGTCGTGCCACATACCCCCGAGTGTCGTGCACCTTTCACCCCGCACGAGTGGTTCGTCACCTTACCGGCGATGTTCGCACTTCACCCCTGCGAGTGGTCGTCACCGTCACCCGATCGAGGTCTCCTCTGTCGTTTTTCTTGAAAGCCTACTCAAGTTCCTGGGTGTACACAGTAAAGGTACTGCAATGTTCAAATTCACGACTCAACTTGCCGATTCGCGAAAATTGCCGTTTGCTAAGCACTTTTTGTCCCGTGTGTACCTGGGCTATATGTTGTGTGGTGGTGTGTGTGTGTGTGTGTGTGTCTGTTCATGAGCATAACATCTCCTACCAACTCCCTACCACCAATCTCGTCTCTGTCTCAGTCGTCTGTCTCTGTCTCTCCCATCCTGCTCACCCGTCCCAATACAAGTGCAGCACCCTCCTCCCACATCTCCTCTCTCACTCTCCCCTCCCGTCTCTGTCTCCAGACGTGTCCGGGCAGGGATTGTCTCCGGACATGACCGGGTGGTGTTTGTCTCCAGACAGCTTGGCTCCGGACATGTCCGGGCGGTATTTATGTTCGGACGGGAGTTTGTGTCTGGACCATGTTTATAGTGTCAGATCAGGTCAGGTATGGGAGCATGTGCCAGAACAGCGCGTCGCTGCGTCCACTTGCCACCGGTGCTCCAGGGCCTCCGTCTGGCCATCCCCCAAGAGATGCCAGGCCCATCCCCATCTCCTTGAGATGCTGGTCAACTTGCTGCAACCACGAGGCACGTGGTCGGCCCATTGGCCTCCTCCACTCAGAGACTCCCTCGCTGAGAGAATCTGGTGAGCAGGATCAGCGTCAGGAAAACGAGTCACATGTCCATACAGCCGCAGCTGACCTCACGGACTATGCAGGTAACAAATCTCATCTCGAGTCTCTCTCAGCAACCGCTCATTGGACAAAAATCCGACCAGCGATAGCCAAGGATTTCTCGAAGAGACCTGGTACCAAAGGAATTAAGTCTCCGTCTCAGATCCTTGGTCAGAGTCCAAGTCTCGCATCCATAGAGCAAGACTGAAGCACCAAGGACCTGAAGACTCGGACTTTCGTCCTCCCGCACAGGTACCGGCAGCGCCCACACCCATGATCCAGTGAATCCATGACTCCCCAGGTCCGACCCAGACGTCTATTGACCTCTGACTCACAGCCAGCAGAGACATGAATATCACTGCCAAGGTAATGAATCTCTCCACGACCTCAACATCCTCACACAAACAGACACAGACAGACAGCAGCATCCAAGATGTCATTGAAAGCCTGGATCATAGTTTTGACCCAAGAAACCCTAATCCCAGCGTCGCTTCTCTCATTCAGCCCCTTGAGGGCCCCAAAAGGATATCTAAAGCCTCCGCAAGATGACTGCATCATCTGCGAAATAAGGTCCGAGATCTTGACATTCCCAAAAGATGCACCGCAGCTTGATCTCTCCAACATCCTCCTAGAATCCAGTCCATACAAGTGCTGAAAAGTGTGGGGGCCAGTACACACCCCTGACAAACTCAGTAACAACTGGAAATAAGTCAGAGATGGTACCACCACATTTCACAGCACTCTCAGTACCAGAGTAGAGTTCAGACATCAGATCGACCAGTTTTGGTGGCACCCCACGAAGACCAAGAATCCTCCAGAGGCATCCCGATTCACTGAATCGAACGCTTACAGAGATCAACATAGGCTGCAAGCAGCCCCTGCCGAAACTCTCGTCTGCGTTCGGTGAGGACCCAAAGAGCAAGGATACGGTCAATAGTTGAACTCTTTGGTGTAAAGCCTGACTGCTCTGGATGCTGGTGCTCAAGCAGATGGTGGCGAACCCTATCAAGAATTATCCGAGCAAAGACCTTGCCCGGCACCAGAGCAGCTCACCCCTTGGTAGTTGTTGCAGTCTTGGCGATCACCCTTCCCTTTCCAGAGAGGGACAACAAGACCCTCTTCCAATCAGTTGGGATGATGCCCGTGTTCCAGGCAGAGCACAAAACTGCATACAATGACACGAGTGCAGCATTTCCACCAGCCTTGAGAAGTTTCAGCATGGATGTCCACAGATCCCTGGAGCTTTACCCTGTTTCAACCGGTTCACCGCAGCCCGTGTTTCCACAAGCGAAGGGGGATCACAGTTGATTGGAGGGTTATAGTCTAAGCAATGAACGATTTAGGTTGGACAAAAATGTTATCAAAACTTTCTCACCTGAAATGACTTCATTGGCGATATGTCTTATCAGAAAAAAAACCCCACCCGAATCCTCCCATGGGAAACCTCGTTTTGACCTCAAATCCAAGATGACCGAAATTGTACAGGTGCAAAACTTAAAATGACCTAATTTTGGAAAGAAACAACAAAGAAACACTTTTAAGGTGTCATTTTAAACTAATTTGAGGACCCCCATTCGTTTAGTGATACTTTATAGATCGTTAGATATCAAGGTCATATGTCAAGGTCAAGGTCAATGTTAAACTTGACCGAAGCAACGTTAAATTTGACCGAATTGTATCAAGAGTTATGCCAAAATGATAGTTATGATAAAATATATTTGTTGTTATTGCCACAATACACCATTAAGATGCTCAATCATTTAGTAATAGTTTTGAGGTGATTGGATATCTAGATCATGTGATAAATTCAAGGTCAAGTCAAATTTGATCCTAATTTGACCTGAATTGATCAAAATGATGCAATGACTCAAAATAAAGTACATTGGATGTATCATTTTCAATGGACTCTTTCAAGATGTCCATCACATTTATGAGATTGGCATCGAGATCATAATCATAGCCAAATTTAACCAATAAGTAAGAATCCAAACAGATTTGTGACCTTGCAGTGACATTATTTGAAACCCGTGTTAAGGTGTCTTATAACAAAGTTTACTATGCCTGATCACTTAAATGATATTGTATGAGTGATAATTTTTTAAAGTCAAATTGCAATGTCAATCCATTGTATTATTATTGAGATCTACATCCTGGTCATCATCATCCTGATTGTCCACATGTGGCACATTCATGCATTTATTCCCCTGCATTGGCCACAAGCTGGTGTGCACTGTAGTCCATTCTTGCGGCAGGTGAATGTTTTTTGTCACACTGGCCACCACAATTGCACCGAATTATTCTGAGGAGTCGCTCTGGTGCTGCTGCTGAGTCATCCTGATAGGCACAAGACCCGGGAGTGCTTCCAACCCAAACTGCAGAGGCGATATCATTGCCACGCCATCCCTGCACTTGGTGATAAGTCCGATGACTATGAAAGGTGGCTGCGTCACTCGTCGGCGGAAGCTTTTCTGGAGATACATATTGTGTAGAAGTAGCTACCTTCAATAGAACTTCGTCACCCTTGCTGCGTTGAGGCTTAGTGATGTAGTGCACCCATATATCTCCAGCATGGCATCTTCTCCTGCCTGTTCGATGTCCTGTTTCGATGAAGACGGAGACATAAAAATGGTGGCTGACTTGCTCAGTGCTGCATACTTCGTAAAACAGTCACTTTGCCGATTCCATATGGCCTTGATGTGGTATCACACCCATTGAAAGCGTGCAGGAAGAGTAGACTTTCCGAGAGGGCAGGATCCAGTTTCTTCTTCAACGTTGTGATGCACACCGTCTGTTTTGCGGTTACCATGTACAGGTTGTCACTGTTATCTGTGGCATCAGCATGATGTATCATCAACTGAAATACATCAGAATCTTCTGCGACAACGGCTGTTTGACTGTTCTTCGCAGACAAACATGCTAGCATACAGATCTTGTAGTTAGCATCCCTTCTGCATGCTCAACGGTGATGTCTGCTTTGACCATATCCTCTGCAAGAGGTTGATGAGGGCCTGCTTGTTTGATGCGTTGGCAAGGAAAGCTTTCTTACTCATGGTTAGAGCATTTCTGCAGAAACTGAGACTGAAGCACCAATGTCGCCCCAAAGCACCGCTAACAAAGCACCAATGGGTGTTGAGGTGGGATTTGCATTCAGATTGAGGGTAGAATTAGCATTAGAGAGGAGATTAAACACGTGCGTGATGGCATATGCTATATGACGTCCATGATGTCTTAATGTTACATTTCGTCACATAACGTCATAATAACCCGTATATATACGGGTCTCATCCCCAACACTTTGGCAGAAACCCGTATTTTGATGGGTCTCGGGCCGAATGAGTTAACTAATGTGATCTATAGGTGATGATGCCACACTGAGCGATTTCCCGGGTTAATACGCGTCATTTGGTGAGCTTTGAGATCAAATTTTGATTAAATTTTACAATGACCTTGACCTTAACACAATATCGTGACCTCTAATGGTTCCGAAAATTTCACTAAATGAACGGAGTCCTCAAATTAGTTAAAAATGACACCTTAAAAGTGTTTCTATGTTGTTTCTTTCCAAAATTAGTCCATTTTAAGTTTTGCACCTGTACAATGTCGGCCATCTTGGATTTGAGGTCAAAACGAGGTTTCCCATGGCGGATTCGGGTGGGGGTTTTTTTTCTGATGAGATATACCACCAATGAAGACATTTCAGGTGAAAAAGCTTTGATAACATTTTTGTCCAACCTCTATGGATCATGATCCGTTCGTTGCTGTGCCTATTAGCAACAGGGAGTGTAACACCCTTGACGTCCAACTCGACAGCTGGTGGATCAGCCTGGTACAACCGCTCAAAGATAACTGGCACAGCGGCCTTCACTTCAGACTCCTCTGTCAAGAGCCTACCACTCTCCGATCTAACTGCATGCTCCGAGGGATGGGCTTGGATGAACGCAATCACGATTCCTCTGTAAGCGGGACGAGAATCACCTGTCCACAGGTATGCTCTACCCCCTCACAGATTCCTCGCACATAGGCATCCTTGTCCACCCTTAGTGCACGTACAGTTTTACGCCTCAGCTCCCTGAACAGCTCAGCTCTGCCATTCACCTGGCCCTGCGACGCTGGTCAATGGTATCCAGTGTCCCTTGAGAGACAAAATTCTTCTTTGCCCTGCATGATTCCAAGACATCCACTGGCAACATCAAGGACGGTGGTCTTGAAGCACTCCACAACTCTTCAGGACCCCCAAAGCACCCAACCCCCCAATGTCCACTCAGCCTGTTCGCAAACCCCTCAGCTACCCTCTCATCCTTGAGTTTGCCAACATCAGCCTTGGCTGGGATGCTACCATTCTCCTGGTTTAAGGTGCAGCTTTAGAGTTGCTACAACAAGCCGGTGGTCAGTATTGAGGAACTCAGCACTCCTAGACCCTGCAGTTCTGTATCATCCTCCAGCGACCATCAACAAGGACATGGTCAATCTCCTTTGCCACACCGCCAGCGTTGGAATACCAAGTCCAGCATGAGCTTGTGGGCGCTGAAACCATGAACCAGCCACCTAAGTCCATGACTTCTTGCAAAGTCAAGGAACTTAGTGCTATTTTGGTTCATAGTTCCTGACCCATGGGGACCAGCACATGTCTCATAACCATCCCTATCAGTTCCAGTCGATGCATTGAAATCCCCGAAGACGAGAATGGTATCTCGTCTGGGCAATGATCAACCACAGACTCGAGCGTGGCGTAGATGCATCCTTCAAGGTGAGATCACTCGCCTCAGTCGGAGCATAGACGGAGACCAGGAATGACACCTAAGGAGTGACGAATCCTTAGTCTCATAATACGCTGTTGACCGGTGTTAACTCAATTATCATTGGGGTCAGCTTATTGGACACAGCTACAGTAACTCCTTGAGTATGGTAACCATCAGAGCGACCAGACAAATTAGGTGTAACCCCCACCATTATCTCGCCGCAATCTGGCCTCCGAACCTCAGAGAGTGCTGCAATACCGATGTCCAAACGCTTGAGCTCAGATGATAACAGAGACAGGTGATCATCCTCTCTTAGGCATAGGACATTCCAGTCACCCACCCGAAGGGACCCTCAGGTTAAACAAGGAGACCGCCGTCTGGTGGACGACACCTCAGCACCACCTCGACACACTCTCCCGCAATCTGACCCAGGAATGCTACCCCGTGTTTCCCTCCTATCATCAAAGATTGGGGGTCCCGAAGGCTTTGCCCCAATCCCGTCATCCGGTGAGCTGCCCTGCGAGGGAAGCTGCACAGGAGGTACTCCACGGAGTAGGTTTTCAGATTTTTTTGCGTTTTTGTGTTTTGCGGAATGAAGGGTTTTACGGTGGCCGGAGTGCAAATCCTGCCACCAACCTCCTAATAAAAAGTAACCCAACGGCAGGAGGATGTCCGCAGACACAGTTGGGCACTAGATATGGATGACCATTGGCTCACAAGGAGCTCCTCCACCCTTTGACCTCCGTTTATAGTGTGACCAGTAGAAAATGGTTTTCAGACATTATTTTGTTTCCATCTTCACTGTTATTCTGCGCAGATAATTTTGATGCGACAGTATGAATTGTAATTAACGCTCCACCGTACGTCTGCCTTCCCTTCGTCTCACCTCACACTGTCTTCCCTTCCCCTACCCCTCCTCTTTCCCCTCCACCTCTTCACACTCCCCGCTCTCTCTTCCCCCACCCTTCTT
>CM068959.1:12462169-12475974 GCA_035128595.1 Eptatretus atami | reverse complement strand
CCCCTCTTTTTCTCCCTCCCCCTTTAGTATTACCATTAGCAAAGCAACGGATGGTATTTGCTAGTAAATAATAATTTGGGCCAAATGTGATACCCACAAAGTGGAGTGTAATGTCACACATACAATTCGCATGTCCATGTCATAAAGGGCTGCTTATTGTGAGACGTCCTTTGTTAAAGTTGCCCAATTTGCACCACCCTCGTCCAGCAACCCCGTACCCACAATTACAAGCAGAGTAGCGTGATGCATTTTGCAAGAGTGGAACATTGAACAACGTTTATCATTATTATACATCGACTATTTCGACAAGGAACAGTCCACCAGACCCCGTCCCCGTCTCATAACCAGAACGTGCCACCTCGATGGCGTTTCTTGATCTTGGACCAAAGCATGTGAACGAGCTTCACACGGCTTTGGAGGAAAGAAGCAATCTGCACGGAATAGTTTCACCAATTCAAACATTAAGTGAACCGACCGACATCTTCCCTCAATGGGATGCACATGCCAGGTGCTGTTGCCTTCTCTTTCAGCATTCTGACATCTGCACACTTCCATCTTTCAGGAGAAAATGTGTTTTCATTTCAATAAATGAAAAACTACATTTGCGAACTTTGTGGTGGAGTTTCAAATCATTCGAAAGGACGATGTGAAATACTGTACCAGTGAACAGTGTGATTATATCGTCGGACACGTTCCGAAAGGGAATGGATGATATATGTTCATGTCTACAATGACAAGTCATCGCAACAGTTGGGTGGATAATGTTTTACACAGCAACGTCATTTTCAGTAATACAGTACCGTTTCGAGTATGGTGCTATCTCTATCTTTCTCTGGTGCACCATACTCTTTGCGAAGGACACACAGAGAGAGAGAGAGAGAGAGAGAGAGATGTGTAACGTCCACCAACCAATGCCGGCAGACGGGACGTCCAGTTTAACGTCCATCCGAGAGACGGCACACACTTTGACGAATCGTCCAGCCTGTGAAACTCCAGGATGACAGTTTATAGCAGAGTCAGGATTCAAACCTATGCTGGACAGCTTAGAGGCGAGTGTGCGTTCCTCTCTGCCATCCTGCCAGTCCTGGTATTCTGCACAAGATGTTTATAAATTTGGAAACAGAAAGCTGTTTAGTGCTTTGTGTGTTTGTTTTGTGAATGTTGTCACTCACATTGCCATCAAGACAGACAGAACATTTCAATATGCAAAGCCTCGGCGGGGTGTTTTATTGAGGCCACCCTTTTCACACAGCATGGTGCTATATTAAAGTAGGCCATCAGGAGGCACTGTGTTACAGTTGATCTGCGTGCGTACACGTACACGTACACGTACACGTACACACACACTAGCTTACCCTCACCCTTTTGGGAACAGGAGAGGATAAGTGACAATGAATAACAAAATAAATTAATAAATGGAGTAATTTAAACTGCAGAATATCATCTCAAATTTCAATGGAATCAAAAGGTTTACAATGTACAAAGAACTGATCAGAATGGTTTATTTAACAATACTTACATGTGGAAGTCCTGTGAGGTTTTGGACTTCATCCACTGCACTTTTCACTGCGTCGGCATCACGGACGTCACAGCGAATTGGGTGCACCTGGATGGGAGTAGAGTTCTTGAGTAGCCCTCAGAGAGACAGTACTGTGTCACATTGTTTGGACCGAAAACCAAGTTTGGGCCTTGAGATCAATGCAACCCAAAAAAACCAACCCAAACGGTTAACAAATATTGCTATTAGGTCTGAAATTGAAGCAAAACATATTGTAGCAGCAGTCGGTCCGTTCCGGTTTCCCGGTTCGACTCCGGCCGTTCGCGTCAAAGCGACTGCCATGGTCAACCGCTTCCAAGACTTCCTCACCGGATCACGTGTCTAAAAGGCATGACACCATGCAAATTGGAAGTACCAAGGTGGTCCAGCAGCACGCCGACAGGCATCACGTGACAAATCGAATTCAGACTGAGTCACGTGACACAGTCTTATAAGCAATGTGCACCACACCCAATTAATCACTTAATGGGTCCGTAAAACCACCAAAAAAAAAAAAAACAGACACTACAGCCACAGCCATAATTCACCGCCGAGACCAGATATATTTAATAAGGCCTAAGTCACATTTGCTCTACGGCGAGGATACGGCGGCCGTACGCCCTCTGAATTGACAGAAACGTGCGGCGGCCGCAGTTTCTGCGGTGGCCTCAGGGTGGCCCTACGCCGTTTGGCTATCTTTTACAGGCCGTAGGGGTCGCCGTGGAATTATAACGCGGAGTTATAACTTTTTTCATTTCTACGTTCGCCGTAGCAATTCGACAAGCCGAAAAAAAAAACCGGTAAAAAAAAACGAAAAAAAAAGAACCCACTCGTTACCGTCCGTCTGGCCGCACGTTCGCCTTAGGGCCCCCTGCGGTCGCCTTGCGGTCGCCTTGCGTCTGCCTTGAAAATTCTATGGCCGCCGCAGGGCCCCCTTAAGGTCACCGTGCGACATCAAATCAAAGACCGTACGGCAACCCCACGTTTTCGGTCTCCACAATTTCTAAATACCCCGTGCGGCTCCCGAAAAATAAAAACATATGTGACTGCTACATTGTGTGACCGTGGAAATACTGCGGCCGCCGTATAATCGCTAGTGGCCGTAGATTTTGGGACCCGATGGCCGCCGTGGCAAATGTGACTTAGGCCTAAACAAACAATACGGCACAGGCAAAGGAATATACAAGAAGCAAAACAATCAATAATAACAATCCTTCAAGCGATTATATATGTGCCCACGGTATCAACGAATGAATGGGAACCCTGAATTAAATTATTTATGTCCTTAGCTGGGCCCACATTCGTACCACGTGAAATAGACAGAGTTGGGGGAGAGACAGGACAGAAGAATCGTTCCTCAAACCGGCAAAGTCTGGCAGACAGTTGGTCTTCCCCCAGCGACGAGAGCATGGGAGGCGTGACACCGGCATTACGTGGGTGCAGCTTGGCTGGGAAGGGCATGGCTTCCGCTCTGGGAGCTTGGTGGAAACGCAGCCTTCGGCTGCGCATCACCCAGATCTTCCACCTCGATTGTTCGAGACGTTTCATAAGGTCTCCCGCACACATCATTTGTGATGCTTCACGCCCCTCCCCTCTTATTCAACAATGGCCTCTGTTTAGCCTGGAGGGTGGAGCGAATTCTCCGTGACTTGTCACCCTGAGCTCTGAACCATCATGGCCCTGTTACGACGGCGAGGTTTTGTAGATCTTCAGCCGTGGTATAGTAATGCAGAAGACCATGCGTTTGCATGGGAGATTGTGCAGTAATGGGACTCGATCTGTTGTTTTGCGATATATAGCTATGAGTTGAGAATATATATATATATATATATATAGCCTGGTGTTGGCGTAGTGGTTCGGGTAGCGGCTTGGGATCCAAAAGGTCCTGAGTTCAAACCCCATTGGCCGCTTGAATTAATACACACCAGGAGGTTGACTCAGCCTGTCATCCTTCCGAGGTCGGCGAAGTGAGTACCAGTGTACTGGGCCCGGTGTATGCCCCGGTTAGAATAGGTGTACCATATCCCTGTGTCGTAAGAGGCGTCAGGAAGGACATCCGGCGTAAAACCTGTGCCAAATCACTATGCGGATCATACGGATGATCCGCTGTGGCAACCCCTAACGGGAGCAGCCGAAAGAAGAAGAAGATATATATATATACATATACATACATATACAGTACATGTATAGTGCCTTCAGAAAGTCTTCACATCCCTTCCATTGACTTTTTTTAACATTTTGTTGTTACACCCTGAATTTAAAATGGATTAAATTGAAATTTCTTGAAATTGATCGACACAAAATACACCGTAATGACAAAGTGGAAACATGTTTTTAGAATTTTTTACAAATTTATTCAAAATGAAAAGCTGAAATGCCTTGCGTCAATAAGTATTCAACCCCCTTGCTATGACACTCCAAATTGAGCTCAGGTCTATCGAATTTCCTTTGATCATCTTTGAGATGTCTCGACAACTTCATTGGAGTCCACCTGTAGCCAACTCGATTGATGGACATGGTTTATAAAGAAACACACCTTCCTATATAAGGTTCCACAGTTGACAGTGCATGTCAGAGCAGAAACTCCACCAGGAAGTCCGAGGAACTGTCTGTAGATAGAATTGTGAGGAGACATAGATCTGGGTGAGGGGATAAAACAATTTCTAGAGTGTTGAAAGTTCCCAAGAGCACAGTGAGCTCCATCATTAGGAAATGGACAGAATATGGAACTACACAGATTATTCCTAGAGCTGGCTGTCCAACCAAACTGAGGAACCGGGCAAAAAGGACCTTGGACAGGGAGGGTGACCAAGAACCCAATGACTACTGACAGAATTACAGAGAAAACGCCACATGACAGCACGCCTCGAGTTTACAAAGAGGTACGTGAAAGACTGAGAGCACGAGGCAAATGATTCCTTGGTCTGGTGAAACGAAAAATGAACTCTTTCCCCTGAATGCAAATTGCTATGTCTGATGGAAACTGAGCACAGCTCATCACCCATCTTAAACCATCCATACCATGAAGCATGGTGGTGGCAGCATCATGCTTTGGGGATGCTTTTCAGTGGCAGGGACTGGGAGATTTGTCAGGACAGAAGGAACAATAAATGGAACCAAATACAGGCAAATCCTTGAGAAGAACCTGCTTCAGAGTGCAAAAGACCTTCGACTGGGGCGAGGATTTACATTCTAACAGGACAATGACCCCAAGCATACAGCCAAAGCAACACTGGAATGGCTTCAGAACAAGAACGTGAAAGTCCTTGAGTGGCCCAGACATGAATCCCATTGAGAATCTGTGGAAAGACTTGAAGATTGCTGTTCACTGACGCTCTCCATACAACTAGACAGAGAGCTTGAGCAAATCTACAAGGAAGAATGGGAGAAAATCCTCAAATCCAGATGTGTAAAGCTGATCCAGACATACCCAAGAAGACTCGAAGCTGTAATCACTGCCAAAGGTGCTTCTACAAAGGATTGACTCATGGGGTTGAATACTTATCGATGCAAGACATTTCAGCTTTTCACTTTGAATAAATTTGCAAAAATTTCTGAAAACATGTTTTCATTTTGTTATTACGATGTATTTTGTGTAGATCGGTGACAAAAAATTTACATTTAATCCATTTTAAATTCAGGGTGCAACACAGCAAAATGTAACAAAAGTTGAGGGGTGTGAATACTTTCCGGAGGCACTATAGATAGCCAGTAGAACACAAATTATGGGCTTATGATTATGCTATATGTATATATTATAATAAACACATCATTTGTGGTGAATGGGAAAAAGAAAAACCTGATAATGGTGAACAAAATCAAAAAATGAATTATGGTATATTGTGGGTGTTTTATGTTCACATTGAGATTGCACAGCTGTCGGACAGGACGCCCGAGTGTGGTGTCAGTTTCAGAGGTCCTTTTAAAGCAACAAACCTCCGCCGCACAAATGCTCTTTTTACTGACTTATTTAAATTTAATAAAATCGAGTCAAAGCAACATTCTCACGAGATTTTTCCAGCTGCCCATGATAGTGTGCTTCCATCACTTTTTATGTGTTGTCCCCTGTTTGGTACGGTATCGAAGGTTTACGAAGGGGTACCTCACATTGAAATGGCCAAACGTTCAATTTTTCAATTGCATCTTCAGTTGCTTTTGCCTAAAAAATTTGCAATCCAGTGCTGTATTTAGTTGTTTTTTTTTAATATTTTAAAAATCTTGCTTTGTACCGTATTTTCATCCATACAGGTACGTGGTTAGGGTTATGGTTAGGGTGTGTTGAAAAGTAATGCCTCCTATTCTCTCTCTCCAAAACAGGAAAATATATTGAAATTAAACAAAGACATGTACTAACATCAATCTTTATTCCACCATGGTACATTTTTATTTCTCAACATAATCACGACTCCAGTCCACACATTTTTCCCAATGTTCAAGTAGTTTTGTGATGATGTCACCAAAGAACAGTGTGTTCTGCTGACTCAACCAGTGCTTTGCAGTGGCCTTGACATCATCGTCAAAATAAAAAGGTTCTCCACGAATCTATTTCCTCAAGTTTGGGGAAAGAGATGAAAATCTGATGGAGCCAAGTCAATTGGTTGGTTGGTTAGTGGTTGGTAATTGGTTAGTGGGTGAAAGCCACTAACCTGGTGTTGGCTAAATGGTTAGGTTGGTGGGCTTGGGATCCTAGGGTCCCGAGTTGAAATGCTGCCCGGCCATTGAATTAATACCAGGTGGGGCTGACTCCGCCTGTCATCCTTCTGAGGTTGGCAAAGTGGGTACCAGCTTGCTGGGATGATTGAGCCATTTGAGTATCCTGTGTCAGAATGGTGGCCTGTCCAGGATTGAACCCAATAGCCCAGGAGACCTATTAGGCAGCACCAATGCTGTGCACAGAGTATGGTCCCAATGGATGGATGGATAGATGGATGAAAGAGTGGCCTCGTAATCCTTTTGGCTTTTTAAGCAAGAGGTGTCAGAAAAGTTACCACAGGGATAACTGCCTTGTGGCAGCCAAGCTTCCATAGCAACGTCGCTTTTTGATCCTTCGATGTCGGCTCTTCCTATTATTGCAAAGCAGAATTCACCAAGTGTTGGATTGTTCACCCACTAACTCCATCTGGCTGAGCAGCCAGAGGTGCGAAGCTACCCTCTGAGGATTATGGCTGATCACCTCAGTCAGAATCCCTCCTTGGGTGCGGTGATACTGTTGCATGTGGGCAGGCCCATCGCGAGTGGGGGGGGGGCATTGGGTGCAATGCCCCCCATGGCACATCGGTGCCCCCCCCAACTTGTACGCCACCCATTTATGCCCTGTTGCACCCTGTGAACAACTTAGTGTTTAAGGACAGCTCCCACTGTGAACTTGCTGTTTAAGAGTTCACCTGTGTGAACTAAAACCCTTATTCCAGATGTTCAACGTGGTGAATAATAAGGCTTCTTGGATAAACTGTTCTTTAATAATATCCTTCTTTGAATAACAGTCAAGAGATAAGTGTGCGCTTGCCAGCGCATCTCCAAAAGCAATTGGCAAGACAATACAGTCCAAGCCCACAAGATAAAAGATAATAACGCAAGCACCAACGCCAGCAGCCAAGACGACAGACAGCCGCAAGACCTCGTGTCGAATGTCGATGCTGTGGGTGGTTATATATATCGTGGATCATTTAGTTTAAGGAATAGCCAATCAGCGTCTTCGATATGGAGCCTATTAAGCAGGTTACCTGATTGTTGTAAGTTAGGTATAAATGTAATATAGTCATAAATTGATAATATGAATAAGGAAAAGACATAAATTTCATAATTAAAGATGAAGTGCACCACGTGACCTTCAAACCCTCCATCTTACAAAAGTAATTTTTAATAAAAATAAAAATATGTGCGTTTCAATCGTGCTTACATTTAAATTATGCAGATAAAACCTGTTTTGGTGGATGCATCATTTAATAATAAAAACCGTCAACCGTCAAATCATGCGAGTCGCGAGATTAGTGACCGAGTCACGAGGGACGAGTCACGGAAGCGCTAGCTAGCAGCAGTAGAAAAAGACATGGATATACGAAAATGGCTAAGAAAAGGAAAAAGGTTGCGGTTGTGGCTGTGGTCAGCACCTGCCGTGGTTGGCTGCTTTGTACTTCTGATGTTTAAGTTAAATGTTGTGTTTGGTGCTTTGCATATCCCATATTAGTGCTTTGTGCATAACCTTACCTCTGTGTAATGACTGCTTTAAATGCGGACTTTGTGTATCTTCAGGTGTCTATTTGCTTTTGATAGTTTAACGTGATGATCGCAGGTCATAGCCTACTGTTTCTATTTTCAAAGTACTGATTCCGGTGCCAACCTCCCCCGTTTAGTCATTGTATCTCTGGCATATAATTTTCTAATGCCAATTCTTGACAACACCTTGTATAAGTGCACCTGAATTGGTGCCAATTGTCTAATCATTGAATATCTGCATTGTGAGTGCCAGTTTGCGGCTCTCCTGCATTCGAATAATTTTAGCAAAAACATCGGAACATATTAAATCTAGCTGAGATCAATTTGGTTAGTATGCGACGGCAACCTCAGTATAGATGCCTCAATGCTGCATGAATACAATGCATACCGGGTTATCAAAAATTTAAATATTTATAATTGTGCCCCCCATCCAGTTCATATGTCCCCCTTAATACTGAGCCCTGGCGACGGGCCTGCACGTGGGGCTTCGGCCGGGACAGCGTACAATTTTGATGCTGATGAATAAAAAACAATATGTGAAGGGGAGCAGCATGTAGAAAGTGAAAAATGTAACGAAACTGAGAAAATAACCGATGAGGGGGACAATTCCCCCTAACTCTAACCCTATGGTGGGTACTGTAAGGCGGTGAAACTGAGGCGACCATTAGAATGCCTGGGTAGAACCATCTACATGTCAGGATGAACCTTCTGAATTTGTGCATTCAGTTTCTTCAGTTTCAATGTCGTGCTCAGTGTTAATGGTGGGTCCGGTCCCTTTGGCATGAATTCCAAATGGACTAACCCCCCTCATGCCCCAAAAAGCCGTAAGCATGACCTTCCCGGCAGATGCTTGCATCTTGAATATTTTTGGTGCTGGTGACCATTTGTGGTGGTACTCCATTGACCGTCTCTTACTTTCAGCACAATAATGGCGCACCCGACTCTCACCTCAACCAGTCACAAGTCGTCTTCACATTCATAAACTCAATAACCACACTGGCAACGTCGTGCTTCCCATCTGCCACCTTGACCAACATAGCACGTCAGAATCATGCAACTTCACACCCAGTGGCACGAAGAACTAATGTGTGGACTACGCTATGTTTCATTCGGATAGCTTTACCTGTAATGGAGGAAAAAAGAAAAAAAAAGAATAGGAGGCATTACATTTCAGCACATTCTCTTAATTAGTGGAAATATAATAGCTCTCTATACTCAAGCTGCAAACATTACCAACTCAACGACTACTGAAATTGAACACCGTCGATGGCATTTTGACTATAGGAGGAATGCGGGATCACACTTTGGGGGCTCGTTTCGCAAAAACTAAAAATGATTGGCCTCTCGGGTTCCAAGGGGCTCAAAACTGTGGATCATTTATGGGTGTATGGAGTCCCTGCCAAAAGGAGCCAGTGAGACATGGCCAACCTGGCTGTGTCTCAACTGCCTCAGGACTGGAGTTGGACGCTGCCGAGCCCATATGCAGAAGTAGGGATATAATCAAAATGGCCAAACCGATTGTGACTGCGGAGAGTCTCCTCCCTCTCTTACCAGAGCCTTGTGGACCAGACAACCTGAAGGCTCTCAACTCATGTGCCAGAGCCTGTGTTTTGCAGTGGCTGGGAAAAGTGTGGCGACACGAAAGAGAAGACGATTCCTGCAGAGACAGGAACAGGACAGAATACATGGATGGAGAAAAAAACAGAAAGGCATCGAGAATGCGCAGATGTACTTTGTTGCCCGTCGCCGCTGAGATCTCCCTTGCTGTTTCTTCCAACACATCGAGTTTTCTGCAAATCAAAAAAAAACCATGTTCACGTCATGGAGATAATCATGGTCATGGTCACAATCATCAATGCTGCCGAAGCAGTCTCTTGGCAAAGGTTAGGGTACGGTTAGGTACTTTGTTGCCCGTCTCATGTGTTGTCATCTCCTTATTAAAGTTAACAGTAACAAAACAAAAAAAAGTTAACAGTTAACAGTGTCATCTCCTAACAAATAAAAATATTCAGGAATCACATTCCAAGGTGAACGGGGATAACATATGCACATGGCAGGTATTTTCACGTTCCATTCAAATAAAGGCATTGCCTGTCAATTGCATCGTTTTCATTTCCAAACTCTCAGAATCAATCAGAACAGCTCGAAATGCCAGACCAGCATGGCCTCAAAACCAGCATGGCTGTTCCTTTACCAACCTGCTCATAATAATACATTCCGCTCCCAGTGTAGACAGCATGGTTGTCATGGCACGTCCCAGTCCCGTCCCACCACCGGTTATTAGCGCCACTTGCCCGTCAAAAGTGTTTGTGGGAAGCATTGGCCGCTTGTCCGCTGGGAAGAATGCGGCCTGTCCACCTTCATGCGTGGAATTTGATCGTGTCTTCATAAACAAAGCCTACGAAGCACGTAACAGACGTTGCTGGGATGTACTGCGATAAAAATTGCACATCATTAATGAGATACACACAGTCTCAGTTGTTCAAAATGAAGCACCAATCAGACTGAGAAATTGTCCTTTGATGACCGTCCAATGGTATGACCACCATTGCTATCATGTCAATGAACGTGCAAGAGGACAGTACCAGCGCTAATAACAACACTGTATTTGAGTCTTCACCTGCAATGAAAGCTGCGTTCTCACTCACATAACAGTGACATTCCTACATTATAACATATAAATGAACAATGCTGCATTTAGGCTTCGTATCCTTGAGAATGCTAAGTTTCTCGAAGTTTTTGTCATCCACCAACATTAAACACCAGAAACGTCTCAAACCTAATGGGATGCGTCCAAGATCTCGGATACACGTAACCATTTCAAAAAAAAGGGATTTTTTTTTTTTTTTTTTTTTTTTTCCTGTTTTTTTCCAATGGGTTGAAAAGTTTTTGGGTGGGGAAAAAAATTTCGGGGCCTGTGACCAGATGGTGGAGTATCACACTTACTACCTTTGAGCTATCCCGTTTGGGTTCGATTTCCGACACGACCATCTCAGATGGACACTAAGCCGGGGTTCTCATCAGCTAGCATTAGTTGGTGGACGTTGATGATCCTATGGTATCTTTTGTCAAGAGTAGGCGAGCTATCGCCAGCATCGTGAACAAATTGCTGTATAAATTCCCGTTCTCACCTACAGAGGGTATGAATGACACAACCGCACTCCAACCAATAATGCATCCAAGGCCACATGTTGCACAGGAACGAATGAATGAATGGTGAACAGTGTATCTGCTGTGAAATTGGTTGCTAGGCAATTTGGTCCATGGTAACGAAGGTATAATTGATGACGATGTGCGTGACTTTAGGATTTATAAATCTGTGCCAGAAATAACATTCGTCAGCCACGTGCAACTAAAATATTCAATCGAAAAATAAAGTGGAGTACAGTACCTAAAAATAACGGTCAAATGTTGGATCCATCCATCCATCCATTGGGACCATACTCAGGACAAAGCGTCGGTGCTGTCACAGCAGTCTCCTGGGCTATCGGGCACAATCCTGGACGGGTCGCTACTCCGACACAAGATACCTGAATGGCTCAATCATCCCAGCAAGCTGGTACTCATTTTGCCGACCTCGGAAGGATGACAGGCCGAGTCAACCCCACCTGGTATTAATTAAATGAGAAAGTGGGATTTGAACTCAGGACCCCAGGATCCCAAGCCAAATATTGGATGCTCTAATAAATAAAAAAAACCTAAAAGCAAAAGCAATGCAAATGGTCGTACAGATAGCTTTTCATGTCAGAATACGGACACAAATATAAATGGGATGCATGATGATGGAGAGACTGGTGGGGAGGGAAAGGGAACTCTTTTACCAAGGATCATTTATTAACGACTAACGGCAAAAGGAATCACAGCCTGAGAGTAAAGAAGAGAAGAGTTAGGACGGTAGTACGTCAAGGGTCTTTCATTCAGAGAGTAGTTCACGCATAGAACGGTCTACCTGGAAAGGCAGTGGCAGGAGAAGCAGCGGATAGATTTAAATTGGAATTAAACAGGTACCGAGAAGCTTTGGGCGAACAGGAGTACATGGATATTGGGAGGACTGGTTGCTAGATTTGGTTGGATGGTTTGTACATGTGTGTCATGACTGTGCTCTGTTAGAAGGTTTCATCAAAAGGTGAATGTGCTGTTAGTGTATATTTTTGCATTCAGAGTCGAGGCTCGGAGAAGAACAAGAACAAAGAATGGACCAGGAGACAACAGAACAGGAAGATCAGTGGAAAGGGGGGGGGGTAAGACCCTAGGGGGTACACCCAGTAAGAAGAGTGGAGATGTTCGGAACAGACTAGATTGTGTGTGATGTTAACAGAGTAGATAATCATGATGTTAACAGAGTAGATATGTGTATGTTCACGGAGTAGATATGTGTGATGTTAACAGAGTAGATATGTGTGATGTTAACAGAGTAGATATGTGTGATGTTAAACAGAGTAGATATGTGTGATGTTAACAGAGTAGATATGTGTGATGTTAACAGAGTAGATATGTGTGATGTTAACAGAGTAGATATGTGTGATGTTAACAGAGTAGATATGTTGTGATGTTAACAGAGTAGATATGTGTGATGTTAACAGAGTAGAATATGTGTGATGTTAACAGAGTAGATATGTGTGATGTTACAGAGTAGATATGTGTGATGTTAACAGAGTAGAATATGTGTGATGTAACAGAGTAGATATGTGTGATGTTAACAGAGTAGATATGTGTGATGTAACAGAGTAGATATGTGTGATTTCACAGAGTAGATATGTGTGATGTTCACAGAGTAGATATGTGTGATGTTCACGGAGTAGATATGTGTGATGTTCACGAGTAGATATGTGTGATGTTAACAGAGTAGATATGTGTGATGTTCACAGAGTAGATATGTGTGATGTTCACAGAGTAGATATGTGTGATGTTCACAGAGTAGATATGTGTGATGTCACAGAGTAGATATGTGTGATGTTCACGGAGTAGATATGTGTGATGTTAACGAGTAGATATGTGTGATGTTCACAGAGTAGATATGTGTGATGTTCACAGAGTAGATATGTTGATGTTCACAGAGTAGATATGTGTGATGTTCACGGAGTGATATGCGTGATGTTTACGGAGTAGATATGCGTGATGTTAATGGAGTAGATCTGTGTGACGTTAACAGAGCAGATACATGTGTAATGTTAACAGAGTAGATATGTGTGATGTTAACAGAGTAGATATGTGTGATGTTAACAGAGTAGATATGTGTGATGTTAACAGAGTAGATATGTGTGATGTTAAAGAGTAGATATGTGTGATGTTAACAGAGTAATATATGTGTGATGTTAACAGAGTGTTAAAAATCCTCAATTTTCATCTGATTGACTGGAAATTTGAACAGGATTTTCATATCATGTCACTGAATTCAACCATCAACTATTTTTAAGGTCAACATAGTATAGGCCAAAATTTCTAAAATCGTCAATTTTCATCTGATTGATTTGAAATTTGAACAGAATTCTTGGGAAAAATACCAGAAGACATAGAAAAGGCGCCTTTTATATGGTATGTGTTATGTGGCAACATATAGAAAATAAGAGACATTCAATGGCTTGTGGAAAATGCCAGACGATAGAAAATAAGGAGCATTCAAAAAAAAAAATCTCGTGTGCATGCTATACTACTTGTACTACCCTTGTGGTGTTAGTACGAACCAAGTGATGCTCGAGAAAGTTCATATAAAGGGGGCACCATTTTTTTCAAACAAATTCATCACACACATGAACATTATCTTACGTGTTTTCGTTTTCAAGATACACAAAAAATACTTTACATGCTGATGGGTTTTAACCTATATACTGTATGTAGGGTGCCCTTTTATATGAACTTTTCTGGAGCATCACTTGGTTCCTCCTAACACCACAAGTAGTACAGTCAAAATGTCGGATGACCTCCCCACAATTGCAACAAAAGCAAACTCAACAGATTTTGATTCTGGATATGTCCTCAGTGACAGAAAAAAAGTCCGAAGGGATCCTCCGGGGGGAAAGTCCTGAAATCATGGAAATCCAATATTATAAAT
>CM068959.1:12451346-12462144 GCA_035128595.1 Eptatretus atami | reverse complement strand
AGTAGATACGTGTGATGTTAACAGAGTAGATACGTGTGATGTTAACAGAGTAGATACGTGTGATGTTAACGGAGTAGATACGTGTGATGTTCACGGAGTAGATATGTGTGATGTTCACGGAGTAGATATGTGTGATGTTAACAGAGTAGATTATGTGTGATGTTAAAACAGAGTAAGATAGATATGTGTGATGTTAACAGAAGTAGATATGTGTTGATGTTAACAGAGTAGATATGTGTGATGTTAACAGAGTAGATAGTGTGATGTTAACAGAGTAGATATAGTGTGATGTTAACAGAGTAGATATGTGTGATGTTTAACAAAGAGTAATATGTGTGATGGTACACAGATAGATAATGTGTGATGTTAACAGAGTAGATATGTGTGATGTTAACAGAGTAGATATGTGTGATGTTAAACAGAGTAGAATATGTGTGATGTCAACAGAGTAGATATGTTGATGTTCAACAGAGTAGAATATGTGTGATGTTCACGAGAGTAGATATGTGTGATGTTCACGGAAGTAGATATGTGTGATGTTAACAGAGTAGATATGTGTGATGTTCACAGAGTAGATATGTGTGATGTTCACAGAGTAGATATGTGTGATGTTCACAAGAGTAGATATGTGTGATGTTCACAGAGTAGATATGTGTGATGTTCACGGAGTAGATATGTGTGATGTTAACAGAGTAGATATGTGTGATGTTCACAGAGTAAGATATGTGTGATGTTCACAGAGTAGATATGTGTGATGTTCACAAGAGTAGATATGTGTGATGTTCACGGAGTAGATATGCGTGATGTTCGGAGTAGATAGCGTGATGTTAATGGAGTAGATCTGTGTGACGTTAAACAGAGCAGATACATGTGAATGTTAACAGAGTAGATATGTGTGATGTTAACAGAGTAGATATGTGTGATGTTAACAGAGTAGAATATGTGTGATGTTAACAGAGTAGATATGTGTGATGTTAACAGAGTAGATATGTTGTGATGTTAACAGAGTATATATGTGTGATGTTAACAGAGTGTTAAAAATCCTCAATTTTCATCTGATTGACTGGAAATTTGAACAGGATTTTCATATCATGTCACTGAATTCAACCATCAACTATTTTTAAGGTCAACAATAGTAATAGGCCAAAATTTCTAAAATCGTCAATTTTCATCTGATTGATTTGAAAATTTGAACAGAATTCTTGGGAAAAATACCAGAAGACATAGAAAGGCGCCTTTTATATGGTATGTGTTATGTGGCAACATATAGAAAATAAGAGACATTCAATGGCTTGTGGAAAATGCCAGACGATAGAAAATAAGGAGCCATTCAAAAAAAAAAATCTCGTGTGCATGCTATACTACTTGTACTACCCTTGTGGTGTTAGTACGAACCAAGTGATGCTCGAGAAAGAGTTCATATAAAGGGGGCACCAATTTTTTTCAAACAAATTCATCACACACATGAACATTATCTTACGTGTTTTCGTTTTCAAGATACACAAAAAACTTTACATGCTGATGGGTTTTAACCTATATACTGTATGTAGGGTGCCCTTTTATATGAACTTTCTGGAGCATCACTTGGTTCCTCCTAACCCAAGTAGTACAGTCAAAATGTCGGATGACCTCCACAAATTGCAACAAAAGCAAACTCAACAGATTTTGATTCCTGGATATGTCCTCAGTGACGAAAAAAAGTCCGAAGGGATCCTCCGGGGGGAAAGTCCTGAAATCATGGAAATCCAATATTGCCGCCACCCGGCTTCGGGGAAAATGAGAAAATTGTAAAGAATTGATATTTTAATATGTAAATATGGTGGGGGGTGGGATGGGGTGTGGGGGTGGATATGGGGGGGGGGGGATTGGGTGGGTGGGGTGGGGGGATGGGGGTGGGGTGGGATGTGGGGGGGTGGGGTGGGGTGGAGTTGGGTGGTGGTTGGGGGGTTGGTGGGTGGGGGTGTGTGTGTGGGGGGGTGGGGATGGGTGTGGGGGGGTGGGGTGCGGGGTGATGGGGGTGGGGGGGTTGGGGGTGGGGGTGTGGGGATGGGGTGGGGGTGCATGGGGTGGGGATATGGGGTGGGGTTGGGGTGATGTTGGGGGGTGGTTGGGGTGTGGTGGGTGGGGGTGATGGGGTGTGGGGGGCGGGGGGGGATGGATGGGTGGTGGGGGGGTGGATGGGATTGTTGGGGTGGTGATGGTGTTGGATGATGGGTGGTGGATTGGGTGGGGATGGGTGTGGGTGGATGGGGGCGGGGTGGGGTGGGGTGGGGTGTGGGGTTGGGGATGGGGGTGGGGGGGGGGGAGGGAATGGGGGTAGTGGGGATGGTGGGTGGTGTGGGGGGGGGATGGTGTGGGTGGGGTGGGTGGGGGTGGTGGATGTGGTGGGTTGGGTGGGGATGGGGGATGTGGGGATGTGGATTGGGGATGGGGTGGGGTTGGTGAGGGGGGGTGGGGGTGGGGGGGGGATGGGGGGAGTGAGGTGGGTGGTGGTGGGGGGGGGTGGGTATGGTGGGGGTTGATGGGGTGGTGATGGGTGTGGGGGGGTGGGTGGTGGGTGGGGGGATGGGTGATGTGGTTGGGGGGGTGTGGGTAGGTGGTGTGGGTGGGTGGTTGGGGGGGTGTTGGGGCTGGTGGTGGGTGTGTTGTGGTGGGGGTGGGTGTGGGTGGTGGGGGTGGATGGGTTGGTAGTGGTGGGGGGGTGGGGGGGATTGGGTGGGTGGGGGGGGTGGGGGGTTGATGGGGGGGGGGTGATGGGGTGGTGGGGGATTGGGGGGGGGGATGGGTGGGGGGGAGGTATGTATGGGGGGTGGGATGGGGGGTGGGGGGTTGGATGGGTGGGGAATGTGATTGGGATGGGGGTGGGAGGGTGTGGGGTGGGGTGGTGCGGTGTGTGTGGGGGGAATGTGGGTGTGGGTGGGTTTGTATGGTGGTGATCGTGGGGGATGTGTGTGGGGGATGGGTGGGTGGGGGATGGTAGGTGGGGGGGGAGGTGGATGGGATGGGTGGGGTGGGTGGTATGGGGTGGGTGGGGGGGGGTGGGTAGGCTATGGTGGGGGGTTGTGGGGGGGGTGGTTTGGGGGTGGATGGTGGGGGGATGGGGTTGGGGTGGGGTGGGGTGGGGTGGGTGGGGTGGGGATGGTGGGGTGTGGGTGGGTGTGTGGATGGGGTGGGGGGTGATGGGTGGGGTGGTGTGGGTATGTGGGGGGGTGTGTGGTGTGATGGGGGTGGATGGGGGTGGGATGGGGGGTTGGGGGTGGGGGGGGGTGGATGGTGGGTGTGGTTTGTTGGATGTTGGGGGGGTGGGTGGTGGTGGATGTGGATGGGGGGGGGGTTGTGGGGGGGGGTGGTGGTTTATGTGTAGGGTGGGGTGGGGGGGTGGATGGATGTGTGGGTGTGGAGGGCGATGGGGTGGGTTGGGGTGTGGGTTTGGTGGTGGGGGGTGGGGGTTGGTGGGGGATGTGAGTGGGGGGTGGGTGGGTGTGGATGGTGGGTGTGGTGGATGGTTGGGGGGTGGGGATGTGGATAGGTGGTGATGGGTGTTGGTGTGATGGGGTGGGTGTGTGGGGTGGGGGTGATGGGGGGTGGGTGGGGGGTGTGGGGGGTGTGGGGAGGTGAGGGGTGGTGGGGTTGGTGGGGGGGGTTGGGGGGGGGTATGTGGGTTGGTGGGGTGGGGGGTAATGGGTTGGGGTGGGGGTGGGGGGGGTGTGGGGGGGGGGGATGGGGTGGGGGGGGTGGATGGGGGTGGGATGATGGGTTGGGGGGTGTGGGGGGTTGGGGATTGGTGTTGGGGGTTGGGTGTGGGTGGGTGGGGTGGGGGTTGTGTGGGGGGTGGTGTTGGTGGGATTTGTTTTCTGCATTCTAATTGTTTCTAGTTATGGTCAGTATTTGATATGAATAATTATAAAAAAGTGAAATGTATTGAGTGTAAATAAAAAAATTCCTTTTTTGTCCAAAAATGTCAATTTTTTTGTCCCGAAAAAATTAATATTTACCTGATACTGATTTTGCTCCTGGACAAAAAAAAAAAGAAACGTTGAAGACACAAGATGAAATCAAGTCTATGGCAATACAATATAATTATGTAAATCATTGAAACATGACAAAATTCACAATTCCACTCGGGGCAATCACATCTGCCTGACAAGTTTCCAAATGAAAATGAAAATTCGCATTAAACTCAGAAACTACATCCATTATAAACTTACTATACATGTTGATAAAAAATCAAGCGTATTAAAGTTAGACTCGACAATGTCGTCATCATCCTCATCATTGTCACATGGTGTGTTTGTGCAGCCAGAGCCCTGCGGTTTCCACAAGCTGGAGTGCACTCAATGTTGTGCTTCTTGCATGTGCATCTCGATAATCAGGTCAGATGAAAGACTGCCCACAGGCGATCACTTCGTCGAACCACATGAACCCCTCATCAAAACGTTGTTGAACATGGGATGTTGAGTTTTGAGGTTGGACATCTGCTGCAGATCACCCTCACAGATTTTTGCATACAGGTTGTGGCCCGAGGCTGCCAGGTAAGGCAGCATTTTCTGGATGGCCTGTAGATGTAGTGCTCAGTTTCCCAGTGCGCTCTGCCGGATGTATTTGCGTAGAATGTCTAGCATGTCCATATACTGAACCCAGAGCGCTGAAGTTCTAGAAGAAATCTTTGCAGACTCGCATGCTTCTGAAGTGGTCTTTGATTCGTTTCAAGACGTCAGACTTGCATACTTCTTCCACAGACTGGGGTTGGCAGAAAGTGTGACGAGGGTTTTGTGCCACTTCAGACATCAATAGCTCCAGCTCCTGAAAAGGATGTTACGTGTCATTAGGTGCAACTGCCAGGCTGAATGTAGCACCATGAGATGCACGTGCAAGAAGCACAACATTGAGTGCACCCCAGCTTGTGGAAACTGCAGGGGCTCTGGCTGCACAAACACTCCATGTGACAATGATGAGGATGATGACGACATTGTCGAGTTCTAACTTTAACCGCTTGATTTTTATCAACATGTATAGAAGTTATAATGGATGTAGTTTTGAGTTTAATGCGAATTTTCATTTTCGTTTCGAAACCTTCGTCAGGCAGATGTGATTGCCCCGAGTGGAATTTGTGAATTTGTCATGTTCAATGATTTACATAATTATATTGTATTGCCATAGACTTGATTTCATCTTGTGGCTTCAACGTTTCTTTTTTTTGTCCAGGAGCCAAAATCAGTATCAGGTAAATATTTATTTTTTCGGGACAAAAAATTGACATTTTTGGACAAAAAAGCTATAATTTTTTATTTTACACTCAATACATTTCACTTTTTTATAATTATTCTTGTATATCAATATACTGACCATAACTACAAACAATTAGAATGCAGAAAACATATTTACATATTAAAATATCAATCTTTACAATTTTCCTCATTTTCCCCGAAGCCGGGTGGTGGCCATATTAGATTTCCATGATTTCAGGACTTTCCCCCCGGAGGATCCCTTAGGACTTTTTTTTCTGTCACTGAGGACATATTCAGGAATCAAAATCTGTTGTTTGCTTTTGTTGCAATTCGTGGGAGTTGACCAAATATTTCTGCTAAAATGCCTGTACTACAGGGTAGTACAAGCATGCACACGAGATTTTTTTAATGTGCCTTATTTTCTATCTTCTGGCATTTCCAACGCCATGGAATGTCTGTTATTTTCTACAAGCTATGCAATGTCACTCCTGAAAGCTCCAGAATTGAACTTACTAACAGTTCCGAACTCCGAGAAATGTTCATTTGTCCAATTTGGGACATATGTGACATTTCGGGTGTCTCCGGGAGGTGTACGTTTAATATGACGGTTGGGTGATTGCTAATCACGTGTCAAGCTGTTAGACATTCTTCAGCTCTACATATTCGCACTGTCACTGGATACTGTATAATCGATCGACTTGAAACAAAAGTTAGGGTCACTCTCCTGAATTGGCCACGTCTTGTTCTGCGGTGCAACAGGCGGTGGCTGCCTCGCTGAAATGTGAAATTTTTTTTCACGACATTTTGTCGACGTTATACGACCAATCACTTCAGCATAGATAAATACAAAATAGAAATTAAACGTTTTGTGCATTGCGTGGTAAAGCCACTTGGCGCATTCTTCAATATTCAATTGTGATACACCGTGGTTTCTAGCAGTGGAGGTAGGAAGGCAAAATAAATTATAGCGAACGCAGAGTGAGCTTCATACTTAACGCGTGCACGTGAGAGAATAGGAACAACAACAAACAACAACACAATACCCCTGGCTATTTGGAATCCGTGTCGTTAGCTATGACCTTTTGCTTCCGGTTGTTTTATAAACGCTGTGCGGTGTATAAACACGATTGGGTTTTATTTCTATCTTGTGAATATTACTTAACGCGTGCACATGAGAGGAATAGGAAACAACAAAACAACCCAATACCCTGCCAATTGTGAATCCGTGTCGTTGGCTATGACCATTTTGCTTCCGTTTTTTTTTTTGCTTCCGGTTTTTGTCATGGGGAATGATGCATGCCGGGAGATCATGACCGAAGTGTTTATTTATTTATTCAATTATTTTTTTTCCCAAAGTTATTTATACTTCCGAAAGTGATTTTTTTAATGACAGGAAGTGTTTATTTGTATTTAACATTCCGGGAGTGATTTTGAAACTCCTTTCCGGAACTTTTAATTTCTTTATTCTTGACCAGAAGTGATCGTTTATTTATTCATTATTTTTTTTCCCAAAGTTAATTTTAATAAAGATATCTCCCGCATCATCAAAAAATATTTTTTAATCGTGATTTAACATTATTTGATCGCTGATCCCGAATCCAGGCGAAAGTAACCGGAATTGCGTCAAAATCATCAGCTGTGCGGCGCTTTACAGTACCACGGTATAAGTTGGCAAGTATACAGTTGTTGAACAAGTTTTATGTAAATCAAGAAGCGAATGTAAGAAGAATTCTACGTTCGCTTCTAGGCTTGCCTTATTCCATATTAATCAATGTGAGAAAAAAATATATTTTCAGTTCTGAAGTGAAGAATCACACGTCACGGCAGGAAAGCAAGAGGTACGCAATGCTCCTCTGTGTAGCTTGGATTCGAATCCCACCAACCAAGCTCTAAACTGTCCTCCCGTTTCCCACAGGCAGGGCGATTAATCAATGTGCGTGTGGTCTCTCGATGGACGATAAACTGGGCGTCGACATCTGCCGGAAAATCCCTCACCTCCCCCTCCCAAACCTACAGCTCTTTCCACCCCTATCCGCTTCCGACACCTCTCACTCCCCCCCTCACTTTCTCTCAATCCTCTATCTCTCTCTCCCAACCTCCCCTGGTCCCCCATTTTCACCCCCTGTTGAGGGGACCTGTAGTATGTACGATCAGATTTGGAGCCGACCAGTGGGGTGCAAAGGTCGCTGCGTGTCCGAGCTGTTGGTTTTGAATGCTCCCACTCCAGGTCTCAAAGTGTGTGTGTGTGTGTGTGTGTGTGTGTGTGTGTGTGTCGTTGATTGGCATCAACATGTACGGGTTTCAGATTGTGGAATTGAGTCTCCAGGGCAGACTCAGAGTATCCACCTTCATTTCGGTAGGGGGTCACGATTCATGGACCAAGCTGTGAGTTTTCTGTTTTCAAAAGTTTTGTGTCGAGGACTCTCTTCAGGATCAGGAGCCCCGGACGGCTTCCAACTGTAGTTCATTTGTTATAATTTTCCCAGGTATGGTTTTTCGCTCACTGTAAATTAGTTCCGGAGAGCTTATGGGATGGCGAATCGTCGTCCGTCGTCCACAAATACTTGCAACTTCTTCTCAGAAACTACACATACGATTTCAATGAAATTTTGAAACAACCTTCATCACCCGTGATGGCATTAAAAAGAAAAAAAACGGGGCTGAAAGGGGTCTACAGAGGGAGTTTAACGGGGATGGGGGGTTATTACTCCCCAAAGAGGTATTTTCTTTCTTCTCAAACGATAAAACAATTCCGATGAAACTTCACAATACCTTCATCACCCATGACGTACCAAAGTTTGTTCATGACATTAGAAAAATCTGCTTTAAGGGATTTAAGGGGGGTTTCCCCAAAAATATGCATTTGCTTTCTTCTCTAAAACCACACACGCAATTCTGATGAAACGCACCAATCTTCACCACCCATGATGTACCAAAGTTTGTTTATGACATTAAAAAATTGGGGTCTAAGGGTTCAGGGGAGGAGGGGTCGGGGGGGAGGGGGGTTGCCCCAAAAATATGTATTTGCTTTCTTTTCTGAAGCCACACACACAATTTTGATGAAACTTGACCACAACCTTTATCACCAACTTGATGTACTAAGGTTTGTTTCATGGCATTAAAAAAAAAAAAATCCAAAGGTATTTACTTTCTACTCCATTATATATTTTGTGGGTCATCCATGCCTACCAGTGGTTGCCTGGTTATCTTATCCAGCTACGACTAGTTGAGCACCACAGGGGTATGCCCCTATGTTTAATATCTCTGTGAGGTCTTTGTCATCATTCCTGTAGGTCCAGCTATCACTGGACAACTTTGGCATTCTTCAGCTTCCAGGATCTTCTCACTTCATCCTTGAGGTCTTGGCGTTTGATCATTTTCTTGATTTTTGCATCGTTAGCCAAAATCAACTGCTATTAACACCTCAATAAGCAATGCCTTCTTCTCTTTTTCTTTGTACCCAAGTATGATATGTGGTCGCAACACTTTTTTTTTGTATACCTTGTCGAGGCTCGTGTGAGAGCTAACACACAACGCACACAAGGGGGCATGAGACAAGAGGGCGGGAGTGGGAGGGACAAAACAGTGGGGAACAGACACATTGGAGATCTGTGGAAGGGAGAGGGATGGGACGGGGAACATAGGGAATAGAAGATGGACATTACAGGGACTTTCAGGAAGGAAAGCAGAGAATTTGAAGGAAGTGGGCTTGGGTGGATTATCGGGGGTAGAAAAGATCGAGGATTTGGATGGGGGATGATAAGAGGTGGTGGTGAACATCTGTTTGAAAGCTGGAGGAAAGAATGGGAAAGAATAGAGTGAGGGAGTTTATTCCAAAGGCGGGAAAAAAGAGAATGAAAGAGTGAAGGTGAGCAGTGATTCGTGATTTGGTAGTTTTACCAGAAGGGGGTTGTTGGCTGACCTTGAGCGCCCTGGGAAATGTGGTGGGGAACAATCGCAGAGAGAGCAGGGGGCAAGGCTGGAGAGGAGACGGTAGAAGACAGAAAGACCACCGAGCACCTGCGGTGATTGAGTGAGAGGCCAAAGACTCAGCCTCATTGCGGGAGATGCCGATGATCCGAAATGCCTGGTTTCTACAGCGTGAAGCCAGAAAGGTGGGAGGCAGGAGCACCCAGCCCAGAGGGGAGAGCAGTACTCCATCAGGCTACGGACAAAGCTTTGTAAGTGGTGAGGAGCTCAGGAGGGCCGAGGAAGGACTTTGCACGACGGAGGATTCCAGTCGGCGACTGACTTTGGAGGCGAGGTTTGGAAATGGGCTTCCCAGAAAGGTCATGGCAGATAGTGAGACCACAGAAGGTTGAAAGAAAGGATTCTTCCAGAGGATTGTTGAGAAAGTGGATGGGGGGGTTTTCTAACTGTCCTTTGAGAGACATGTGAGAGTGTGAGATTTTCCGGATTGAAAGACATGTTCATGTGTTGGACCAGTTTGTGATTTTATCCAGATCTGCAGTGACGAAGCAGCTGCTGCTTGGCCGGTCTGAGGGATGACCGATGGTACGGCAGAGGGTGGAGTCATCAGCAAAGAGATAAAGAGGATTTCCAGAGAGTCGGAGAGATCATTGATGAAAACATAAAAAAAACAGGGCCCAGAAGCTACCTTGAGGAACTCCAGCTGGACAGGAAGAGGGGATGAAAGAACTCATTTAGGGCCACACGTTGGCTGCGACAGGAGAGGAAGTCTGCGAGCCATGAGTGGAGATGGCCTTGGATACATAGTGAAGAGAGTTTGGTGAGGATGGCAGGGTGCAGACTGTGTCAAAAGCACGTGATATGTCAGGGATACGGCTCGGATTTCCTGTCTGGCATTGAGGACCTCCATCCATTGATGGGAGAGCAGAAGCAGCATCCAGGGTAGAGTGACCTGGTCTGAAACCAAATTGATGATCGGAAATCAAGCCATTGGAGAAGAGGAAGGATTTCATGTCTGAAGCGATGATGGATTCCATAACCTTGCTGATGATTGGGATAAGGCTGATTGGGAAAGCTGATTGTCTGTAGTTGCAGGGATCTGTTTTTGGCACCTTTTTATGCAGGGCAGTGATGTTTGCAGATTTCCAAGCAGATGGCAGATGACCTTGAGCAAATGAGAGGGTGAATAGAACAGAGAGAGGGTGAGCAAGAGCAGAAGAGCAGGCTTTGAGGACACGTGGGCTGATGCCGTCTGGACCAGTTGCATAATCTGAGTCGAGGTTTGAGGTAAGCTCTCCACCTTGTCAGGAGAAAAGGACACAGAGTCCAGGGACAGTTGGGTGCGACTGGGTAAGGTGGGTAGAGAAAGTGATGGGTTTTGGACAAGATTTAGCTGCAACCGGTTTTAGGCATTAGCTTTTTCACGTGAGGTATCAGCATTGCGGCCATTTGAGGTAAGGGAGGGGATGCGGGGGAACATACACCAGAAACAGATTTGATTAGACGCCACAGGATTTGAGAGGGAGAGAGGTTTGAGAGTTCAGACTTGAGATTAGAAAGATGTTGTTTTCTGGCTCTCCTGAGGGTAGATACACACTTGTTCGATGGATCATTAGTTTGTACATCAGTGGAAGGTACTT
>CM068959.1:12392553-12411480 GCA_035128595.1 Eptatretus atami | reverse complement strand
GAGAGAGTATGTTTGCGGGATTGATTGTGAAGGTAAAGGTCGTGGCTGTTGGCGTTGTTGTTGTTGTCTGGGTTGGAGCGTGGTTTCGTTCAAAATAAAGATAGAACAGAAAACTGCCTAACTCAAAGGATCGCAGCCGAATGAATACACATAAATTCCCTCTATACAACGGGTTTGGGGCTAACTACACATGTACTTAGAGATATCACTACGGGCCTGAATGGTGTTTGCGAATTTCACAGCAGTAACACTACCCCTCCCTTTTTACAGACTCGTCCGAGTCATCAAATTTTCGTGTGCCATCATGTGTAGTTCTCCCTAGTACGTTTACCTACGGATCCTCTGAGTGCGACATTCATGGTATTCGTGTCCCCAAAATAAATAACCTACGGGCTGAGTAACTAACTAAACAACCCACTCACTCAGACGACTTAAATAAATTGCCGGCGCTAGACAGACATGCGGGTGCGCACTCATATTTACAGTACAATACATCTCAACCTTATAATTTACACTAAACCATGGCCCAGGATCATGGACTCTGCGGAAAAAGGTAAAGTCAACAGTGAACCGCGGCACGGGCCGCCACTGCGGCCCGTGTTGTAGCTGCCAACAGGAACTTCTTGCAGCTTGCAAACTGTTGCGACGATCCTGGCGCACATGGCAATGAACAAGGGGGGGGGGGGAATCAAAACCGACGGGGCGAAATGACGAGGGCAGCAGGCATGAATGGCAAAAGGCAGGCTGGCAAGGCATGCAAGGTTGTGAGCAGGCAAACACAGCCTGCAGAACAAGGCCGCTGCAGCAAACACAGCGGCAGACGAAGTGACCGGCACAGGCCTTGAAGCAAAACAGCCGGCAGTGATGCTGACCGGCACAGGCTTTGCAGAAAACAGCTGCAGACGATCCGGCGGTACAGGCCTCGCAAAACAACGCGATGAAGTTGGCCGGCCTCTTGCCGTGCAGTGGAGGTTGGTGGAGGGAGTGCGGTGGTGCTGGCCACTCGGAAGGCGGCTCGGACCTACCTACCTGTCTCCTCCCACCTATCGCTTTTGCCTGTCACTGTCCATACCCATCCCTTAATTTGTAAAACCAATTTAGCCCAAATAATTTTTTTTTGTTTTTATGTTTATCCTTACTTCCCACTATAATTCACATCCCTAACCCTTTATCGTCCTTGTTCGGCTTACCTACGTCCCTAGCCTACTCCCAACCCCACGTTCCCTTCTGGAGGGGATAAGGAGGGCTAGCGTCCTGCGCCGAGGCAACTCAAGCCTCAGGATGGCCTCCCAGACTTCAGCGATCTAACCCAAAGTGGGTCCAGCGGCCCACAACGTGAGGCGAAGGGATGGATGGTGCGGAGGGTACACTTCTAATCTACCCTAACCATTAACCTTTAAACTACCCGGGGCTTTCAACAAGCGCCTCTCGCTTAGCTATCGGTTCTAACAACCAAGATTCCCGTCGCCTGTGTTGGTTGTCCTCACAATTTCGGGCCTCGCCCCCAATTTTCCTTCCGTGCCCTCACACGGTCTCATGGCTGGGACGCGTGGCGTCCCTTGGCAGGCCGAACCCTCTGCGATTCTCCGACGATGGCACCCCGGGCACTACACTGCTCTCCGAGTCTACCAGCTCCCTAAACACCGGGGAGTGCCTCCATGGCGACTCCCCTGAAACGCTCACGTGGCAGGCTGGCTTCCGGGCCCCTTTCCGAGGGTCACCCATGCCAACAACACTGCCCCAGCGGCTAATGGCGCCCCGGGCCCCCCGCACCATGCGGGCGACACCCGTGCCCACTACGCTATCCCGGCCCCCCATGGGCCTTGGCCTACCGCGGCCGACTAGCCCGGTGCCCGGGGTACCCACTCAGCGATACTCACCTTTCGCAGCCACGCTCGCAGCCCGTCAACAGGGCTCTGCACCCTCCAAATGGGTATCGAGCCTAACTCCACCAACAGCAAAACGACTTCCATTTTTGTAATTTGACTAACCCACTAACTCACTTTATACTGACCCGGGTCCCTTGGGCGGGAGTCACTCCTCCCCCAATCACTCATCGCACCATGCATTCCACATTCGCTCCATCACACAGACCCGCTGGCCTCACTCACTCAACATGTCTCATTACATCTCCAACTCTCAACACACACATCGCTGAACTCTCCATCCTGCTCACTACTTCCCCAACTAACTCGTGCTCCACGTCATCCTTAAAATCAGCACTTTCCTTTTAACACTACGTAGCTAACTACGTCCGCACTACACATCCAAGTCTGTCACTGTCTCCAAATATCAAATATCCATTTCAACCTAAATCTCATCTAACATCCCTCTACCTAATCATTCCACGGGCCCATGAGGACTTACCCTGCCCCATGAAGCCGTCTAGCGAAACTAACACCTTCCCCTAACTAGTGTCATCCTGTGCCCAGGTCAAGGGGGTCTTCCACCCTTGCCCAGGATCCTGTTTCACCGAAGCGAGGCTTGCTTTTGTTAATTTTTTTTTTTTCGCCAATTATGCGCAGCACCAGCGCGGAAACTCACAGCTCGCGCACTTTGCACCTGCCCGTGACGTCATGCAGCTGCACGTGGTACCTCGTCCTCTTGACGGTACCATCCGGCAGGATTCACCTCCTGCCGGATTCCACCCACACGTGCAGCCATGACGTCACGGTGCGCACCACAAAAGCAAACTCGCACTCCGAGGGGTTCCCCACGCGAACACATGTGCTCTGCCGTTGGAGCTTAACACAGCCCGCGTGGAGAACCATCCGGTCCAAATCCGTCTACCCTGCCTAACCTTTGTCCGTCCGCGGGCTCGGCAAATCCACCGCTGGCGTTTCCGGACCGGGCTCACTCCCGCAAGCGAGCACGTGGCGGCTCGTGCGAAGCACGGCCCGAACCTCGCGCTCGCCGCTGGGTGAACCCGGCGCGGTCCCATTGAAACTACGGCGCTATTCGGCCTTTGTGTCCATCTGTCGCCGTCGTCTCCGTTGCACTCTCGCGCTCAAGCTCCTCGTGCCACGAGGCTAACACACCTCACCATTACACTCACTCTTGGAGATGCGGCTGCGTGCTCCCGCTGCCGACCGACATCTCCCTCACATACCGCGACTCACACACGCTGTCCCTCTCACACCGCCGCTCACTCACTCGTGCCATCCATCCCCTTGCACACGTGGCTCCTTCCACACACGGTGCCTCATCCACACACGGCTGCTGGGAAGCATGCACTCCGGCACACTCGCGACCACACCACTCACACACGGGGTCGCTTCCACACACGGGGGCGCACTCACACACGGGGGCACTCACACTTTGCACCACACACACCGGGACAACCACAATGGGGATTTGTGCCACTACAGAGGGTTCCGGGGCTCTATACCCCCAAGCTGCACGTGCACCTATCCACAGCACTCGTCCCCTCGACCTCAGCAAAGCACGACCGAACCCACCTGGTCATGATCAGCTTCAAGGGGGCAAACTCCTCCCTCGTTCCTGGAGGAGGCCATCCAGCTGCTCGCACGCGGTCACGACACATTCCCGAGCTCCCCTCATCGTCCTCCACTACCTCCGTGTGTGTGTGTGTGCGTCTCTAACCCCGTCCATTCACCCTCTATCTCCCGTGTTCTGTACATTTATTAGTTTCTGTTGTCTCCTCGTGTCTATTAGTTTCTGCTTCTTTCTGGCGTCTTTCCCTTATCTTTACGTAGGTCAACCTTGCTTTCTCCTTAAGTCGCTCCCGTCCTTCCCTCTGTTTCACTCCTTGCTCTTTCACGATCTCCGCGTACCTCACTCTTGCTTTCCGTCTTAATTGTTCTTTCTCTCCCTCCCAATTCTTTCACCTCGTGTCTTATCTCCCTCGTGGCACGTCTCGTCACCCAATTAATTTTCCCCTCTGTGTTGCCGTCACTTTTTCCGTCACTTCACGCTTCTCGCCCAACACGTCCCGAATTATTTTGCCCTCACCCGCCTCCATTGCGGGCCGACAACCGTTGCACTCCCTCCCAGCTCGTTCGCTCCCACACGTGGCGTCGCCATTACGCACTCCGTTGTCCGCGCTTCACTGCACGCTATTGCCTTCATGCCCGCCTGCAGGCTTCGGCCCATTTGCTGCATCTCACCCCGCATTTTTTCATTTGTTTTCCATTCCGTTCTTCACCTGTTGTAAATTCGCATTCATTGATTATTCATCCTGCACACATTTGTTTTTATTTCGTTCATTTGTTGCGTATTTCCATCCATTTTTTCGTTCATTTGTTGCGTATTTCCATCCATTCTTTCGTTCATTTGTTGCATCATTCCGCTTATTGCCTGCAAAATCATGTTTACCTGCCACGTTAAGTGGGTCTTGCGGCAATCGCTTCGCCCTCAGGCGCGGGTCGCCGGGGACTGGGGGAGGACTTTGACGGAGGCGGGGTGGGGGGGTGTCAATACACCGCGGCCTTTGCCGCCGCCACGCCCATTTCGGGCTCTGGGTTTGGTTGGGGGAGTTCGTCCTGCACAACAAGCATTTCCTGCACGGGATTCCATCCTGGACCATGGATTCTACACATTCTAAATCCATATCTACCCCCGGCTCCCGCTCGCCTTGAGACTCCATCTTATTTCTCGTAAGGGGTTAACTGGCCTGCTCGTAATTTGGAGGGAATCGGGGGATCGCTCCTCTCACCCCTGAACCGATTCCCCGTGAATTTGGCTGGAGACGGGAGAGTTTGTTTCCCGTCTCTGACACCAGTGTTGCGAATTCGCGCCCGCCGGCGTGCGAAGCGCACGTGACTCGAATCGCGGCACGTCGCCCACCGGACGGACAATTCAGTCGTGACCCTCCGGGAACTATCGCCGGAGCCAGTCACGGGTGGCCTTTGACCTCACCACAATCGTGCCAATCGGCCCACCGCGTAGGATAGGGTTGTTCACCAAACTCGACCTACTAAGTACCCACACGGATGGTAAACCGGGCGATCGACCTCGCGCGCAGGTCGACTCCGGACACGAGCCGCTTGGGCGGCCCGTTCCGTGCTATCGGATAACCGACGGTGTTATCGCCGACCTGGACGGTTCAGATTATTACCGGTGTATTAAGCCCCACTATGACCCTTTACGTGAAAGCAGGATGGAGATTCAATTAAAGAAAGACGAAGCGAAACGGGAAAACAGTTCACACAATGCACATTTATTACGCGACACACGGAAAGCACGTATATCACAGCCATACAGTCAAAATGCACATATAGCAACCAAACAAAAGCAACAACGACGCAGAGTTACTACCGACTACGCGCACACCGGCAACACTTATACAGTTCTACTTTACAGACGGCGCCAACACACATTTACACAAAGCAAGGAAAGAAGCCACCCTCAAAGACAAGGGGCAGACAGGCCTGTAGGCCAATGTGTGCGGGACTAGAGGAGCGGCCAGGCCGCGAGACCGAGGGGGTCCTACCGCGGTCCTCGTGACGCGTTGGCGACGAGCCGCAAGATGTGGCCGCGTAGCTGTGCCCCGACTCCGTGCTCCTTGGCACCACTGTGGAGTGGGGTGGGAACGGGGCCCCTCTTTGCACTATCTCAGCGTGGGGGAAAGGGGAATTGTTGATGCCCTGGGGGAGGAGAATGGCTGGCTGGCTTGGTTCCCGCGACGAGCGATCCCACACCGCGACCGTCGTCGCCGACCGCCGTCCTTCTCGCCTCGGACCGAGCTCCTTTGCCTCTTCCCAGACTTTTCCTCAGCCGACTCCAGAACCCAACTTGACTCAGCAACAAACTCTCTGGACTCCAACACTCCACCCGCCTCCACTCGATTCTCTCTCTGCCGATGACTCTCTTCTCACTCGCCTTGCACTCGCCTTCTTATAGCCGGCAGGAGAAAAAATATGCAAATATCCGGATCAGGATGACCTCGGGGGCGAGCCACGCTCGCCAATTGGACGGGGGAAAGTGGGCGTGAACCTCCCCTGATCCTAGAATTTGCATATATCGATTTCACAACAGACGCGCCTGGAGGCGGGGCAAAGCTGCCCGCGCTTGCTAATTGGATGGAGCAAAAGTGGGCGTGTAGCGTTCTTGATCCGATTTTTCCCTCGGAAAGGCGCTATTTGCGCTCGCGGCTTGGTGCGTTCGGCACCAATCGCCGAACGGGCCCGAGACAGCCCGACGCTCAGTGTTCACAGGTGGTGCGGGAATGGCCGTAGAAGGGGAGAGGTGAAGGTGGTGGAGGGTTGATGGTATGGTGCCGTTTGGGAGTGGCGGTGATGCGATGTTTGCGGGATTGAGTTGTGAAGGTAAAGGTTGTGGCTGTTGGCGTTGTTGTTGTTGTCTGAGGGTTGGAGCGTGGTTGGTTCAAAATAAAGATAGAACAGAAAACGCCTAACTCAAAGGATCGCAGCCCGAATGAATCACATAATTCCCTCTATACAACGGGTTTGGGGCTAACTACACATGTACTTAGAGATATCTCACCTACGGGCCTGGATGGTGGTTTGCGATTTTCCACAGCCGTAACAATATTATAATTATTAGTATTTGGATTATATTATATTGGATATATCTGCAATGAGAAAAAACTGCAAACTGAGTAAATTATTCCTGACACATAGGATCAACCTGCTTGTGGATCTTATCTGGTCGACGAATTATTCATCTACAATCAGTTTCTTCACATTTTATTCAAAACTGAATATGGCATTGGATTCCCCATATATGAAAACCTACAAAAGCACATTTCATTCAAGTTTTTACCTTGTTTAGTCAAAAAGATATGAACACAAATACATTTCAGCCCGTCGTTGTCGGCCATCTTGGATTTCTCAATTTTAAGGCATTATCGGCCATTTTTGAGCTGTGCATACATCAGATTTGAGTTCAGCACCCCTCAATAGCTTGTATTGCATAAATTAACACCATTTGCCTTCAGCACCTTAAATAGACACATTTTCACAGATTTTGCCTAGTCTACCACGAGGATCTAAAAATCACCCGAGTTTGAAACAAACACATACGTACTGCTTAAGTGCATATCTCGTACATATAATACATCACCTATACCTTCACAAGGCCCATGATGTCTGTCGGCTCCAACCGGTCGATATTTGATGATCCTTTTAAAAACAGTCCCATTGGTCGTTTTACACGAAAGGGAAAACTTATAGGGAGGGCATGGCAATTGTGAATATGACGGCTCTGAAGATGTATGTCTTTGGCTTCACATAGGAGCAACATGGCGGCCATATGATGTCTTTACATGGGTGGAACGGAATGTTACACACAAACGGATGGATGGACCAGCATATTATTATATTGACACGAGATAGATGTATAGAGTAGTGTCAAAATCTCGATTGAGCCAGCGGTCTATTACTTTATAGACCACCCAGGTTAAAAAAAATTTTGTCTGAAAAAATTATAATTTCCCCGTTGGTTTGGATTTGTTTGAAGCAACTTCTACTTAATAATTATTTTCTCTCTGAGGAGCGTTTCCATGTTTTAGGGTGGTACAGACAGACAGACAGGCAGGCAGACAGACGACACTCGCCTATTACTGTACATATGTAGATTGTAATGTCAAAAACAAGAAGAACACATTCATTTGTCTGCCCGACCCGTCGGCCTGCAGATCAGCAAAACGAGTTCACATTATTTCCGACTAGTTAAGCACACTTTCAGTCAAAATTCGAGCCAAGCTGCCTGAAGCACTCATTGTCCTCCTCCGAAAGGCCTGCCAGCCTGATTCACAAAGTCCTTGTCTTGTCTTGTTTTGCTTCCTCTGTGTATGACACTAGTTGAGCCAGAACAATGTCCCTTTTTGTCATCAATATACAGTCACAGGTTTCTCGTTTCACTTTGAACATTTCTTTTTCTTATGGTTGTACAGTTGACGGAGATCTCAGATGGATCTTGGCGAGCACAAGGAACACAAGGAGCTTGGACGCAGGAAGCCATTTGGCCTCTCAAGCCTGCACTATATCTGTACAATTTTAATTTAATCGAACGGTTTCTCAACATAAATTCACTCAGGGATGGAGTGTGTATGAGGGGGTGGAAGTGGGGGAGGGGGGAGATGTACGACTGGGGGTGAGAATAGTGGGACAAATACAGACAAAAACTACAGAAAAAAAGTGAACACACACAAAAAATTGTTTTCCCATTTTTATTTTAACACCCTGGTGATGTCCTTGAGCTTGTCACACTTTTTTTAAAAATATTTATCCCCATTCCTCCCCCCCCTAATTAAATTATCTCATTAGCTTTGACACATATATTGCCCCGACCAACGAAGGTGGACGGGATTATGTTTTCACCACTTTTTGGCTGTCTGCTTGTTTGTCTTGTGAACAGGATATCTCAAGCTTAGTACAGATTCAGATGAAACTTGGTGAACACGTTGAGTGTGTGACAAGGAACAATTGATTCGATTTTGGTGAAGAACCAGATCCAGATGCTCTATATTTAAATATCTGAAGTGATTCTTCACCATTGAGAGATTATACCAAAAACGACATGTAGCATGATATTTCAATGAAAAATCACTCGTAGAGTGACATCTTGGTGAAACAGAACGGCGCTTGGTGGAGAAGATACCCCCATCAGGCTGAATAGTTGACATTTTGTATCCCACTGATAAGTCGGATCTGAATCCAGACCGAAACCAAAATCGAATCGGTTTTTTTCTTGTCACTTAACCAACTCATCCACCGAGTTTTGTCATAACTCATCCGCAACTTTTTGAGATATCACGCTGTACATAGTTTTTGGCCCCATCTCTCACTGGTGAAGAATCACATCAAAAATGATCGGATCCGGATCCAGATTCGAATCTTCACCAAAATTCAATCAATTAGTCCTTTTCACACATCTAACCGGTCCACAATGTTTCATGTGAATCCATCCATAACCTTTTGAGATATTGTGCGATATATCGTTTTTGGCCATATTTCTCAATAGTGAAGAATGCCTTGTAAAGTTCTCGAAACCGGAATCCGGATTCAGATCTCCACCAAAATCGAAACAATTAGTCCGTTTCCCACATCCAACCCGTCCACAAAATTTCATCTGAATCCGTCTGCCACTTTTAGAGATATCGTGCAATATCATTTTTAGCCCCGTCTCTCAATGGTGAAGAATCAGTTAAAAATTAAATAATTCTCGTAAAAGGTCTGGATTTGGATCTTCACCAAAATTAAGCGTTGCTGTCCTTGGCTAGTCACGTACAACACAAAAAAATTCTGAACGATTGCTTGAAAACTGTGGCCAAAAATTGTGACAAACAGACAAACACGACAGACCAACGTACGTAGCAAAAAAAATTTCGCCAAGTAAAAAGTTTCAGCGGATTATTACAAAACTTGGTGGATGATTTGGGTAGGTGACAAGAACAAGCAGATTAAATTTTGGTTCAGGTCTGGATCCAGATCCGGCTTATCAGGTCAGGTCAGGCATGGGAGCATGCAGGTATGGGAGGTATGGGAGCAGCGCATCGCTGCGTCCACTTTCCGCCGGTACTCCAGGGGCCTCTGTCTGGCCATCCCCCAGGCAGATGCCTGGCCCATCCCCATCTCATTGAGATGCCAATCAATCTGCTGCAACCACGAGGCACGTGGTTGGCCCATTGTCCTCCTCCACTCACGACACTTCCTCGCTGAGAGAATCTGGTGAGCAGGATCAGTATCAGGAAAATGAGCCACATGTCCATACAGCCAGAGCTGATGTTCACAGACTATGCAGGTAACAAATCTCATTTAATTCTTTCTCAGCAACCGCTCATTGGACACAAAGTCCGACCAGCGATAGCCAAGGATTTTCCGAAGAAACCTGGTACCAAAGGAATTAAGTCTCTGTCTCAGATCCCTGATCAGAGTTCAAGTCTCATGCACGTAGAGCAAGACTGGAAGCACCAAGGACCATGAACTCGGGACTTTTCGTCCTCCTGCACAGGTGCCGACAGCACCACACCCCATGATCCAGTGGATCCATCACTCCCAGGTCGGACCCAGATGTCTATTGACCTCTGGCTCACAGCCAGCAGAGACATGAAATATCACTGCCAACAAGTGATTCCCTCCATGACCTGAACATCCTCACCATAAACAGGTACAGACAAGATAGCAGCATTCCAGATGTATTGAAAGCTGGATCTTAGTTTGACCCAGGAAACCTGTAACCCAGCAACTCCGACTCCTAATTCACACCTCGAGGGCCCCCAAAAGGAATTCCAGAGTCTCCGCAAAGATGACTGCATCTTCTGCGAAATCAAGGTCATAGATTTTGACATTCACAAACGATGCACCGCAGCTATCTGACATCCTCCCCAGAATCCAGTCCATGCAAGCGCTGAAAAGTGTGTGGGTACACCCCTGACGAACTCCACAACAACTGGAAATAAGGCGGAGATGGTATCACCACATCTCACAGCACTCTCAGTGCCAGAGTATAGTTCAGACATCAGATTGATCAGTTTTGGTGGCACCACATGAAGACCAAGAATCCTCCAGAGGGCATCCCATTCACTGAATCGAATGCTTGTGCAGAGATCAATATACTCTACAGGTCAAAGTTTGGAACACCCCCATTTTTCCAGTTTTTACTGAAATTTAAGCAGTTTAATGTTTCAATGTACTCTGAAATTAAAGCATAGAACAAATAAACAATTGCAGATAAAAAAGAAGTCATGGAATCGTTTTGTTGAACAACATTTAATCTAATTTTTGACTCATGTCAAAGCTGCTACCTTTTGCAGAATCATAACAGCTAACATACTCGTGGCATTCTTTCGACATGAAACAAATATTGTTCGGAAAGTTCTTCCCAACTGTGTGCAGAATTCCCACAAATCATTGCACTTGTAGGTTGCTTTGCTTTCACCCTTCTGTCCAGTTCATCCCAAACCAGCTCGATGGGGTTAAGTCTGGAGACTGTGCTGGCCATTCCATGATTGAACCTACCGTCGTGTTGTTCTTTTCTTCTAAGGTAGTTCTGACATAGCTGGAGGTATGTTTTGGGTCGTTATCTTGCTGTAGAGATGAACCCCTGACCAACTTGGGCGTAGACCGAGAGGGTATTGCATGGCGTGCAAAATGCTGTGGTCGCCTTTTGGTTCAGGGTGCCATCACTCTGTGCAAGTTGCTGACTCTGGATCCAGCAAAAGCGCCCAGATCATCACGATTTCCTCCTCCATGTTTGACAGTTGGTGTCCACACAGAGGAACCATTCCTTTCGCCTACTCGACGGTGTCATACAAACCTGCGTGATGAACCAAGATTTCAAATTTTTATCATCGGTCCATAAGACCTTCTTCCAGTTTTCAGTGGTCCACTGGCGGTGCTTCATGGCCCAGGCAAGCCCCTATTTTATTTGCCCTTAGCAATGGCTTTCTTACTGCCACTCGACCTGTCAAACCTGCAGCTCGAAGTCTTCTCTTCACAAGTTGAAACTGAGACTTCCTTGCTTCAACCAGTGTTAAGCTGTGGCTGAAGCTGCTGTCGTGTGAGCCACCTATCAGACAAGCTGTTCAGGTCAGGTATGGGAGCATGTGCCAGAACAGCACGTCGCTGTGTCCACTTTCCACCGGTACTCTAGGGGCCTCCGTCTGGCCAACCCCAGGCAGATGCCTGGCCATTCCCATCTCCTGGAGATGCGGTCAACCTGCTGCAACCACGAGGCACGTGGTCGGCCCATTGGCCTCCTCATTCACGAGACTCCCTCGCTGAGAGAATCTGGTGAGCAGGATCAGCATCAGGAAAACAAGCCACATGTCCATACAGCCGCAACTGACGTCACAGACTATGCAGGTAACAATCTCATCGAGTCTCTCTCAGCAACCGCTGTTGGACACAAATCCGACCAGCGATAGCCAAGGATTCTCCGAAGAGACCTGTACCAAGGAATTAAGTTCCCTCTCAGATCCTTGGTCAGAGTCCAAGTCTCGCATCCATAGAGCAAGACTGGAAGCACCAAGGACTGAAGACTCAGACTTTCGTCCTCCCGGCACAGGTACCGGACGAGTGCCACACCCCATGACCAGTGAATCAGACTCCCACAGGCCCGACCAGACATCTATTGACCTCTGACTTACAGCCAGCAGAGACATGAATATCACTGCCAAGGTAGCTAATCTCTCCACGACCTCAACGTGCTCACCACAAACAGACACAAACAGGACAGTAGCATCCAATATGTCATTGAAAGCCTGGACTTAGTTTTGACCCAAGAAACCCATATCCGCGGCTCCGACCTCTTCATTCAGCACCTCGATGGCTCCCAAAGGATTTCTAAAGTCTCGCAAAGATGACTGCATCATCTGCGAAATCAAGGTCCGAGATTTAACATTCCCAAACGATGCACCGCAGCTTTCTCTCCGACATCCTCCCGAGAATCCAGTCCATACAAGTGCTGAAAAGTGTGGGGGCCAGTGCACACCCCTGACGAACTCCAGTAACAACTAGAAATAAGTCAGAGATGGTACACCACATTTCACAGCACTCTCAGTAAGAGTAGAGTTCCGACATCAGATCGATCAGTTTTTGGTGGTACCCACAGAAGACCAAGAATCTTCCAGAGGGATCCCGATTCACTGAATCAAACGCTTTGCAGAGATCAACATAGGCTGCAAGCAGCCCCTGTCGAAACTCTCGTTGCGTTCGGTAGGGACACGAAGAGCAAGGATACGGTCAATCGTTGACCTCTTTGGTGTAAAGCTGACTGGTCTGGACGCTGGTGCTCAAGCAGATGGTGGCGAACCCTATCAAGAATTATCCGAGCAAAGACCTTGCCGCGGTACTGAGAGCAGCGTCACCCCTCGCTAGTTGTTGCAGTCTTGGTGATCACCCTTCCCTTCCAGAGAGGGACAACAAGGCCCCTCTTCAGTCAGTTGGGATGATGCCTGTGTTCCAGGCAGAGCACAAAACTGCATGCAACGACATGAGTGCAGCATTTCCACCAGCCTTGAGAAGTTCAGCATGGATGCCACAGATCCCTGGAGCTTAATCCCGTTTCAACCGGTTCAATGCAGCCTGTTTCCACAAGCGAAGGTGGACCACAGTTGATTGAGGGTCAGCAACAGGGATTGTAACACCCTTGACGTCCAACTCGAAAGCTGGTGGATCAGCCTGGTACAACTGCTCAAAGTAACCGGCCCAGCGGGCCTTCACTTCAGACTCCTCTGTCAAGAGCCTACACTCTCTGCTCTAACTGCAGTGCTCCAAGGGATGGGCTTGGATGAACAATTGCAAATTCCCCTGTAAGCGGGATGAGAATCACCTGTCCACAGGTGATGCCTCTGCCCCACAGATTCCTCGCACATAGGCTCCTTGTCCACCCTTGGTGCACGTTCAGTTTTACGCCTCAGCGCTGAACAGCTCAGCTCTGCCATTCAGCCTGGCCCTGCGACTCTGGTCATTGGTATCCAGTGTCCCTTGAGAGACAAAATTCTTCTTTGCCCTGCGGAGAGTTCCAAGACATCCACCGGCAACATCAACGACGGTGGTCTTGAAGGCACTCCACAACTCTTCAGGACACCCCAAAGCACCCAGACCCCCAAATGTCCACTCAGCCTGTTCGCAAACTGCTCAGCTACCCTCTCATCCTTGAGCTTGCCACACAGCCTAGGCTGGGATGGTACATCTCCTCCGGATTTAAGGTCAGCTTTCGATTTGCTACAACAGAGCCGGTGGTCAGTATTAGACGGAACGTGAGCATCCGGTAGACCTGCAGTTTCGGATCATCCTCCAGCGACCATCAATGAAAAATGGTCAATCTTTGCACACCGCCAGCATTGGAATACCAAGTCCAGCGATGAGCTTGTGGTGCTGACACATGAACAGCCCCTAAGTCAATGACCTCTTGCAAAGTCAAGGAACTTGGTGATATTCCGGTTCACAGTTCCAGACCCATGGGGAGCAATACTTGTCTCAGAACCATCCCTATCAGTTCCAGTCGATGCATTGAAATCCCCAAGACTCGAAGTGTATCTCGTCTGGGGCACTGATCAACCACAGACTCGAGCGTGCGTAGAATGTGTCCTTCCAGGTGGATCAACTCGCCTCAGTCGGAGCACAGACAGAGACCAGGGAAATGACACCTAGGAGTGACGAATCCTCGTCTCATAATACGCTCGTTGACCGGTGACTCAATTATCATTGGAGTCAGCTTATTGGACACAGCTACAGCAACTCCTTGAGTATGGTAACCAACAAGCTGTTGACTCTCAGAAACTTGTCTTCTGATTGTGTTGTGGCTTTGGGTCTGCCAGACCTCTTCCTGTCAGAGTTTCCTCCAGTTTCCAAGTGCCTTTTGATGGTGGAGGAAACTGTACTCACTGACACCTTGACTTTTTTCAATTTCTCGAAAGGAAAGACCCTCCACTTTTAAGGGTTATAATGGTCTGTCTGTCTTCCTTTGTTACTTGTCCTTTTTCTCGCATTATGACAGCAATATACTACTTCCTGCAGTGCAATATTGTCCAATAATGCTTCAGAGGGTGTAGCAACACAGTCTGTTCCAACACTGCTTTTTATACAGACAGAGGTTTGTACCTAATCAACAAAAGTTGGACACCTGTAGGAATTGTTTGCGTCAACCTTCAAGGCTTAATTTACTTTCATTGCTGCAGAACAGCTGCAGTTCGAACCCATTACCTGTTACCTGAAAAGGGCCTTTTTGACAACTCTGAAATTTACATTATTTTTCAGTTTTTGGTAACCTAAACTTTTTTTTTTATAACCTCTGGTAGTTTACTGCTTAGCTTTGTACCATTTCAGGTTATTCACTGGACTTGAACTGCTTAAATTTCAGTAAAAACTGAAAAATGGGGTGTTCTAAAACTTTTGACCGGTGGAGTAGGCTGCAAGCAGCCCCTTCCGAAACTCTTGTCTGCATTCGGTGAGAACCCGAAGGGCAAGATACGGTCAATCATTGACCTCTTTAGTGCAAAGCATGACTGCTCTAGGCGCTGGTGATCAAGGTGGCGCACTCCATCAATAATTATCCGAGCAAAGACCTTGCCCGGTACTGAGAGCAGCGTCACCCCTTGCTAGTTGTTGCAGTCTTGGCGATCACCCTTCCCTTTCCAGAGAGGGCCAACAAGGCCCCTCTTCCAGTCAGTTGGGATGATGCCTGTGTTCCAGGCAGACCACAGAACTGCATGCAATGACATGAGTACAACATTTCCACCAATCTTGAGAAGTTCAGCATGGATGCCACAGATCCAGGAGCTTTACCCCTTTTCAACCGTTCAACACAGCCTGTGTTTCCACAAACGAAAGAAGATGGATCACAGTTGATTGGAGGGTCAGCAATAGGGATATTAACACCCCTAACATCTAATTCAACAGCTGGTGGATCAGCCTGGTACAACCGCTCAAAGTAACGCCCCAGCGGGCTTCACTTCAGACTCTTCTGCCAAGAGCCCACCACCCTCGCGCTATAACTGCAGTACACCGAGGGATGGGCTTGAAGGAACACAATGAGTGAATGCCCCTGCAAGTAGGACGAGAATCACCTGACCACAAGTGATGCTCTACCACTCACAGATTCCTCACACATCGCCCTCCTTGTCCACCCTAAGCACAGTACCGTTTTACGCCTCAACTCCTTGAACATCTCAGCTCTGCCATTAAACCTGGCCCTGTGACTCTGGTCAATGGTATCCAGTGTCCTGGAGAGACAAAATTATTCTTCGCCCTCCGGTGAGTTCCAAGACATCCACCGGCAACATCAAGGATGGTGGTCTTGAAGGCCACTCCACAACTCTTCAGGATTCCCCAAACCACCCAGACCCCTTAAATCCCACTCAGCCTGTTTGCAAACTCCTCAGCTACCCTCTCATCCTTCAACTTAGGCATCCAGCCTCGCTGGGATGGTACCATTCTCTCGGATTTCAGCTGCAACTTCAGAGTTGCTACCAAAACTTGTGGTTGATATTGAAGAACTAAGCACTCCGGTAGACTCTGCATTTCTGGATCATCCTCAGCGACCATCAACGAGCCCATGATCAATCTCCTTTGCCACACCGCCAGCGTTGGAATACCAAGTCCAGCGATGAACCTGTGGGTGCTGTGGAAACTGAGTTGTTAATTAAATTTATAATAATGTAAAAATGCAAGATTAACTTAGTTTAGTATTTTGAGAAATAATTTAATAAATATACATGCTGAGAAAGCTTGTAAAGAGCAGAAATACACACATTTTCTTGATTTAGTCGTAAACAACCTTGTAAAACTTTATCTGTTCGGTGACAATCTTAGTCAGCAGGGCAAAACATGACTCTCTCCTATCTCCCCCCCCCCCCCCACACCCCTTCCTGGGGCTGTAAACAAACTCCAAACAAACCAACACTCTATGTTGCATATTTGAAGTCCACAAAGTCCACCTGATACCGTGGTAAAACGGAATGTATGTATGTATATATATATCTTGAATATACTGTATATATATATCTTGTATTTTACTGAATGAACAGCTTGTATTGAATTATAGTTTCCTGTGGCTGGAAATTGCTCCCACAGTGCTGAAACCATGAACCAGCTACCCTAAGTCAATGACCTCTTGCAAAGTCAAGGAACTTGGTGATATTCCGGTTCACAGTTCCAGACCCATGGGGAGCAATACTTGTCTCAGAACCATCCCTATCAGTTCCAGTCGATGCATTGAAATCCCCAAGAGGAGAAGAGTATGTGGCCTGGGGCACTGATCAACCACAGACTCGAGCGTGGCATCGAATGCTTCCTTCACGGTGAGATCACTCACCTCAGTCGAGCATATTAGAGAGACCATGGAAATGACACCTAGAGGTCTCATAATATGCTCGTTGACCGGTGTTACCTCAATTATCGTTGCAGTCAGCTTATTGGACACAGCTACAGCAACTCCTTGGGCATGGTAACCATCAGAGCGACCAGACCAATAGGAGGTGTAACCACCCGCCATGATCTCGCCAATTCCGGTGTCTGAACCTGAGAGAGTGCTGCAATACAGCTCAGATGATAACAGAGATAGGTGATCATCCTCTCTTCGGGGTAGGACATTCCAGGCCCCCACCTGAAGCGACCACCTCATGTTAACCCAAGGAGACCGCTGTCTGGTGGACGACACCTCAGCACCACCGCGACACACACTACCGCAATCTGACCTGGGAAGGTTACCCCGTGGTTTTCCTCCTGTCATCAAACTGTCGGGGTCCCGAAGGCTTTGCCCCAATCCTGTCATCCGGTGAGCTGCCATGTGGAGGGCAGCAGCACAGCAGCACAGGAGGACACACTCCCACGGAGTGGATTTTGAATTTTCTTTGCGTTTTTCTTGCGTTTTGCAGAGTGAAGGGTTTTACGGTGGCCGGAGTGCAAATCCTGCCACCAACCTCTTTTTTTTTTTAAAAAAGTAACCCAACTGCAGGAGGTCGTCTGCAGACACAGTTGGACACTAGATATGGATGGCTGTTGGCTCACAAGGAGCTCCTCCGCCCTTTGGCAGGTTTTGCTTTGAATCCTGCTGTGTGTCCATATCATACACCCTCCTCACCAGGAAACCTGATGGGGGAGACGGTTTCGTCGCAGATAACCCGACCATGAAACAGGTTCGTACAGGTTTACATGATACATGTAGCAAATCACATATCTGATCTGACAAGTCACAGATCTGATCTGGCCTGACATGTCACATATCTAATCTGTCCTGACCTGACAAGTCACAGATCTGATCTGGCCTGACCTGACAAGTCACAGATCTGATCTTGCCTGACAAGTCACAGATCTGATCTTGCCTGACCTGACAAGTCACAGATCTGATCTGGCCTGACAATAAGGCCTATCAGTGGTACACAAAATGTAAAATGTTCAGCTTGGCCTGTATGTGCTCTACCGAGTGCCATTCTGGTTACCCCGCAGACACGAAGCAAAAATCGGGGCTAAGCAATCGGTTCTGTCTGTCCATCCGTCCGTCTCATGAGTTTATGATCAAGGAACAACTTGTTTAAATCGAATGTTATATTTTGAACACAGATTGGAACATGAATATAAGTTCAAGTGCTTCGTTTTACCGTAGATTGGTTCTGAATTCGTCCCAAACACACAGGTGCAGAGAGGAGTGAGATAATTTTTTTTATACTTTTTCTGTCTGCCTGGCAATCAAACAAAATTGAAAATCATTCCAAACAGGAAACTCACTGTTTTTTTAAGGACGTCATAATGGACACAAACAGACACAAAGAACTATTGTTACGCCTTCGATAGGGTGAAGTAATAGACACAAGGAAATAATTTATTTATATGCCTTTAAACCTTTTCAGACCTTTTTTTGAATTGAATTATATATTTTAGGACTGTATAAAACAAATCTCCTTCATCATACATCCACTTGCAACATCAAGGATGGTGGTCTTGAAGTTGAAGTCCCAAACCCTATTTTCCTTTTAGCCCCTAAGTTTTCGTATTTGCGGTTCACGGGGATTTTGAAGAACGTAACCCCCACGAACAGCGAGGGCCTCTGTATACAGTATACCTGAACACTACGTGGGGTATCGTGTTCTATGAACTCTCTAGTTTAATCTGGTATTGGTGTGGTGCAGACATGGGGCCACATGGCCTCCTGCATCAAATTTTCTTGTGATTCCTTGTGATCATCATGCTGTATTACACACATACAGTATATAATCTTACAAAAACATACAGTCGTGGCCAAAAATAGACACCCTTGTACTTTTTTTCAAATAACTCAATTTTCTCGAAAAATAAGTTGAAATTGACAAAAGTATTTGTCTCCCCAATTCCTTTAATTTTCTTTGTTAATATTACAGAACTTTTGTTTTCGATTCAGAACTTAATATATCCTTTTAAATCAGAAAATATAAAGAAATGGCATCGACAAAATTGTTGACACCCTGGAGTTGATATTTGGTATCACAGCCTTTGGACAAAATAACTGCAGTCAAGCGCTTCC
>CM068959.1:12379478-12392543 GCA_035128595.1 Eptatretus atami | reverse complement strand
GAAGGGTTCCTTCTCCCAACTGCTGTTTTCAGATCTCCCCACAGGTGTTCAATGGGATTTATATCTGGACTCGTTGCTGGCCACTTCAGAACAGTCCAGCGTTTTGTCTTGAACCATTTCTGGGTGCTTTTTGAACTATGTTTGGGGTCATTGTCCTGCTGCAAGACCCATGACCTTCGACTGAGACACAGCTTTCTGACACTGGGTTGAACATTGCACTCCAAAATGCCTCCTTGGTAATCTCCTGATTTCATGATGCCAAGCACACATTCAGGGCACCCAGTGCTAGAGGCAGCACAGCAACCCCAAAACATCACTGAACGTCCTCCATGTTTGACTGTAGGGAAGGTGTTCTTTTCTTTGAAAGCTTCATTTTGTTTTCTGTAAACATAGAGATGATGTGCTTTACCACAAAGCTCTAATGTGGTCTCATCTGCCCACAGGACATTCTCACAGAAGGATTTTGGCTTGTTCAGGTGTGTTTTAACTGTAAGTCAGACTTTCTTATGTCTCTCTCAGCAGTGGGGTCCTCCTGGGTCTCCTACCATAGAAACCCCTTTCATTGAGTTGGCGACGGATGGTGCGAGTTGAAACTGTTCTACCTCGTGTCTGAAGATCAGCTTGAATCTGTTTGGCAGTTGATCAAGGTGTTTTCTCCATCAAACAATCCTTCACTCCAATCTTCGATCAAGTTTTCTTTTGCGGCCATGTCCAGGGAGGTTGGCTGCAGTGCCATGGGCCTTAAACGTCCTGATAACATTGTGTACGGTGGACACAGGAACGTCAAGGTCTCTGGAGATGGACTTGTAGCCTTGAGATTGTCCATGCTTGGCTACAATCTTGTGTCTGACCTCCTCAGACAATTCTCTGGTTTTCTTTCTTTTCTCCATGCTCATTGTGGTACACACAGTGACATAAAACAGCAGAATGACTCCTTTTCTCCACTCAAACTGGTTGAATGAGTGGTTTTTATATTACAGGCACCTGCAACTCACCACAGGTGAGTTAAATTCAAAAGTAAAGGAGAATCACCTGCTTTTAATCGAATTATTTCTAACAACTTCTAAAAGGTGCCAATAATATTGTCTGGGCCATTTTAGGATTTATGTGGAATAAGCGAAGATTTAGTAAATTTTCAGCTTTTTTTTGTTTTGTTCCACTGCAAACCAAAGAAATACATACGGTACGTGGATACCAAAATTATTTTTTTATTTCAACAATTTTCTGGAAGAAATGGTGTATTATTTGCAAAAACAAGCAAGGGTGCCAATATTTTTGGTCACGACTGTATATTATTATTTTTACTGATGGGCACCCCTGCCCACCGCGTGGGAGCACCCTTCTCAGTTTATCGGAGCTCGGGCCGGAGTACATGCTGGAGTATGTGCACCAGAGTAAGGCTAAAGTACGTGCTCCTCTGGCCTTAGGTGGCCACTTAAGGCCAGTACTAGGGTTGGAACCAGAGGTAGAACCGGTTTTGGAACCTCTACGTTGGCCCAAGAACTGTTATTTGTCAATGTTGGAGTTTCAGTGACATCCACGTTTGCTCCATTATAAAAGTAAGATTTAGATTTCTTTAAGGGAGGGGAGAATTTTGTGAATCGTTTGAAGACTCATTTGATCTTGTTATGCCAGTTGGATTGGACTGTCACAGAACTACCAATCATTCTTGTTAATTCAGCACCAATAGAACTGCCTTAACCTGGCACATGACATCATCTCTCTTGAAGCTTCCCCAGCAAACCAACACTCAGTGACATAATGATGTCACAATCCACATATGACAAAGAAAATGTCCTTTTTTTTAAACATCTCAGCAAAACTTACATAAATAATGATAAACTGGAACCATGCATGGAGTGTACAAGCATTGACAGAGAATCAGATCCAAACCAGCTTACGTAATCAGTACCATCACCATTACACGCCTCCCTTCTTGGCAGACCATCAACAATCTCACAATGCTCTGTTTCAGAGATGGAGAGTGACGCAGGAGTCAGCTGAGTTCCAATCTTCATTGTTCATTCGTATGCAACACAAGGCTGCGGGGTAACCTCGCTGGCTGAGGGTGCGGCTGTTCCACTGATGCGATGCCCTTTGCTGGTTCGGGCAGGAATTTGGAATTTGTTCAGGGTGCCGGCGATAGCCCGCCTACACTTCGTGAAAGACACCATCAGATTTTTAACGTCCACCAACGATTTGCTGGCATTTGCGTCCATCCAAAGGATGACACACACATTGATGAATCACCCTGCCTGTGAAACACCAGGATGACAGTTTATAGCTGGGTCGGGATGCAAACCAAGGATACACAGCTTACAGGTGAGGTTGCGTACCTCTAGGTCATCGTGTTAGACCACTGAGTTCCAATGTGGAAATGAAATCGACTGCCCGAGTGAGGGTACCTCCATCAGGACGATTCCAACCGTTCCAACGCATCCTCAAATCGACCCTGAGATACTGTCCACTGCACATCATCATGGATTGGATGGACCACTCTGGGCAATATCATGGCACCATGACCACTGAGCTGGGAGACCATCGGATATTGAAACGAGAGTGAAGTCGATGGCACGCCATCGTAAATCCCCACACCTCCCACCTCAAGGAAAGTTGAAAGAGGTTAAAAAGTTCCACCACGAATGACCCAATATCAAATTTGGAGTTCAAATTAATTTTTCCCATTTTGACCCCTTTAACCTCAGTCCCCACACCCTGGGCCCTCTGGGGCATGAACCAGGGGTCAAATCCATAAAAACCGTTACATGTTCAACACGACCCCCAATGTTGATTGCATATACAAGGTTTTATTAAAAAATGTTTTCAAATGTTCCCGTAATTGCACTTTTTGGTATTTGATCTTTTGATCCCGTCCGAGGTGCGGAGCCAAAAATGATGCTGCTCTCTAACTTTACTGTATGTGTGGTGATCATAACTACAAGTTTGGTGAATTTATGGACAAACGTTAAGGAGGAGAAAGCATGACGGACGGACAGATGGAGCCGATTACAGTAACCCCCCAATTTTTTTTTCTAAAAGCGTGGGGATAATATCCTCAAGAGAGGATAGAACCTCGTGATTGGTTGTTTGATGGGATCGACGTTTGAGGGATACAGACTGATGGAAGAGTTCAGGGAATTATTATTATGATGTCCGGCAAGCACAGGTGCGGAGTCATCAAGTCTCGGATGACATGGAATACCATGGAAGAGCAGCATGACCCCTTTCATCATTTATGGGATCCACAACAACCACACAATTTGAACGAGTTAGGAGATTGAGGAATGGCAGGGAATCCCACTTTGGATGAAACACAAAGTGGCGTCTGGCTCCCAATATTAGGCATCAAAAATTCCAGGCAGTGAAGTTCCCTATCCGAGTGATAGTTAGCATCTCCGTACAATTAATTAATTTAATTAATGCGTATGAGGTACACAGCTGCCGGTTTGCATCATTTCTGTAAGGAGGTTTGGGGGAGGGAGGGGTGGTGGAGAAGTAGTGGCTGTGCTGGTTAATGAATGAACTGTTGTGTTGTCCTGATGCATTCCCCCTTACAACCCCCCCCCCCGCCACTTCCACTCCTAGTAGATCAAACACTTATAAATTATGGATGAAATCAACAGGATGTTGGTACAGGTATGTACACTGTCGTGGGAAGCAGTTTCTCTTTCATCAGACTTGGTGGTGGAATGGTTGCAGCATCCGCTCTGAGTTTGGGAGGTGGGGGTTTGAACCCCGGCCGAGCCGAGTCATCCCGAAGACTTAAAAAATGGTACGTGCCGCTTCCTTGCTTGATGTTCAGTGTTTAAAAAGGATAGAGCATGGACAAACAACCATAGGTTGGCAACCAGGGCCGGATTTAGGCATGGGCAAACTGGGCAGTTGCTCATGGCCTCCACACCAGGGGGCCTCCACATATTTCATGAAAAAAGAAATGTAAGGAAAAATGTATTTGTGAATACCTGAATGGTTTCACAAGATGGGTACCATATGAGATCTTCAACTAGTAAGTGCTAGCAGATGGGAGTGGGGTGGGACAGCTCACTCAACATCTCTTCTGAAGAAGGTGGGCATGCTCAACGATGCGACGCCCTGACTGCGGTGCACCAGGAGGGCAGTTCATAGTCGGGAGGGGAAATTGGTATCGTGAGTGAGCAATTAGCCTGAGTTTTCGTGTGATCCCAGCAACACTCTCTTGATTTGGAAATCAGATCAACATCTGACCCACATGGCCACATATGGCATGTGATACAATGCAACCTGTGACCCAGACGAATGTTCAAAAGGACACCTTGGCGACCGTCACATCCACATATATTCGAAGGGGTTTGTTTGTTGGATATACTGATGAAGGTAAATTGGTGCACCTGTTACCTGTACAATACAAATTTAGAACTTCCAAAATGAATCCATCATTTGTGACGTTTCGCTTTGGTGAGAGTCAATGGGTTTAAACTGTAGTTAACCTTCCGTTCGATAAATGAAACGGAACCATTGCTTGCTTACTTGCTTATTATCCAATCATTTTATTATTTTTGCAGTCTGAGTGCAGGCTGCATCATTGCTGGGAGCACGCCTGTTCTGCTGATGCAGTGCCCCCTGTTTCCAGTAAGCTGGTACTCAGTTTGCCGAACTCGGAAGGACGACAGGCTGTCAACCCACCTGGTGTTATTTAACGGCCCGACAGGGGGCTCTAACTCAAGACCCCAAGGCAGCTACCTCAACAGTTATTCGTTAAGCCACCACCACACATCATCCAATCATGTCACCTGGTATATATGGGGCTTCTTATGAACTCAGCCACTTTTGTTGGTCTTCGGCCCACATTCCAAATTTCTTCCAGGTGGCCTTTTATTCTTGTCATTGCCTTATCGACGGTACGTCGCCAGGTATCTCTTGGCCGCCAGGTATACCAGCATATTGCTCTTTTCGGTATATCTTTATCCTCCATGCACAACACGTGACCAATCCATCTCCACCTCCTAATTATGACCTATTTCTGTATTTTTCCTCCTTGTTAACCTTCCAACCTCCTTCTTACTCACCATTCAGGCCAGAAGATTCTCAAGATTTTATTATGGCTGCTGCAGATGAAAGACTCCAGTTAGGATGCCATATAAGCCTCCCCCAATCGGGTCGGGGAAGGCTTATAGTTATTGAAGGGTTTGTTTCCACAATTAGTGCCCCCATTTTTTAATGGTACACCAGAGTTTCTTGGAGTTCCTAGGAGAACTAAACCACCATTTCGGGTTTTTTTCTTTTCTTCCTGCACTCCTAATTTACGAACTGCATCTCAACAACATGCCTGCTGTTGGCTTAATGGTAAGGGTGGCAAGCTTGGGATCCTAGGGTCCTGAGTTCAAATCCTGCTCAGCTGTTGAATTACTACCAGGTGGGGTTGACTCGGCCTGTCATCCTTCAGAGGTCATCAAAATGAGTGCCAGCTTGTTGGTATACTGTGACGGAGTGACGACCCGTCCAGGATTGTACCTGATAGCCAAGGAGACTGCTTAGGCAGCACCAACACTCTGCATCGAGTATGGTCCCAATGAATGAATGAATGAATGAATCTCAGAGCCGGCTGGGACTTTCAGAATGCAATTTTGCATCAATAATAGGAATACAAAGTACGCTGGGCCAACATAATTTTTTTACCGAGACCTAATTTTAAAGGTCATGACCTAATTATACATATTTTAAGTTTTCTCACCAAAACACGACGAAGGTCTGTCCGATCAGAACAAAATTGCCCCTTATAAGATAGTCTGGAGGAAGGCGCATGAACATCATAGCCCTCTGAGTTAAAGGTCAACATCTTACACCCCAAGAACTAAACCACCGTTTAGGTTTTCTCCTTTTTTTCTGCCAATGTACGAGGACTTTTGGAATGAAATTTTGCATCAATAATGGGAATAAAAAGTATGCCATGTTGATGTAATTCTATTTGACCTTGACCTATTTTTAAGGTCATGACCCAATTATAGACGTCACCATTTTTCACCAAAACTCGACCAAGGTTTGTCCGATCGGAACGGAATTGCTCTCAATAGATAGCCTCGACCCGAGAGAAATGCGCAGTTATACTTAGTTTACATCAGACCCCTGCATGTTAAAGGTCAAGGTGAAATGGCGGTCTGAAAAAAAAATAAAACGCGTTCTTTTGTCATCACTAAATTTTGCCAATGTGGAATCTTAAAGACTGCTTGGCTTTCCAAGATGTTCCTGCATCATAATAGTGTTGTGTACCTGGTATTTGTTTCATGTCCTTGACCCACTTTTTTCGGATTGTGACCCAATTAACATAAAACAACTTTTTGATCATAACTTGAATATTTTCCTCTGATTTTTTAAGATGTTGAGTTTTGTGGATAGATGTTAGATGGGGGCACATTTTATCAATTTACACTCTATCCCGAAATGTTGAAGATCAAGGTGATATGGCGGATCCCAAAAAAAAAAATGCCATCATTGCATCGCGTGCCAAGGGTAAGCTGGGTGACGCGAACCCTTGGTGATCGCTTTATGATTCCAGATAAAGTATCTCGTTATTTGGTGATTTATTTTCCAAGATTCACATCCAAATAGGACTGAGCATATTGCTGTTAAAGATCCTCAGCTTCGTTTTGGTGTTATACTTATTTGATTTCCAACTTTTCTTGAGTCACATGAATGCATCCCTTTACTTTTGTATATGTTGCAGTACACGTGCAGTGCCTATAGAAAGTCTACACCCCGTTTCAAAATTTTCACCTTTTGGTGCCTTGTAGCCTGGAATTAAATTGCATTAAATCAGACTTCATCCACCTTTATTTAAACATCGTAACCCACAACTTCCAAGTGAAAAAAAAATTATACAAATTTCAGAAAACTAATTAAAAATACAAAACTAGAATATCTTGGTTGGATTAGTGTCCACCCACTTGAGTTAATACTTGGTGGAAGCACCTTTGACAGCAATTACAGCTGTGGGTCTGTTGGGATAGGTCTCTGCCAACTTTGCACACCTTTATTGGACAATATCTACCCATTGTTCTGAACAAAACTGTTCAAGCTCAGTCAAGTTGTGTGGGGAGAGTTGATGGACAGCAATCTTCGTCATGCCACAGATTTTCTATTGGATTTAGATCGGGGCTCTGACTGGGCCACTCAAGGACATTGATCGTTTTGTTCCTTAGCCACTCCAGTGTAGCTTTGGCTGTGTGCTTCAGGTCGTGGTCATGCTGAAAGGTGAACTTCCACCCCAATTTAATCTTTCTTGTAGAGGAGAGCAGGTTTTCCTCTAGGATTTTTCTGTATTTTGCTCCATCTATTTTCCCTTCTATCCTGACAAGTGCCCCAGTCCCTGCTGATGAGAAACATCCCCATAACATGATGCTGCCACTGCCATGCTTCACAGTCGGGATGGTTTTCTTTGGGTGATGTGCTGTGTTGGGTTTGCGCCAAATGTAACGTTTTGCATTTAGGCCAAAGAGTTCCATCTTGGTTTCATCATACCATGAAACTTTTTGCCACATGGCTTCAGAATATGCAGTCTTTTTTTGGATACCTGAAACGGGACTCAAGGTGAGCTTTTTGAGTAATTGCTTCCTTCTTGCCACCCGACCATACAGGCCATACTTGTGGAGTGCTTGGGATATCGTTGTCACTTGCACACAGTGACCAGTCTTTGCCATAAAGGCCTGTACCTCTTTCAAAGTTGCCATTGGCCTCTTGGTGGCCTCTCTGATCAGTCTCTTCATTGCTTGGCCATCTAGTTTGGAGGGACGACCCGATCTAGACAGGGTCTTGGTGGTACCATACGCCTTACACTTCTCAATGATTGTCTTGACAGTGCTCCAAGGGATATTCAAGGCCTTTGAAATATTTTTATACCCATGCCCTGATCTGTGCCGTTCCACAACTTTTGATATCTCCTTGGTGTTCATGGTTGAGTATTTGCTGTGAAATACATGACCCAGCAGAGGAAACCTACAGGTAAAGCTGATTTTATTGTGGAATTATCAGAATCATTCCAATTTCACACAGGTGGAGGCCAATTAACTTTGTGGGTGATTTTGAAGGTGATTGGTTACACCTGAGCTAATTTACAATTGATATTATAAGGGGGGTGGACACTTATACAACCAAGATATTCTCGTCAGGTCAGGCCAGATCAGATCTGGGACTTGCTGCAGAAACCATGTAAACCGATACGAACCTGTTTCATGGTCAGGTTGTCGGTGACAAAACCGTCTCCCCCAACAGGTTTCTTGGTGAGGAGGGTGTATGGATATGGACACCCAGCAGGATTAAAAACAAAACCTGTCAAAGGGTGGAGGAGCTCCTTGTGAGCCAACGTCCATCCATATCTGGTGCCCAACTGTGTCTGCAGACGTCCTCCTGCAGTTGGGTTCCCTCTTTCTCAGAGGTTGGTGGCAGGATTTCCACTCCAGCCACCGTAAAACACTTCATTCCGCAAAACACAAAAAAAAAACCGCAAAGAAAACTGAAAACCCACTCTGAGGGAGTATCTCCTGTGCTGCTGTCCTACACAGAGGATGTTGAGGTCACGGAGAGATTCACTTACCTTGGCAGTCATATTCATGTCTCTGCTGGCTGTGAGCCAGAGGTTAAGAGACGTCTGGGTCGGGCCTGGGGAGTCATGGATTCACTGGATCATGGGGTGTGGCGCTGCTGGTACCTGTGCAGGAGGCCGAAAGTCTGAGTCTTCAGGTCCTTGGTGCTTCCAGTCTTGCTCTATGGATGTGAGACTTGGACTGTAACCAGGGATCTGATATGGAGACTTAATTCCTTTGGTACCAGGTCTCTTCGGAGAATCCTTGGCTATTGCTGGTTGGACTTTGTGTCCAACGAGCCGTTGCTAAGAGAGACTCAAATGAGATTTGTTACCTGCATAGTCCGCGAGTGTCAGCTGCGGCTGTATGGACATGTGGCTCATTTTCCTGACACATTCTGCTCACCAGATTCTCTGATGCAATGCCCCCTGTTATCAGCACAGTGGTACTCATTTCACTGACCTCAGAAGAATAGCAGGCTGAGTCAACCCACCTGGTGTTAATTCAACAGTTTAACAGGGGCTTGAACTCAAGAGCTCGAAGATCTGAAGCCAAGCACCACGAACCAACAAGCCAACACCAGGCTTGTGTGACTACATTACGAGATAGTATATTCACACACAGGGCTGAGAGGATGCTATACTGGTACGCCCACTTGCCTCAAAGCTGTCTAGTGTGGGTTTGAATCCCGGCCCAGCTATAAACTGTCATCCTGGTGTTTCGCGGGGCGAGCCATCAATGTGCGTGCCGTCCCTCGGATGGACGTTAAACTGGACGTTCCGTCTACCTGCATTAGTTGGTGGACGTTAAACCTCCCACGGTTTTCTTCGCGAAGTCTCGGCGACCTATCTCCGGCACCCTGAACAAATTGTCTGCTCTGCCTGCGAGGACGGCAACGGCAAACGCTCCGTGCTGCACATTATTTGTCGCAATTGCGAACCGCGCGGTGATTGTGCGGCTAATGGCTGTTTACTTGCTGCCCAGCCCGCACTCAACGGAAAGGTCGTCCATTTCCTTTGTACGATCCTCACCTCTCGTGAAAAGAGATCTGAAGGTCGAGAGGCGCCTTCCGTTTAGTGAATATTTAAAACTCTCCAACCGATATGAAAGTTCCTCTAATGGGCCGCTCGGTCGGTGGGCAATCCACGGAAGAAAGGTGAGATCGGCATGCATTATGTGTGGTCACCCACAGCGACCTAACACCATGGCAGACGAGTCGACCCTAATAGCCTATAGCTCTATACCGAGGACGCTCGCGTTTCAGGCCCAGGGATCGACCACAGATAATTCCGTTTGAAAGCAGATATGTCATTAATGTGGTGAACGGGTATTAATAGGACCATCTGGTTGGTGAGTGTCACATCATGATCTCAGTGGGTTTAGGAACTACGTGATACGGTCACATTAACGAACTACCGAACAAATAAGGGTGGTCAAGCTCGTCGTTCAATTTGTTCGCTGCGGCCGGGAAACCTGACCATTTAAATGATCGGATAATTGTCAATTGTTTCTGTGGCCACCGTTACCATCACCACATCCACCGTCATCGCCAACCGCTGGGTGCTCCGCATGGGAACAAGCACCGCCCACTTTGTCTGGCACGCGACGACTCCAAGATTTTACACCACGCCTTCCGATTCCATGGTTGGTCAGCAGAGGCTGACTAATGCATGTTTAATGTTATTATCACACAATCGCTTAATGAAGCAGTACATAAGACACCGAGACACACAGCACTAGAGGGACATCCACGAGAGCGCACAGAGACAGAGTCAAATACCATAGAGACAAAATGGCAAACTCCTACTTTCAGTTGAGTGAAGTATCAGCGACGCAATTTTTGACCACCTGGAGTCGTTACGACGTCGACGGTGAGCGGTGATTATGCAGTGAGCGTGTGTGAGTCAGTGGACGATGAGTGCGCATTGAGTGTAAGCGTGATACTGTGAGTTTACCTGAACAGGTGCGTGTATGGTCGTGTGGCGAATCTTGGGAGGGGTCATTGTCCTCGAGTGGCCTTATATACAGCACAACAAAAAGAAAGACAGACAGCTTAATTCACCGTGGGTTCGTCACATCATCAAAGCCATCACAGAGGCGATGTTTGGCAGCCTTGGTGGTGGTAATGGGTGGAATGCCTGCTCTAAGTCTGGGAGGTCGGTAGGTTGGTTCAGGTAGTTCAGGTCTTGATTGACAGGTGAGCGGCAGTCCAACAGAACGGTGCACAGGTAGCGAGCGCACTCACCTGTCAAGTCTGGTTCGATCCCAGAATCGATCCCGGCACCGATTATAAACGGTCGGATCGGTCCTTCGCAGGCAGGGCGTTGCATCACAAAGTGCGCCACCATCCCTCGGATGAACAGTAAGCCGGGTGTTCCGTCTGCTGGCATTAGCTGGTGGGCGTTGCATCTCGTGGTGTCTTTTGTGGAAGAGTAAGCGAGTTATCGCCGGAACCCCAAACAGATTACTTTCAGTTGAGTGAAGTCTTCTCCAAACAATCACCTTCAGCGACCGTCAAGCCGGTTCGTGAAAGACTTGGGCCAAAGACCTTCCACGGCCGATTCCGTTAGAAGGTTGGAATAATTGGGGCCGTTAAGCTGTTAAGGTAGTTGTCGTGTAAGTAATAGTAGTAGTGGTTTGGATCGAATGTTTCGATAATTTGTCTTTTTCGATGATGTTTCTCCAAAGTCCAAAGATTATATCTGCAACGGAAAGTTAAAGTCTTTAAACGGAATGAATTGTTCGTTTTGATGCCCCGAGGCTTTCCGCCTTGGTTCGAATCTTCTTGGAACGAAGTCCTCCCAGGTCCAAAAGTATCCCGCCATGTCTACCTCCGCCACCGAAGGTGAAGGAGGTGATGTTTTCACCCCTTTCTGTCGATTTGTTTCCTGCAAAATCCAAAGATTTCTCAAATATATTGGTTCGTCGATTTCGTTATTCTGTTTGTTTATCGCCTGCAGGTCATGATTCGAAACTGATCGTCATGAAACTTTATAAAGTTATGGAGATGGTCTGCACGAAGAGCCTATTGATTTTGAGGTCAAAGGTCATCTTTAGGTCAAATTTCTAAAATCGGCATTTTTCATCCGATTGACTTGAAATTTGAACAAGATTTGCATATTGCGTCACTGGATTGGGAAACCAACTCGTTTTGAGGTCAAATGGTCAACACAAGGTCGAACTTCCAAATTCATCAATTTTTATCTGAAAAATCGTCAATTTACATCCGATTGACTGATATTAAACAACCATTTCAGAGTACGTCACTGAATTGGAAAACTACTACTATTGAGGTCAAGATGTCAAAGGTCAACACAAGGTCAAACTTCTAAAATCATCAATTTTTATCTGAAAAATCGTCAATTTACTCCGATTGACTTGATAATTAAACAGCAATTCAGAGTACGTCACTGAATTGGGAAAACAACTATATTGAGGTCAAAATGTCAAAGTCAACACAAGGTCAAACTTCTAAATTATCAATTTTATCTGAAAAATCGTCAATTTACATCCGATTGACTGTGGTGATTAAACACATTTCAGAGTACGTCACTGAATTGGAAAACTACTACTATTGAGGTCAAAATGTCAAAGGTCAAACACAAGGTCAATTCTAAATCATCAATTTTTATCTGAAAAATCGTCAATTTACATCCGATTGACTTGATGATTAAACAACCATTTCAGAGTACGTCACTGAATTGGGAAAACTACACTATTGAGGTCAAAATGTCAAAGGTCAACACAAGGTCAAACTTCTAAATCATCAATTTATTACTGAAAATCGTCAATTTACATCCGATTGACTTGATATTAAACAAATCAGAGTACGTCACTGAATTGGGAAAACAACTATTATTGAGTCAAAATGCCAAAGGTCAACACAAGGTTTAATTCTAAATACATCAATTTTTATCTGAAAAATCGTCATTTACATCCGATTGACTTGATGATTAAACACCATTTCAAGTACGTCACTGAATTGGGAAACAACAATATTGAGGTCAAATGTCAAAGGTCAACACAGGTAAATTTAAAATCATCAATTTTTATCTGAAAAATCGTCAAATCATCGATTGACTTGATATAAAAACCATTTCAGAGTACGTCACTGAATTGGAAAACTAACTATCATTGAGGTCAAAATGTCAAAGTCAACACAAGTCAAACTTCTAATTAATCAATTTTTATCTGAAAATTCGTCAATTTACATCCGATTGACTTGATGATTAAACAGCCATTTCATAGTAGTCACTGAATTGGGAAAAACTATTTATTGAGTCAAAATGTCAAAGGTCAACACAAGTAAATTTAAAATCATTCAATTTTATCTGAAAAATCGTCAATTTCATCTTGATTCGAGGATTAAACAGCAATTTCATATACGTCAGCTGAATCTGGAGAAAATAACTATTATTGAAGTCAAAATTTCAAAGGTCAACACAAGGTCAAACTTCTAAATTCATCAATTTTTATCTGAAAAATCGTCAATTTACATCCGATTGACTTG
>CM068959.1:12347357-12363070 GCA_035128595.1 Eptatretus atami | reverse complement strand
ACGTGTTCCGAGATCATCGGTTGTTCCAGATCCGTGTGATACAGCAAATGTGTGCACATCTCAATCGTCTCCGTCAATGGGACGTTCATGAACAAGCTTTTAATATCAAAGGATGCCATGATGTTGTCCTCGCTTGTCGGTGTTTTAGCTCTAATTATCTGCAAATGTGAAGGAATCCTTAACCACGAAATGAGAAAGTGAATCCAATACTGTTCAGTACCTCTCCCAACCACTTGGCAAGTTCATGTCCTGCTGATCGCACCATGGACCGTATCAGTCTTCGAGGATATTCTCCTTGTGAATCTTGCAGCCGTACATTCTTGACGTTGGGCCAACAGGTTTAATTCTGTCGTACACCTCCTTTGATAGTTCTCCACGTTTGAGAAGCTTAAGTCGTTTGAGATCTGACCTTCCACCTGAGGTGTGCGATCATGTTCCGTTACACCGCCCAGATATTTAAATTTGGTTTCGTCTTTCAGGATGTCCATCATCTTGTCGATGTAATCAATCTTTATAATGATTACCACTCCGTGCCTTTATCCGTTTACAGATGTGAATGGCAGCATTCCTCCTCAATCCTTGTATTGTCAGAGAACATCCCGTTGCATGTGAAAATCCGCGACGTCATTCGGATTCCACAGTACGCATGCGCGAGGTCCGATAGTCTAGCCCTCAGCGCCTGGTCTGCTTCGTTTGATACAGCCTATGCGTTGATAGTTGAGCATACAGGAGTTCAAACTCGGCAAAAATGTCTTCCCTCTTGATATTCTGGTTGGAAATGCCGAAGTTAAAACCGTGCGCCAACGCGAACCTTTCAGTGTCAGACAGCTTATAGTCCGATGTATTGAGTACATGCTGGGATGAGTCTTTGATCAGGGAACCGAATCTTTTCACCTTCAACCAGTCGATTGTACGATCGCATTTCTTCTGCGCCGCCATCTCTGCACGTTGGTCAATCGCTGCAATATATCTACATAACCGGATTGTGTCACACAGCGACATGAAACCACGTGCTTCGTTCCAGGCATTGCGTTGGACGCGACGTCGCGCGGACCGTGTGCGATTCAAGTGGAATTTGTACGATCTCTGCGTCTCTTTCAACATGGAAAGATCAGGGGAAGTACGGTAACAAATGGTGAATGGACCTGAGGGGAAACCCATCCCCCCTCTCTCCAGGATGCGGTTGCAAACGTCAATCAACGACAAACTCTACTCCAGCCAATGGGACATCGAGGTGAAGATGATGAGCTGACCAAAGGGCGTTCGGATTAACCGTGACGTCATTACGGTTGAACCAATCAGCGTCTACCTTATTGAGACCTGCGTATAAAGCACGCGCCTTCACTTCCTCCTTCACTTGCTGCGATTTTTACCCTGAAGAGTGCAGCACGAAAAGCTTCGGTCACTATTATGTCGTGTTTGTTTCTATCCATATATATATACACACATATAAAACACAGTGTGTATTTGTGTATTTGTTTGTCCCCCTTCATAAGGAGGATTTAAGAAGGGTTTCAAAGGCCAATCTTTTAACACAACTGTGCTCACTACAGACTATTTTTCAGGATTAAAAAAAAAACTTGAAAAACATTTTTCATGAAAGAGTAATTATGTCTCTTCTATTGGAAATGTAGACGGTGATTTGCAACCGGGCCTCAAGATCAGTGTACAGAAGCGTTAAAAAACAACAACAATTAATACAAGGTGTAGGGAGGTGAAATTCACTGCACGTGATATGTAATATACACAGAGTAAAACGAATGTTCACTTATGTCCGTAAGATGTCCAAAAAATGAAGAAGATATAAGCACACCTGAAGCTAGGCCGAGGCTTCACACCCACTCTAGACAGCTGAAATGCTCATGAGGCTGGACTGTCGAAATGATACGTCCAAGAAGATAAAGAAAACAGTGGGTAACATTTGTACATGCAGTGTTTTAAGATAACACTTTTTCTTGCTACGAGAAATCATATCTTCTTGTCTTCTTGAATATTTAGAGTAAAATAATTCCAACCCATCATTTTTGACTGGCTTTTATAAACACATATTTTATATATACAGTTCAATGATTAGGTGAGAGCTGATTGGTTATTCCCTCCATTCACAGGTGGGAGATGCAGGTGGGTCTTTCTTTATCACACACATATATATATATACTATATATATATTATATATATATATATTACATATTATATATATATGTATGTATGTATGTATGTATGTATATATGTATATATATACTAGCTGAAGTACCCGGTAATACCCGGGAAATTTGCCCTATTTTCCTCACGCTAGTTAGACTGAGGCATTAGTTGTATGGAGAAAATTAGGAAGGCTTCTTTTATTCCTCAGATTATGGAAGGAAGGCTTTATGCTGCCGTAATCCTCAGAGAGGTCATAGTTGAAGGCCTTGAGCCACTCAATGTTTCTAGCAGCAGTGGCAACTGTCCTTGATGTCCTGCAAAACCCGGACCTAGAAACTGGAACGTGAGTTTTGTGCTTCTCTCGCCGCGGTGTAACGCTCTATTTGCAGTTTGCGACGCTCTCTCTCTCTGCAGCGACTCTGCTTGCTGGCTCGTTCATGAGCAGATATATCAGAGTAGCGACTCCCTCTTCTCCGTGCGCTGACTCGCTTGCTGCTCGTTCATGCAGTCTACGCAGTACCTTTTGAGCTGACTCGCTGCTGCTCGTCATGAGCAGATATATCAGCAGTAAGACGACTCTGTCTCTCTCTCTCTCTCTCTCTCTCTCTCTCTCTCTCTCTCCGCAGCTGACTCTGCTTGCCTGGCTTTTCATGAGCGGATCTATCAGCAGGTAGCTGTTGCCCTGCGCGTGCAGTTTGAGAATTCAAATAACAGGAGGAGAATGTGTATGTTTAAAAAGTCAACAATATGAACATTTTGTATTTCAAAAAACCCTAGCGTTTTTAACCATGAAGCCTTTTGTTAGATTAATACGCCGGCGACTATTCGAAGCCATTTTTTTTTAATGGAAATGATATTATTTTATTTTTTTTTATATATATTTTTTCATTTTTATGGAAAGCCACTTAGTGCATCCTGGAGCTGAATGTTAGGTCTATATGTGGTAAAGTTTCATGAAGATCGGTTCACTGGTCTAGGAGCTTATTGGTTACAAACAAACAGACAGACAGACAGACAGAGCTGCCATTTATATAGTAGATATATATGCCTGGTGTTGGCGTAGTGGTTAGGGTAGCGGCTTGGGATCCAAAAGGTCCTGAGTTCAAGCCCCGTTGGCCGCTTCAATTAATACACACTAGGAGGTTGACTCAGCCTGTCATCCTTCCGAGATCGGCGAAGTGAGTACCATGTACTAACCGGTGTATGCCCGGTTAGAATAGGTGTACCATATCCCTGTGTCGTAAGAGGCGACCAGGGTTGCGTCAGGAAGGGCATCCGCGTAAAAACTAAGCCAAATCACTATGCGGATCATACGGATATCCGCTGTGGCGACCCTCACGGGAGCAGCCGAAAGAAGAAGAAGAAATATTATATATATATATATATATATTGCCCGCGAGGAGGAGGGTGTGTAAGCGATATTTTTTAATGATATGATGATGATGATAGGCTCAGATGATAGGGTAAGGGTTAAAATAGTGCATATGGCATTACCTCTAAAATGGCCGATGTGTCCCTTACATCACTCCTCCTCGCGGCGCTATATATATATATATATTATATTATATATATATATATATATATATGTTACGGTGCCGGGCGTCGCGCCAACCGACCGCTCTGACGGAGCCGCAATTTGAGTCGGCCCGACTGATCGCCGGAATATAGATCGCCGCCCGGATAAGTCCGAGTCGACGGGTCTTGTACAAGAACCGAAATACGCCAATGGGCAGATCACATGGGGTAGGGTCAATTGCCAATCTTCAATGTACCTAAATACCCACGTGATCCAACTCCGGGGTATTCCACCCTCGACGGAACTCGTACGGAACAAACCCTGAGGCGAGCCTGTCCGTGCGCGATTCCGAGCGGCTTAATCGCCGAGAACCGTCGGTCCGAATGTCCCCCTTTTACGGAAAACCAACGGCTTTCTAACTACCAACACACGAAATGCTCAGTCAATGAAAGAATGACGCGACGAGCTGAAAACATTTAACAATTGAGGTATTTTAATAATAATGGGGAACTAGGGAAGCACTTAAGAGCAGAACTATACCGACTTTACGAAATGCGATGCAAACATTTACAGCACACAAAGCGCTTAACAATTTCCTACTTATTAGACGGGCCACAGACACACGTACGCACACACACACACCCAAGAAATGGTGGCTGAGGCCTTTAATAATGAGCTCCAGCTCGGAGGACAGGTGAGCTGAAACCAGAGCCTATCTCGAACCTCTCCACCTCGTGTGGTCTTCAAGTTGTTCGGACCCGGGCTCCAGCGAGAGCGAGCTGGATCCAATCGCCGTGAGCCGCGATCCTTCCGAGCTCCCGCGAATCTCCCGCGCTTCTCAACACGTGCTGGTGAGACGAGGCGTCAATCCTTTCCGTCGATGCGTCGCTTCCCCGAGGAACACTCCAAGAAGAGGTCGATGAGTGCACCAAGCCGGGAACGAAACGGAGAACAAAGAGCTCCAGAACCAAGAAGAAGAAGAAGCCACCACTAGCAGCTCGAGCCGAGCAACCGGCTCAACTCTCTCCCAAACAAAGCAGCTCTCCAAGAAGTCTACCGAGCCAAGCAGAAGCCGAAGGCCCACTGAACCACCAAAGCAAAAAGCCTCCAAAAAGCCTCCTCCCGAGCCAGGCCGCAGCCGAAGCTCACTGAGCAGCCGAAGCAAAAAGCTTCGGAGGGCCTCAACCCTAACCCAAGCAAACAGGACCCGAAGGTCTGCTGAACGACTACTCCCCCACTTCGAACAGAACAAAGAAAGGATCTCCTCTTTATCCTTCTCCGCCCCCTCCCCAACGCCCGGCGTGACTCATGCCCTCGTGATCCATCCCCCGCTCAACCACGGGTGGGAGGGAGTTGTTGACGTCATGAATCACGGGAGGAAGGGCTCTTCTTCCTCTTCGCAGAAGAGGGGGAGGGACGTCTCCATTGTTCGCTCCCAACTATTAAATCGATCCGCAGCGCATCGAATCGATTTCTAAACATTTAAACAATGGAAGGTGAGCTATCTAGGGAACAAGCACTTATCGACATAGCTGACTAAAGGAACCTGTATGTTGTGTGCAATCGAATTCCAAATTCGTAACAATATATATATATATATATATATATATATATATATATATATATATATATATATATATATATATATATATATATATATATATATATATTATTTGTGGGGAGAACAAGTATTTGATACACTGCCAATTTTGCAGGTTTTCCCACTTACAAAGCACGTAGAGGTCTGTAATTTTAATCATAGGTACACTTCCACCGGAAGAACGGAATCTAAAACAAAAATCTGAAAATCACGTTGTATGATTTTTAAATAATTAATTTCTTTTTATGCATGAAATAAGTATTTGATCACCTACCAACCAGTAAGAATTCCGGCTCTCACAGACCTGTTAGTTTTGTCTTTAAGAAGCCCTCCCATTCTCCACTCATTACCTGTATTAACTGCACCTGTTTGAACTCGTTACTGCATAAAAGACAGCTGTCCACACTCAATCAATCAGACTCCAACTCTCCACAATGGGCAAGACCAGAGAGCTGTCTAAGGACATCAGGGACAAAATTGTAGAACTTGCACAAGGCTGGATGGGTACAGGACAATAGGCAAGCAGCTTGGTGAGAAGGCAACAACTGTTGGCGCAATTATTAGAAATGGAAGAAGTTCAAGATAACAGTCAATCTCCCTTGGTCTGTGGCTCCATGCAAGATCTCACCTCGTGGAGCCTCAATGATCATGAGAAAGGTGAGGGATCAGCCCAGAACTACACGGCAGGACCTGTCAATGACCTGAAGAGAGCTGGACCACAGCATCAAAGAAAACCATAAGTAACACACTACGCCGTCATGGATTAAAATCCTGCAGCGCACGCAAGGTCCCTCTGCTCAAGCCAGCGCATGTCCAGGCCCGTCTGAAGTTTGCCAATGACCATCTGGATGATCCAGAGGAGGAATGGGAGAAGGTCATGTGGTCTGATGAGACCAAAATAGAGCTTTTTGGTTTAAACTCCACCCGCCGTGTTTGGGGAAGAAGAAGGATGAGTACAACCCAAGAACACCATCCACAACCGTGAAGCATGGAGGTGGAAACATCATTCTTTGGGGATGCTTTTCTGCAAAGGGGACAGGACGACTGCACCGTATTGAGGGGAGGATGGATGGGCATGTATCGCGAGATCTTGGCCAACAACCTCCTTCCCTCAACAAGAGCATTGAAGATGGGGCGTGGCTGGGTCTTCCAGCATGACAACGACCCGAAACACACAGCCAGGGCAACTAAGGAGTGGCTCCGTAAGAAGCATCTCAAGGTCCTGGAGTGGCCTAGCCAGTCTCCAGACCTGAACCCAATAGAAAATCTTTGGAGGGAGTTGAAAGTCTGTGTTGTCCAGCGACAGCCCCGAAACCTGAAGGATCTGGAGAAGATCTGTATGGAGGAGTGGGCCAAAATCACTGCTGCAGTCTGTGCAAACTGGTTAAGAACTAAGGAAACTCTGATCTCTGTAATTGCAAACAAAGGTTTCTGTACCAAATATAAGTTCTGTTTTTCTGATGTATCAAATACTTATTTCATGCAATAAAATGCAAATTAATTATTTAAAAATCATACAATGTGATTTTCAGGATTTTTGTTTTAGATTCCGTCTTTCACAGTTGAAGTGTACCTATGATAAAAATTACATACCTCGACGTGCTTTGTAAGTGGGAAAACCTGCAAAATCGGCAGTGTATCAAATACTTGTTCTCCCACTGTATATACACTACCGGTACAGAAGTTTTAGAACACCCACATTTTTCCAGTTTTTACTGAAATTTAATCAGTTCAAGTCCAGTGATAAACATGAAATGGTACAAAGCTAAGTGGTAAACTGTCAGAGGTTTAAAAAAAAGTTTAGGCTACCAAAAACTGAAAAACAATGTAAATTTCAGAGTTATCAAAAAAGGCCCTTTTCCGGGAACAGGTAATGGGTCAGCAACTGCAGCTGTTCTGCAAGCATGGAAGTAAATTAAACCTTGAAAGTTGATGCAAACAATTCCTACAGTTGTCCCAACTTTTGTAGATTAGTTCCAAACCCTCTGTCTGCATAAAAGCAGTGTTGGAACAGACTGTGTTGCTCCACCCTCTGAAGCATAATTTGACAATATTGCACTGCAGGAAGTAGTATATTGCAATCATATGGCGAGAAAAAGACAAGTAACAAAGGAAGACAGACAGACCATGATAACGCTTAAAAGTGTAGGTCTTTCCTTTGGAGAAATTGCAAAGGAATCCAAGGTGTCAGTGAGTACATGTTCCTAACCACCAAAAGGCACTTGGAAACTGGAGGAACTCTGACAGGAAGAGGTCTGGCAGACCCAAAGCCACAACACATCAGAAGACAGGTTTCTGAGAGTCAACACTTGCGTGATAGCCGGCTCATAGGACAGCAGCTTCAAGCCAGCTTAACACTGGTCGAAGTAAGGAAGTCTCAGTCTCAACTGTGAAGAGAAGACTTCGAGCTGCAGGTTTGACAGGTCGAGTGGCAGTAAGAAAGCCATTGCTAAGATGGCAAAATAAGAAAAGAGGCTTGCCTGGGCCAGGAGGCACGCCAGTGGACACTGAAAACTGGAAGAAGGTCTTATGGACGATGATAAAATTTGAAATCTTCGGTTCATCACGCAGGGTTTTTGTACGCTATCGAGTCGGCGTAAGGATGGTTCCTCGTGTGTGACACCAACTGTCAAACATGGAGGAGGAATCGTGATTATCTGGGGCTCTTTTGCTGGATCAGAGTCGGCGACTTGCACAGAGTGACGAACCCTGAACCAAAAGGGTGACCACAAGCATTTTGCAGCGCCATGCAATACCCTCTAGTCTCTGCCAGTTGGTCAGGGGTTATCCTACAGCAAGATAATGACCCAAAACATACCTCCAGCTATGTCAGAACTACTACTAGAAGAAAAGAACACGACGGTAGGTTTCAATCATGGAATGCAGCACAGTCCCCAGACTTAAACCTCATCGAGCTGGTTTGGGATGAACTGGACAGAAGGGTGAAAGCAAAGCAACCTACAAGTGCAAAATTTGTGGGAACTTCTGCAACAGGTTGGGAAGAACTTTCCGAACAATATTTTTTCCATTGTGAAAGAATGCCAAGAGTATGTTGGCTGTTATATCTGCAAGGTAGGCACTTTGATGAGTCAAAAATTTAGATTAAATTTGTTCACAAAACGATTCCATGATTCTTTTTTATCTGAATTGTTTATTTGTTCTATGCTTTAATTCAGAGTACTTGAAACATTAAACTGCTTAAATTTCAGTAAAAACTGGAAAAATGGGGGTGTTCCAAAATTTTTTGACCGGTGGTGTATATATGTACACACACACACACACACACACAAATAATATATATATATATATATATATATAATATATATATATAATATATATATATAATATATATATATAAATATATATCTTCTTCTTCTTCTTTCGGCTGCTCCCGTTAGGGGTCGCCACAGCGGATCATCCGTTATGATCCGCATAATGATTTGCACAGGTTTTACCGCGGATGCCCTTCCTGACGCAACCCTGGTCGCCTCTTACGACACAGGGATATGGTACACTATTCTAACGGGGCATACACCGGGCCCAGTACACTGGTACTCACTTCGCCGACCTCGGAAGGATGACAGGCTGAGCCAACCTCCTGGTGTGTATTAATTGAAGCGGCCAACGGGGCTTGAACTCAGGACCTTTTGGATCCCAAGCCGCTACCCTACGACTACGCCAACACCAGGATAATATATAATATATATATATAATATATATATCCAACCACCCCCGGAAGGCTTCTTGCTGGAATCCTCCGGAGCTCCGTCATCACGGCGGAGCTCGGGTGGTGAGTAGCGGGGTCCAAGGAGGGGGATCGGGGTCGCTCTTTCCTTCCTTGTAGAGGGCCAGCAGAGACACGTTCGCCGCCTCGACGACCTTCGTAACAGCAAAAACCCCTTTTGTGACAGCAAAATCCCTCCAAAAAGACCCACCAAAAACTCTCCAAGACCCCAAAAAGACTCTCCAAGACCCCAAAAAGACCCCTGCCTCAGAGAGTGCTCGGGAATTTATGGACCTCCCTAAGCGGGGCGGGACCTTGGTGAACACACCTCACTGTCTGCCTTTGATTGGACAGGGTCCCACGGCATACCTTTCTGGGGACAGGCCTTGGCATACCTTTCCGGGGACAGGCCTTGGCCCCTGCCGGGAAACCCCAGCCACTCTTCCATGCGGGTTCATACTTGATGAGTAACAGTATCAATGTTGCAAAGGTTGTCGTGAAAGAGTTACAACGTTCGTGGGAGCCGAGAAACCGGAACCGCGAGATCTTGCCTTGGCACGTCAGGGTGCGAGAAGGCAGCTGGTTGGTGGTGGATCGTGATGGGCCGAGGGGTCATGCAGATGGGATGGTTGTTAGATGGCTTGTTGGAGGGTTCGTTGGATGTAAAGATTTAATAACCTAACTAAAAAGAAATCGCAACGCACGCCTTTCATTCTCCCACTAGACAAAAGGAAGGGGATCTGACTACACACATACTTAATGACATAACTGACTTTTGGGACATCTGTATGTTGAATGCAAATGGTTTCCAGATCCGTAACAATATCATATGCCTCGTTATACTTCTTCAACTCTTACTGGCAAACACCTTCGGCCCAGAGAGAGTATCTTGTTTGTAGAACCTTTTGAATGACCCCTCATGTGATCGCTGACGTTTGCAGATATTCCAAGTTTCTGTGAAATAGATAGATACCTTTTGCCTCAAAATACAGTAGATTAAAGATTTTAATAGAAGCCCTCCCTCCTTCCTTCCCATTTCCTGATAACGAGGGCAAGTAATTAGTTTCATTTGAATAGTTTTAAAGTTTTTACATGAGGAAAACTCAGGTTGTTAATTGTTTGTGAGTGTTTTGTTTTGTTTGTGTGTTTGTGAGTTTTTGTATGAGTGCGTGTGTGTGTGTGTGTGTGTCTAATTACTTAATTTATTTATTATCATTATTATTTTAAAATCATTCTCCCTTGGCATGTATGACTCGACGCATGATGAATCTTCCCAGACTGTCCCTGAGAGCAATGTGAAAGAGAAGATGCAGAAGTTCATGGAGATGTACGACAAGAATTCCGATGGCAAGATCGAAATGGCAGAGGCAAGTCTGACTTATTCATATCATTAAATGGCAGATGCACCAAAGCACCGTTATCCTTCAATGTAAACTTTTATATACCATGGAATTACTTCTTACTACTACCATCATCGTGTCTCAGACAAGCACTACCTTTATCCAGTCAAACAACTGAACTCCAACCTCGGGAAGCACATGGACAGTGAGACAATACAAGGCTGAGGATTTTCAGGATTAAGTCCTTCGTTTCATAATGAAGCGACACTACCTGTACAAACAAGCTCACCTTTACCCATAAAATCAACTCTGACTGGCAAACACCTCAAACCCCTTATAAAATTGTACGAGCAGAAACCTCTGGTAAAATACCACCATAACAAAGAAGGGAAGCCTTTTTTTATCTCCGTGACCAGGTTTGAAGAGAGCTCAAAATAGCGGACATTATGCATTTCTTAATAGCAAAGAAATTTTTTTTTGGGGGGGGGGGGGTGGGGGGGAAGCGATTGAGGCAGCGGTCTGTTGCTATACAACCCATCTGGGTTCAATTTTTTTGGCTGTTTAAACAAATCATAATTTTCCTGGAGGTTTGGAAATTTTGAAGCAAGTTTTACTTGATAATCTTTTTCTCTCGAGGAGCGCTTCCATCTTCTGTGTTTCAGGATGGGACAGAGACAGAAAAACAAGCAGCATTAGTTGCATGAGAGGAGGGAGGGGAGAGAGAGGAGAGAGAGGGGAGGAGGAGGGGAGGGGAGAGGAGGGAGGGGAGGGGGAGGAGGGAGGGAGGGGAGGAGGAGGGAGGGGGAGAGAGAGGAGGGATGGGGGAGAGAGAGGAGGAGAGAAGAGGAGGGGAGAGAGAGGAGGAGGAGAGAGGAGGGAGGAGAGAGGAGGGAGGGAGAGAGAGGAAGGAGAGAGAGAGGAGAGAGAGGGAGGGAGAGAGAGGAAGGGAGGGGAGAGAGAGGAGGAGAGGAGAGGGGAGAGGAGGGAGGGAGAGGGGAGAGGGGAGAGGAGGGAGGAGGGAGAGGGGAGAGGAGGGAGGGAGAGGGGAGAGGAGGGAGGGAGAGGGGAAGAGGGAGGAGGGAGAGGGGAGAGGAGGGAGGAGGAGGGGAGGGAGGGGGAGAGAGAGGAGGGAGGGAGAGAGGAGGGGGGGAGAGGAGGGAGGGGGGAGAGGAGGAGGGGGAGATAGAGGAGTGAGGGGGGGTGAGAGGAGGGGAGTGAGGGAGGGGTGAGAGGAGGGAGGGGTGGAGAGGAGGGAGGGGGAGAGAGGAGGGGGGAGATAGAGGAGTGAGGGAGGGGTGAGAGGAGGGAGTGAGGGAGGGGTGAGAGGAGGGAAGTGAGGGAAAGGGGAGGGGAAGCGAGGATGGAGGATGGTGGGGGAGTTAGGAGGGTTGAAGAATGGAGAGCGAGGAAGGAGGGGTGTGGGGAAAGCGATGCCTCACCAAACGTTGCGATACACTCCTGGAAAGGGGGGGGGGAGAGGTGTGAGCAAGGAAGATGTGTGAGAGAGGAGAAGGGGGGAGTGGGAAGGGGTTTGGGAGGAGGTAACATGAGGGAAGGGGTTCTCGACTTGCGTTTGGTGTAGTGGGACTTGTGGGAGAAGTTCGGGGGGAGGGGGGGGGGTAGGGTGCAGGATTGAACAACGTGGGGCATGCTGAAACAGCATGTTAATACAGCATTTGGATTTTCTGATACAGCATGTTAATACAGCAATATAAATTGAAGATTTCAACGACCGACTCATCGCCCGAGGCGCCGCACAGCCAAACACATGTGAACGGGCCCTGAACTTTGTTCAAGTCACTCAATATATTCAGTGACTGCGAATATTGTAGAGTGCTTGCCAATTGGCTTAAGCACTCAAAAGAAAGCACTCCAACGAAACGTTTGATTCCCTTACTGCGCATGCAAAGTTTGGGCCTGCTAGGTTTCATGGTTTTTGAGTTATGGAAGAGACGGATGGACACACAATGACATTTATTAGTAGAGATTATGTAGTTGAAAAAGAGTTATTACTCACTTTAAATAAACTATTTATATATTCCTTGGGAACTGAAAAAATATAATGAGACGAAAGTTTCGATCCTAACTTTAGTTTTCCTTTGCAAGGAACCCTACCCTTCCTCTTCTCCTATCCCTCTCTCCTCCACCCCTCCCTCCTTCCCTCTCCCCTCAACCACATCTCCTCCGATGACATACATTCAAAACGGCTTATAACTAATTCCATAGCAGGGAACCCTACCCTGGCTCTTCTATCCCCGCCTCCCTATTCTTTCCCTCACGACCCCCTCCCCTCCCACTATTCCCACATTGTGTATGATCAATTACATTCAAAATGGCTATTATAACTAATTCCCGAGCAGGGAACCCTACCCTCACTCTTCTATTCTCCCTCCCTCCACCCTCTTCTTCCTCTCCCCCCCCCCCCCTCACCACCTTCCTCCCCTCCCCTCCCACGTTGTGTCCGACTGATACATTCAAAACTGCTATTAGAATGCATTTTTGTGTAAAAACGCCAATATTTGTCCGATGTTTCTCACCTTTTGCTGCAACTGAGTCTGAAACCATCTTAGTGACGACAAAACCATGAAATCAGATATGCAATTACAGTTAAATTAAAGCCAAGATTAAATGAAGCCAAGAACATTTAATTTCACATTAATGCATTTTCGTCCAATTTTCTTCCGTTTTTTTTTTTTTTTGCAATTGAGTTTTAAACCATCTTAGCGACATGAAAAATGAAATCAGATATCGAATTAGAGTTAAGATAAAGCCGTGAGAATGATAAAGTGCGAGCCTTACAAAAGAGGCTCCACGGAGCGAACAAAATGGTGGCAATTTTATTTTGAAGTCCCTCCCTGAATGGGGACACCGCTGCCTGAACTGGGAAGCCCTCTCCGAATGGACAGACTAACTGACTGGTGGAGATTTCATATATATATATATATATATATATATATATATATATATATATATATATATATATATAGTATATATATATATATATATATAATACTATATATATATGTATACACACACACACATACAATAAAAGATCCAGTAGAACATAATGGGCCCAATACATTTTTGATATATCGTGCTCTAAATCATGTTTGGGCTCTATCTCCAAATGGTGAAGAATAACTTGAGAAATTAAAAAATTCTCGTATCCAGATCTGGATTCGGATCTTCATCAAAATCAAATCAATTTGTCCTCGTCACACACCCAACGTGCTCACCAAATTTCATCCGAATCCATCCACAACTTTATGAAATATCCTGCACACAAACAAACAAAAAAAGAAAGATGTTTTGCAGAGGACGATACTTGCGAAATCCCCCAAAACAAATTTGACCATCAAAATAATTGGTGGTTGAATCCAGTGACCTGATATGCAAATCGTCTTAAAATTGCAATTCAATCTGATGAAAATTGATGATTTTAGAAATTTGACAAAGTTGCTGACCTTTTTGACCTCATAATCAATAGGCTTCTTGCTTATGACCAGCTCTCCCATGACGTGAAGGTCGGTTTAAAAATGTGACCTGGAGGCGATTGATAAACAAACAAGTGAAATCCTTCAATACAGCGCGTGTGGTGAAGCAAATGAGTACATCTAATGGTTTAAAATAAGCAATTTATGCTTTTTCAGTTGAAAAACAATTAAAAAGCATACTTAATATTTGAAATGTAAAAATCTTGTTATTATTGTGATAAGCACCTTTATATATAACAAAGGAATGAAATCTTCGATACAGCGTGGCAGGGACCGCAAAAGAATGATAGCATAAGAAGAACTTAGCTTTCAGCATTGGCGATCGGCGGAAATGCGATGGTGGGGGAAGTGACGTCTTTCGGCGCGAAATGTGATGGTAGGCGGAAATGACGTCTTTCGTTCGTTCGTACATGAGGGAGCGTTTCTTCGTTTTTTTTCCGTCAAGCAATAAATTAAATGGTTTCACATATATAAACACATTAGTTTCACAAATTTCCATTGAAATACTCGGGTATTTCGTCAATAGTCCCATTTCCGTCGAGGTTACGCACTGCATCTACCGGACGGCCGTCATTGGCTGTCTTGAGGCACGTGGGGGGGGGGACGGGGACACCGGAGACGTGGTAGACGACGCCGGGACATTTCAAACTCGGTGCAATTGTATACAGCACACGCGCTGTAATAAAGAACAAACAAACAAACAGAATAACAAAATCAACTGACCAATATACTTGAAAAATCTTCGATTTTGCAAGTGACAAGAAAAATGTTGTGCACAACACGATACTTGCAAAATCCATAAAACAAATTTGACCTGAAAAATAATTGGCTGGTTGAGTTCAGTGACCTGATATGCAAATCCTGTTCAAATTTCAAGTCAATCAGATGAAAATTGAGGATTTTAGAAATTTGACAAAGTTGTTGACCTTTGGTCTATGTTGACTTTTTGACCTTTTGACCTCAAAAACAAGAGACTTCTTGCTTATGACGAACTCTACCAGGTGGTGAAATTTCAAGAAGATTCTTTTGAAATTGTGATCAGTAGGTGGTTGACAGACCATCCATCCATCCATTGGGACCATACTCTTGTGTAAAGTGTTGTGCTTAAGCAGTCTCCTTGGCAATTGGGCACAATCTGGACGGGTCGCCACTCCGACACAGGATACCAGAAAGCTGGCACTCATTTTGCCGACCTCGGAAGGATGACAGGCCGAGTTAACCCCCTGGTATTAATTCACAGCTGAGTGGGATTTGAACTCAGGACCCTAGGATCCCAAGCCCACCACCCTAACCATTAAGCCAACAACTGACCAATATACTTGAAAAGTCTTCAATTGAGATTTTGGAAGAGAATCTTCTTCAATTCTGATTGGATTTTCGATTCACAATCGATCAGATTGATTTTGCAAGTCACAAACAGACATGCAAGGGGGAAAAACATAACCTCCTTCCACCTTCGGTGGCAGAGGTAAATACAGTGCCTTCAGAAAGTATTCACACCCCTCGACTTTTGCCACATTTTGTTTTCTTACAGTCTGAATTAAAATGGATTAAATTTAAATTTTTTGTCACCGATCTACACGAAATACCTCATAATGACAAAGTGAAAACATGTTTTTAGAAATTTTTGCAAATTAATCAAAAATAAAAAGCTGAACTGTCTTGCGCCAACAAGTATTCATCCCCCTGAGTGAATCCTTTGTAGAAGTGCCTTTGGCAGAGATTACAGCTTTGCGTCTTCTTGGATATGTCTGGATCAGCTTTGCACATCTGGATTTGGGGGTTTTCTCCCATTCTTCCTGGCAGATTTGCTCAAGGTCTGTCTGGTTGGATGGGGAGCATCAGTGAACAGCAATATTCAAGTCTTTCCACAGATTCTCAATGGGATTCAAGT
>CM068959.1:12336302-12347347 GCA_035128595.1 Eptatretus atami | reverse complement strand
AGCCACTCAAGGACTTTCACATTCTCGTTCTGAAGCCATTCCAGTGTTGCTTTGGCTGTATGCTTGAGGTCCTTGTCCTGTTGGAACGTAAATCTTCACCACAGTCGAAGATCTTTTGCACTCTGAAGCAGGTTCTCCTCAAGGATTTGCCCGTACTTGGCTCCATTCATTATTTCCCTGTATTCTTACAAGACTTCCCCCTCCCTGCCGTTGAAAAACATCCCCATAGCATGATGCTGCCACCACTATGCTTCACGGTAGGGATGGCGTAAGATGGGTGATGAGCTGTGCTCAGTTTCCATCAGACATAGCAATTTGCATTCAGGCCAAAGAGTTCAATTTTCATCTCATCAGACCACAGAATATTTTGCCTCATGCTCTCAGATTCTTCACGAAACCTTTTTGTAAACTCCAGGTGTGTCATGTTGCTTTTTTCTCAGGAGTGGCTTCCGTCTGGCCACTCCGCCATCAAGCCTGTTTGTGAAATGCTGCAGCGACTGTTGTCTTCTAGCAGGTTCTCCCATCTCAGCCAAGGAACTCTGTAGTTCTGTCAGAGTGGTCATTGGGTTCTTGGTCACCTCCCTGACCAAGGTACTTCTGCCCGGTTTGCTCAGTTTGGTCAGACGGCCCAATCTTAGGAAGAGTCTGGGTAGTTTCATGTTCTTTCCATTTCTTAATGATGGAGCTCACTGTGCTCTTGGGAACTTTCACCACTAGAAATTGTTTTATACCCTTCCCCAGATCTATGCCTCCTCACAATTATATCAACGGACGACTTCATGGTGGAGTTTCTACTCTGACAGGCACTGTCAGCTGTGGGACCTTATATAGAAAGGAGTGTTTTTATATAAAACATGTCCAATAATTTGAATTGGCCACAGGTGGATTCCAATCAAGTTGTGGAGACATCTCAAGGATGAGCAAAGGAAATTGGATGCACCTGAGCTCAATTTGGAGTGTCATAGCAAAGGGTGTTGAATACTTATTGACACAAAACATTTCAGATTTTCATTTTAAATTAATTTGTAAACATTTCTGAAAACATGTTTTCACTTCGTCATGATGGGGTATTTTGTGTATAATTGGTAAACTTGTACCGAGGTATTTAACTTGTAGACGTCACAGAGACGAGTATTCCTGTCAATGTCCCAGCAGTTCCTTTTCAAAATTATCATAGCGATATACAAAATGTCATCACTTTATGGTCAGTCACTCAGATTGATGCTCCTACAGATTAATATGAACATCAATTGAATATCACATGAAGTAGACTGTTTAACACATGCATAGCGCACGTCTCCACAGCTGGCTCAGATCCTGCCGACAGAAGAAAACTTCCTGCTGTTTTTCCGCCAAAATGTAAACTCCAGGAATGAGTTCATGGAGGTCAGTTCTCCAACTTTTTCTTAATCACATTAGTTTCTGGTCACTTTGAACAATGATAACCTTCTCTGCCTTTCATTTATCATATTTGGACTCTGTTGCTTTGTCTGTACACCTGTTGAAGGTGGTTGTGTTGGACATGATTCTGCTGTTCACCTTTAGACCTGGATAAAGTACGACTCTGATAAAAGTGGATACATCGAATCCGATGAGCTAAAGGTGGGAACTCGGCCTAGTCTTGTGTCTTTAGAAAATGGAACATTATTACCATGTTAAATGATCATTGGATATTTTGTTATTTTTCTTTTTTTTTATACCATGATTTAAGGCTCGTAATGAAGCTGCCACACACACCCACCTGGATGTACATACGTGACACAACACATGACTGTTAGATGGGACAAACACAGCCACTGAGCTTGAAGGAAGTGCAGTCACTTCCTGGGGTACTCTGGGTACCGGCGCGTCACAACAATGGCACCGCCTTTCTCACCGCACTCAGCTCTATCCTTTTCAATGTTGAACATCAAGTGAGGACGCAGCAAGTACCATTTTTAAAGTGTTTGTTATGACTCAACCAGGGTTTGAACCAAAGATGATAAAGCGCCGTCGGCGCAAGATGGACCACTCGACCATGAAACCCGTAGAACGTCAAGGGTCAATGCAAGCGCCATTTTAGTGAGCAGATTCACGCGAAGTTCCCAGATGCTGCTCCATTCGCGAATTTGATGTACGCAGAGCGCACGAGTGCACTGTAGTCCCGTATAGTGTAGTTTGCAGTTTGCAGAACATGCAATCACCCTTATATTATTATTTTCATATATATACAATGTATATGTCACCAAACGCGAATTCGATGTACGCAGAGCGCATGAGTGCACTGTAGTCCCGTATAGTGTAGTTTGCAGTTTGCAGAACATGCAATCACCCTTATATTATTATTTTCATATATATACAATGTATATGTCACCAAACTTGCCAAAATTGTGCAACTTTGTCTCGATTCCAAGGATGAAAGAATAATTTATGTTTATTCTTTACTATGTTATTTGAAGTCATCCAACAGCATCACAAATGCCAATAACAGGATAAGTCGATTCATCAGATATTTACAATGTTACGCAGATTCAAAGCAATTTTTTTTTCTTCACAATTTGAGATGAGGAGTATGAAATTTATCTCAAATAATAATTCAAGAAAGTAGTCATCCAAAAAGTGGGAATAACTTTTTCAACTGACATATTTAAAACCATCGAAGCGTCTGAGGGACGGAATGCCACAATAATTATTATTTTCTTCATTGGGCATGCTCCCCACACAAAATTATGTAAATTGTGCAAGTTTTAATGGTTATTTTCTTTTTTTAGTTTATGTTCCCCCTGGGGTGGCTGGGTGGAGGATGGGTGTGACGAAGAGCTGTTTTTAAAAATGTTAAATTTTGCATCGTTTTCTTGGGTTAGATGATTTACAACCTTGTATATCTCACACACTGTATGGCTCTTTACCATGAATGATGAAACTATTTTTTTAAATGCCATGCTTTTTTATGAAGTTCAATTATTATCAATGAGTTCTAATTATACATGTATGTAAACTTCAAAACTAAAATATGACAGAAATGTAAATTTTCATTGCTGAATCTAGCACTCTTGTATCATTTATTACGTGTATGTACGTGCATTACATTTTATTACAGTGACATAGAATGAAAAGGATGAAAGAACTTGTCTATTCTTTGTTATTTTATGTACAATATCAAGAATATGGTCATGATTGCAGCAGATAAGATTGATGATGATATTGATTACGAATGTGTATGGGCAGTGAAATCTATGTGAGAGAACATTGATCATCAATGAGGATGAGAACCATGCAGCGAGAAAGTGTGTGTGACTGATGATTATGATTACTAGTTATCTAATATATAATATATTTATATATTATATATATATATATATATATATATATATATATATATAGAGAGAGAGAAAGAAAGAAGATTGAGATAAAAAAAACTGAGAGGGGAGAGTTGCTGACAAAAAGTGAAAAAAGGAAAATAGAACAGAAAGAGAAAGAGAGACAGAGACAGAGACGAGAGAGAGAGAGAGAGAGACGCGAGAGAGAGAGGACAATAACGAGAGAGAGCGCGAGAGAGACGAGAGAGAGAGAGAGAGACGCGAGGAGAGAGAGAGAGAGAGAGAGAGAGAGAGAGAGAGAGAGAGAGAGAGAGAGAGAGAGAGAGAGAGAGAGAGGAGAGAGACGAAGAGACGAGAGACGCGAGAGAGAGAGACAAGAACGAGAGAGAGCGCGAGAGAGAGAGTGAGAACGTGAGAGAGAACGTAGAGAGAGAGCGAGAGAGCGAGAGAGCGAGATAGAGAGAGAGAGTGAGAACGTGGAGAGAGAACGTGAGAGAGAGCGAGAGAGCGAGAGAGCGAGAGATGAGAGAGAGAGAGAGAGAGAGAGAGAGAGAGAGAGAGAGAGAGAGAGAGAAGAGAGAGAGAGAGAGAGAGAGAGCGACAGAGACAGATGTATGTATGTATGTATATGTATATGTATATGTATATGTATATATATATACACACATATATACACATATACAGATATATATATACAGATATACATATATATATATATATATTTATTGTTTTTACTCATACTAGATTTGTGCATAGTGTTTTACTTTAGTTATGGTGACAAGAGTGAATTGCACAGACATGGGGGCCAGGGAGGAAGGATGGGAGGGGAATGGGCAAAAACAGTAAGAAAGAATCAATTAAGAGAATCTACCTCCATGGATAAATTAAGCAGAGAGGGGGAAAACATGTAAAACAACAAAACAGTGATTTGATAGATGGGGTATATTCTACATGTTTCAGGCTATCATCACACTCCATTCCCCGATACCCACAATATCAATATTACGCTGTGGCGGGGCGAGCGCTAGCGCGCGGGGATTGGGATGTTGATTCCTAAAATGGCGGATGTTCCGCTCCGTTGCGTACTGCACTCCATTGTACGTAGTTTCGACTGAGTGGTCCATCTTGCGCCTACGGCGCTTTATCATCTTTGGTTTGAACTATCAACCTCCCAAACCCGGAGAGGGTGCTCTAACCATTACACCACCAAGTCTCTACAAGAATGCTCCATAAACCAGCACTGAATTTTATCTTTCGTCTAAGACAAGGTTTACGGCAGACTTGTATAGCATGCACCTGTATCATCTCTACATTTTATATTCCATGCAGTACCTACCAGGTATACTGCACATTACTGTACCGAGGTATTTAACTTAGCATTCATATACACCCTGGATATAGCGATGAGTGTAAAGCTTACGTAACAATTGATAAAAAAAAATCGGTAATTATTTCACAAAGTGTAAACAGAGGCTATCCATCTCTACAGAACTTTCTCCGGGACCTTCTGATGAAGGCCAATAAGCTTTATGATGAACCCAAGCTGGATGAATACACCCACACCATTGTAAGTTGTGTGGACCAGGCACCTGTACTTGGTGCGTCCTCAGGGAAACAATGGCGATTGGGTTCTTGTAAAGTGAAGCACTTGCTGAACATGATATTGTGGATACTAAAATGGACGTGCCTGTTTCACCGAATGTATAATAATATGAAATAATCTGTTCCTCCTTCAGCTGAAAATATTTGACACCAACCAGGATGGGAAACTTTGCCTGGCAGAGATGACCAGGTGAGATGATCACACCGTGACATGGTTGTACATCTAGCAGAGGATGGAACAACCGTCTATGACCATGTTAGGAGGTCACATATAGGCATGCTAGGGTGAGCGGCCACTTGAGGGGTTTACGTCATGACAAGCGGCTACTTGAGATGGGTCAGACATTACCGAAGTGGTCACTGTGAAGGTGTGGTTGGCGTTTACATCACACCTGGCTGCGGATAAATACAATGCCAGGTGTTTTCACATGACGTCACGTACTCCAGTCCTGCCTGCAAAGCAAAATGGTTGAACCGGATGTACGGCAACTTGTGACGAGGACAGCCTCTCTTCTTCACATTTAACTCCGCACAATCAGGTCAGGTCAGATATGGGAGCATGTGCCGGAGCAGCGCGTTGCTGCGTCCACTATCCGCCAGTACTCCAGGGGTCTCCGTTTGCCCATCCCCCAGGCAGATGCCTGGCCCATCTCCATCTCCTTGAGATGCCGATGTCATGACGAAATCAGCACAATGTCGTGACAAAATAAAAGGTGAAAGGCAATTTGTCCTTTCTCTCCAACTCGATTATAATATTGCGATAACGACAGGTCACTTGAACGCAGCCCAAATCCACCCGGAGTACTCGAGCGGCCGAATGCGATCAGAGTGGGTGTGAAAACAACTTAATGACGCCCTGCCCGGTCCCAAGTCGGTCCATGGTGATAACGCGTTTCCACACCTTCACCTGCCCCACTTGCGATCGTCTCATCCAATCTTGGGATGCACCGCGGCTTGTTTGAGTCTGCTTTCCTTGGTGAATTGCACCCAGACCGGTGTGCAAGTCGGACGACCGAGTGAACAATAACACGACAGTACGCAACATAGAAAAATGTCTCCTAGTTTTGCATTCGTTTAAATCGGCCATTTTACCCCAGGATGTTTGAAGGTAACTTCCAAGCGTGCTTTCGTAAGACCATCACATCAAACGTCGCATGCTCAAGTGAAATGTCATAACCACCAAAATCATTTGATGATAACCCAGCAACGCTCCTCTCGCTGCAGGTTCAACCTGACCGAACATGCTGTCTTGTAAGCAAATGTGATGTTTATGACATTCAAGAGAAGGAAACTAATTTTTCTCATCAATCGCTTTTAACAACACGGGATTTGTAAACACAATTGGATTTCATGCAGAGAGTGCACGCAGCCTTTACGACATAGACAGTTGGGAGATAATTAAATTAGATAATAACGACAGAGAGGGAGAGAAGGGTGAATTGTGCGGCTGAGTGATGATAATGTGACCGTGTGTGTGTGTGTGTGTGTGTGTGTGTGTGTGTGTGTGCGTGTGTGCACGTGCTCTTGCAGACTTCTTCCGGTCCAGGAAAACTTACTGTTGAAGCACCAGGTGGGTTTTTATCATTATTTATTTATTTTATAGACAAAAATCAAGGCTCATGGCGGTGTGTGTGTGTTGATAAGGGTATAAAAGGCAAGGCACTGAGAGTGGGACAGTGGGGCTAGAGTCAGACACAAGCTCTTCCATGAGCCTTGACTTTATTTACAAAAGAATAAGCAAGAGAACACCAAGTGCAGGATTGTTGGCATTCAAACACCAGCGAGGTGTAGTACTATAGAATGATTGAGGTGAGAAGATCTGTCCGAGGAATACATCTGTCTGCGGTTCAATTGTGTAGTAGGTCTGCTGGTTGTATATTTACTGATTACGAATCCAGTCTGCTGGTTGGTTGCCTCAGATGAGAGTGCGAATCGGAGATTTGTCCGGGGTACCGGTACAAATTATGACTTCCTCTTTTCGAAAGGTATCGAGGAATCTCATGTCGAACACGTTAATGCTGGGCGAGGGAACAGCCGGCTTAACGTTCCACGGCCTGGTGCTAATACGCGAGCGCGATGAAACGTTAAAGGAAACGTAAACAAGTTGTTTTGGCTTTTCATACAATTTTATGAAACTAGATTTTCATGCCAATTGCCCTCGAGGGCTTAAGTTTCCTTTTCATCAGCATTAACACCACCAAGGGTTAATGCTCTGGATGATAAGGACTTAAACATTATAGTTTATCAAAAGTGAGTGTATCAAACCCCACAGGCCAACAAATTGCAATGAGTGAGTGAACAGGTTTATCGTTTTAAAATCACAACTGAGAGCAACAACTGGCAAAACATAGATATATAATCCAAGTGTTTCAAAAGGTGATTCGATCAAATATGGACTCTGATTTTGGTGTAGAATAGTTTGCTTTTTTAGCACAGCTTTCAATACACTGTAGGCTCTCAGGATATGCAAGCGGTATGGACACTCACCTGAGCTGTCTTGCCTGAGTTTGAATCCAGCACCAGATATAAACGGTCATCCTGGTGCTTCACATGTAGGTCGAGGCATTAAAGTGTGCGCCGTCCATTGCAAGGAGGTTAAGCCGTAGGTGGACCAAATTGCCAGCACCGGTCATTCGTCGGTGTCAAATATCTCTTGGCGTCCTTAGTGTAGGATAGGTAAGTTATCGCCGGCACCTGAATAAATTCTAAATTCTTACCCAAATCGCTTTCAGTCAATTATCCAGCATTGGAGTGGTGACCCGTCCAGGATTGGTTGGTTCCTGGAAATGTTGCCTGACTAGTCGTGATAGATCCTGGAGCTCTGGAGAGTGTACCGCATAGCAGATAGCAGTATAATCAATTAATTAATTACACAGTCAACGTTATGCACGTGGTTCATTTGATTGCTTTCCACCACGGTGTCACCACCATCACAGGCACCGTATCTACAGCCAGCACTCCCTAACTGTGAGATCTAACATCCACAATGTAAATGCATACAAGATAGCCAGCTTTACATCCTCAACTGAAGGATAGATTAAACTGGGCGTCCCATCTGCCGGCATTAGTCAGTGAACGTTAAAGATCTCAGGGTGTCCTTCACGAGGAGTATGCGAGATATCACCGGCAATCTGAACAAATTAAAAATTCCTGCCCTCACCTAAAGGGGGCACTGCATCAGTGGCACAGCCACACCCTCAGCCAATGATGCTGCTCACAGCCTCGTGCTGCACACTAAAGAAGAAGAGGTACTGATAACATTTGGTTCAGTGAAGGAGGAAGTGACTAAAACTTCCAGGCACTTTGCTGATAGAAAAATATATCAACCCTCGTTTTTCCATAGACATAGATGTTGTAAACAAAATCTATCATATTAACACACACAATGGTGTCTGTCTGTCTCTACGTCTGTGGCCGATGCATTCGGTCACTACTTATCCACACTCAACCAAACATGCCAAGGGGGACTAAGGGTCAAAAGACAAAGGTTGCAGAAACTTGCCTGGGTTTGCTCCCCCCACCCCCCTTGGGAGTTACGAAGGTGGAGCAGACGCAAATTCTTCATGTAAGAGTGTACCATGTAGCCCCGCCCCCAGTGCTGGTGCTGGTGGGAGAGGGTGTTTCGAGTGACACTTCAGAGCCCTTAGTTGTATAACGAGTGAGAGGTGTTAGTTTTATTTTTTGCAGTCGCTTAGCCGACGTTGCTTTAGATTTGACTACAAAATATCCCGAGGAATTACAATGGTTTATTGCCTTTTCCGCTTTGGAAAAACTCCATTATGCGTAGCAGCTTGAGCATCGTTCCACGTTATTCGTGGCATTTTCCCAAGGCCGCTTCCAATAACAAATGTAACTCGAGCGAAGTCGATGGCGCACCATTGCAACCCCCCACACTTCCCACCTAAAGGAAAGTTGAAATGTGGAAACAGTTCCACCAGAAATGACCCAATATCCAATTTTGAGTGAATATTTTTTTCCCCTTTTTGACCCGTGTGAACCGAAGTCCCCACCTTCTGGGGAATGAACTGGGGTCAAATCCCCCCAAAAAATCGTTATATATCTTTCATGCGCCTTCCAATGTTAATTGCGAAAAAAGTGCCCGTCATTACTTATTTCGTTATGTGACCTTTTGACCCCGCCCTAGGGCCGGGGCCAAAGATAGCACTACTCCAGCACCTTCGTGCCATGCGTTGATCATAACTACCAAGTTTGGTGAATTTCTGTCAAACAGTTCAGGATGAAATAGCGTGACAGACGGAGCCGATTACAATATCCCGCCGTTTTTTTTTTCCTAAAAGTGTGGAGATAATACAAACAAGAAGAAGAATTAGAAGGGCACTCGGTAGAACGTATACCTCCGCTATGCAATGCATGATCAAGAACATATTGGGCCCAATATATATTTTTGAAATATGCCATGCATTGTTTTTGGCCTCATCTCTCAATGGTGAAGAATCACTTTAAAAATTAAAAAATTGTCGAATCCACATCTGGATTTGGATCTTCACCAAAATCGAATTCATTCGTCCTTGTAATACACCCAACCAGTCCACCAAGTTTCATCCAAATCCGTCTACAACTTTTTGAGATATCCTGCACACAAACAAACAGACAGACAGGGGTGAAAACATAACCTCTGCCACCTTCGGTGGTGGAGCTAAGAACTAGAAGGGCACTCGGTAGAGTGCATACCTCCGCCAAGCTGATTAGTTTAAGTTTTTTTATCCCATTGATTGGCCAGATCTGGATTATTACCTGAACCAAGCTCTAATCGGCTTGGTCTTGTCACCAAACCAACTCATCCATCCACCAAGTTTCATCTGAATCTGTCAAAACGTTTTTGAGATATCGTGCACACAAACAAACAAACAGACAGACAGGGGTGAAAAGATAACCTCCTTCCACCTTTGGTGGCGGAGGTAATAATGATGATAGCATAATAAAAGAAAGACCGCTGGACCTGAAGCCGATCCGTGTTCTGGCCAATTGTACTAAAGCAAATTTGGAAGCATTCCGATTGGTGGGTCTGGAGAAAAAGACTTTTAAAGGAATTTACACGACCGCCATTTTGACTCACGATTATATTATTGGCATGGCTTCCACAATTTAACATCAGGACACTGTCCTAAAGTTGCAACCCAAATTTGGTTGCATTCTGACCGGTGGGTCTGGATAAGAAGTTTTTTGAAGGAATTTACACGATTTCCCTAAAAATTGACCAAGTCGGCCATTTTGACACTTCCGGTCAAGTGATCAGGATGACCTCCAGAATTTAATATCCCCACCTTGGCCTAATGTTGTAACACAAATTTGGTCACATTCTGGCTGGTGGGTTTGGAGAAGAAGATTTTTGAAGAAATTTACTAAGTCGGCCATTTTGACCTAATTAACGTCATGTGACCGGAACGAGCGATGCAATCCCTAGTACCAGTCAGGAGCGGAACGTTGCTGCCAAATTTCAGCTGAATCGGCCCAGCGATTTGGCCGGAGAAGTCAAAGTCGGAGATGGACGTATGGACAGAGCGCGATGATAATACCTTATCTGGAATTACAATTCCAGATAAGCCATTAATAAGGATAACAAGTAAAAAAAAGACATAAAACGTCAGCGCCCGTTGTTTAGTGATTTTGCTGCACAGAGTTAAAGCGCAAGCCCAAATTTATGCACAACTAAAATGGCCGCCAGTCTACCAGTTGGTCATTTTTGATCAGATTGCAAAATTAAGTGAGGTGCATGTGTACGCCGTCATGTACTGTGCTTGAGCCACGTTTGAACGAAATCGGACCATGCAGGTCTGAGAAATAGTTGGGGACACATTGAAGTAACAAAATGGCCGCCAGTCGGCCATCTTTGATCTGATCTCGAACAAAAATGACGTGCATATGTAAGCCATCATTCTTTATCTGTCTGCCAAGTTTTAACAACATCGGTACATGCATGTCTGAGAAATGATTGAGGACATGTTCAACATCGGTTTTTTTTACAACTAAAATGGCCACCAGTCGGCCATCTTGGATCTGATCTTGGAAAAAAAAAAAGACGTACATATGTAAGCCATCATTCACTATACGAGTGCCAACTTTGAACAACACTGGCAAATGCATGTCCCAGAAATTGTTGAGGTCGTGTTAAACACTGGGTTT
>CM068959.1:12308561-12334794 GCA_035128595.1 Eptatretus atami | reverse complement strand
CTTTATGTCTGACTACTTTGGAAAGCTCCTTGGTCTTCATGTTTGCCTTGTTGGTTGACCAAGTGAGTTGTCCCTTAAAACTCCTTAAATAAGTGGGGGAGCTGAATATTTAAGTTAAACCATTGATTACATACAGGTTAAACTTATTACACTTATTATGTAACGTTTCAAACAAATAATTTGAAGTGATTTTGAATTAATTGGGCAAAGGGTTTGAATACTTATGCAACTGAAAAATCATGATTTTCTCTGTTACTCTAACTTATGCAACACTTTGGAGGGCTGAATGCTTTTGCAGGCGACTGTGTAATATAAAAGGAGCCGTGCCTGTCTGTTTGTTGTGCCATAACTTGAAAAATGATTGATGTATTTCAATGAAACCAACGACGGTGGATTCAGAGAACTCCCAGTAAGGTTTGTGACACAAAAATAAAGAAATAAACGACAGTTTGTGTTTGGGTACATGGTACACGTGGCGAAACTGCAAAAGCCAACTTACGATGCTGGTTATCCCAGCATGGAGGGCAGGATCTCACAGGAATCCTCTTTTGTTCTTGCCCCATAGATTAGCCATCACAGCAAAGATTGGTATTCCCATCAGTGAAGTGCCGGGTCTTATATGCCAGTACAAATAAAAGGATGCTGTCTGTCTTCTTCCATTTCCTACATTCTCTCACCGTTCCGTGCATCGTCACCAAACTCCATGTACATAATTAACAATGCCTTACAATTCTGCTTGTGGCATCTAAATGCACTTCCATCTCCTCCATTTATTATGTTTGGTCCAGTCAAAAATAAACCTTTTCTCAAAGCGTTCGCCAATCTGGATGGCATCACGGCATTCTGGTGGGCGGCGCTTCTGGCCCCATTCTTTAACGGGATTGTTGTTGTCCAGCTCTCTCATCGTATTGAATTTTATACCATCCCATCACGACTCCTTGATGCGTATATCAGCTACTTTAAAATGCTGTATGTGCAAAGGGAAGAAATCAAAGGGATATTGAGAAAGAGGGGGGGGGGCATTTAACCCATCATTCCTCCGTTGAATCCAGATCCAATCTCAAGGGAAAGCAAGCTCAAATTTATACAACTTAGAATCACGAGATGGATTCTTTTTGAATTTTTTCACTTTTTACATCCTTATTTGGAAAACGAAAGAGAAAAAAAAACAAGCACCACACACACATATATATATATATATATATATATATATTGGAAATTATGCCATCTTTGGTGGGTGCCGGTATTACAAATAAACTACCTTTATCGAAGGGTACTCACCTGCTTGTTAAGCATAAAGTACAAGTTAATAAATTTTCCAGCAATTTCTTTGGAGGCAGTTGTTGAAAACCACGTCTTTGTGCATCTCCAAATGGCAGTAAAATGCTTTCATAGTTTGTTGTTTATCAAACAAGGAAACCTACACACAAAGTAAGCTGCAATAATTGTTGCCTCGTGTTATAGATTATTAACAAATCCCCATAAAAAGCATTAATTCCATAAATTTAGGGTGGTGGGCTTGGGATATGAGGACTCTGAGTTCAAATCTCACTTGTGTGTTGAATTAATGCACTTGTGTGGTAAAATGAGTGCCAGCTTGCTGGTATCCTGTGTCGGAGTGGCGACCCGTCCAGGATTGTGCCCAATAGCCAAGGAGATTGCTTCAGCAGCACCAACGCTCTACACAGAGTACGGTCCCAATGGATGGGTTCCATAAATGCACAAGAACCAGGTACATATTCTCAGCAGTGCAAGATCATGGCACTAACACCGCTCTGTCTATCGTCCCAGGGTGTCACCATCAAACCCTCCGACTTCGGTGAGATTTTTGCTTTCTACGACAAGGTGAGTAAATACTGTGGGCGACCACGCAGAATGTTCGTTGCCTTGGATAAATCCCATTGTAGTTGACATTTTCTTGTAAACACAAATGTGATTACGAGTGGTTAAAATGGACGTGTCTTGCACGAGCAAAACTCGTTCTAGATATTAGTGCTTTTGGATGTAGTTTCCTGCCCATGTCACAAATTATTTCGAGTATTGAACGAGTTTGCCGATGACGTGGTTTGTTAACTTTGAAACTTGTTGAAAAATCGGTGGGAATGGAGACGGGGAACGGGACTGTATGGCACGTCCCACCTCATAGAAGCACTTCACTCTGCATTCTTCGCTATAACTCTCAAAATTGATCTCTGAATTTAGATCCTTAAATCCACAATTGTGATTGTCTATCCTCAAGGCTTGCTCTGGATTTTGTGGCCTGGAAGCTCTCTCGAATGTTACGAGAGACTTTGTGGAGAAAAACCCGTCGGATGAAAGTGGATTATTCTGTGTGGAGAAGCCATAAACTTAACCAAACCAATTTTAAAAAGATTTCTTTGCTTGGGTAATTGACAAAGAACATGAATTGTAATTCCATGCAGTTGTAAGCTCCATGTAATCTGCTCTAAAAATAAGTTCAAATTGGCAAATCATATCCCTCATTAGTACAGTCTGTCCATTTTCCTGCATGATGTAAGTAAGCACCACAAACTGCACTCCAAAGCGTTTTGTCTGAAAATATATTCTCATTTCCATCAGGAAGGAAATGGGTACATCAAAGAGAAAGATTTAGATGCTCTCCTGAGGGATCTTCTCAAGAAAGATAACAAGGTCTTCACACATCCATGATTTCCACGTTGTCTCTCGACTGTCATGCAATTACATTTGATTTCTTCCGTTGTCTGTCAATTACTGCTCCAGCTTATTCTGTATCTACTCATCTTGTCTCCTCACCCATCCTTTAGGACATAAGCATTCAGACAATCAAGAGCATTCGGAAGAGTATAATGGAGCTTTCTGACGGGGGGAAGCTGCACCACAACGAGCTAGTGAAGGCACTCTGCTCCACTACTTAAACTTTCATATGCTTCCTTGTCCAATAGCCCACCGTTTGACCCCCTTGCCTCACTCACACGACCTCCTGATCTTGAGCTGCACCAAAGAGTTGTTGCACTTCTCCAGAAATGGTTATTTGTCACTACAGGTGTCATATCGAGTCAAAGCCTATTTCTTCAGCTTTGTTTTCGTTAGGCAGTTGCTGTTGATGTCGAGATCTTGCCATTTGTGAACTTCAGCTATAAATTTTGAGAACACCTTTTAATAATAACCTTCACATGCGGACTATATCAAACTCACAACTATGAATGTAAACAACAAAGGAATGGCCACACCATTTGAGGATATGAGTGTGCTCATCATCTCAAAATTCAGAAGGAGGATTGGACAACTTCCTTTCTTGGAGGAAAGTACATGGTCACCACAAAGATAGGTAGCAGTTATCTCAACGTTTGGATTATAACCATGGTGGTCCAAAAAAATTCAAAACATCTCCGTGTTCTTTGGGATGTATTCTGATGCTTTGTTGGTTTGATTTCCCTCTAAGTTGAGGTCACAGCATCCCTGAGTTCTTGCATGGTTGCATAACTATTTACGAGAGCTTTTCACCTTAAAATGCCCCACAGTGTGTTATCACACATCAGATCAAGACAGTGAGATACTCATGGCATGCCGAACCAAGTTCAATCTATCTGTCCTGCAATTCGTTGTCAAGACATTTCCTCAAGGCCACCTGTGTTGAGTAACCCGATCACCAACTTTGTAACCACCGTTAAAAATAAAAAGAAAGACCTGTGATGTGCGATGGATTCAAAAAGGCAAGACACAGCCAGCCTCCACAGAAATTACTAGGACATTCACTCCATTGCATTTGTTGCTTCATGGTCCCTTTTTCATACGACGACACAAAGAGTAAAATTTGAGAATGACCGGGTCTAGTAATTCTTGGTTTTGGAAAATTTGAGTTTTGTTTTCCTGTTCGGCAAAGTTTGCTTTTAAAATCTGTATGTTAAAATAGGTATTAAATTGCCAAAAACATGGGTGTAGTTGGACATCTGCACATTCCCAGATAAAAACTACTCCGTCGTCGAAACACTGAACCTGCGCCTTTGCCTTGCCAGTTGGTGGTGCCTTCATTTTTGAACGGAAATGGGTTGGTGTTGCTTACGGGGTGAAAGGTTAAATATTCTGATACATATATATTTGCACACATCTCTACCACATGAGTAGATTTTAAATTTCAATCAAGGAGGGAACTTTTCACAGGACTGTCGTATGATTTGCTTTGTGTAAAAACATCGTTGGTGCAGTTTAGAATTTCGAATAATTTCATCGCCAATTATGCTGTACAAGGAAACTCAGGCATAAACGGTCGTTTGTACCTGTATCACCCAAACCTACACTGCTTTACAAAACACAACAATAAAATACCACTTTGGCTTTCGGGATGTTCACATATTATGTCAGAAAAGAGGGGAGGATTTTAAATTTGGATAAAGTAGGGCCAAGGAAGATGGCAGAGGGTGGAACAAAGATTCACAAATTGTTTTTTTGCATAGGTCCCAGGTAGATAACCCCTTTATCATCTCAAACCTAAACGTTACAGTTTTGAGGGTTGAGTTGAGGGTAAGGCATGACCATCCACAAAATATCCGTCAGGTGGCACGTTTAAACAGCTGTCCCATTGTAGGTGCATGGTTCAAGATTTTAAAGATCTTGTGGTGCATTTGGGTACCTAGGCTCTTGCGGTACGGTGTCTTGATCTTGCGATGCTATTGGGTACCTCGGCCGAATTCTAAACTCCTGCCTCAATCCATGGGGGGCACCGCAATGATAATATCACTGAGCCCCCAAGGATGGTGCAACCGGCAGCCGAGCGCTGCACACGCAAGAAGAGAAGAAGATAAGATCCCATTGGAAATTTAAACAAGAGGAGATTTTAAAGACAGCACCAAAATCCGATTCCAAAAACGTGCTGATGGAACGTATGGTTGAACGCTGTCTGGAGGAAACCCTCGGTAAAATTAAACGAATTTATTTGTACCAGGCTTTTCCCTTACGTGTACACTGTATTTACCGTCACAAATTGTGTTTATTTTTAACTCACAAAAGCCTGGTTTCAAATCCCATGCTACTTTGTTCACTGCGTTATTGCTGAACATTCATATTTATACCTGGTGCACGAGCTCCTCCACAAGCCTTAAAACAAGCCCAGACTTGCGTTGCTAGGAAGAGGAGCAATCAAATGCCTGATCAGGTCATTGCCAGAATTTGTATTTCCAGACATCTGCCGTGCATATTACATTTCCATGGCAACCCCAAATCCAGAACATTCAATTTCACCGTTTACAAAACTAACCTCAGCAAACGAATGAAAACACTTCTGGAAACAAGCATCCCACAAGCATCAAGAAGCAAAGCAATATTTATGTTGTGAAGGAACGTGTCCGTTCGTCTCAATCTTCGGATGTGCAGGTTCTTCAGAAATCAAAGGTCAATAAAACGGAGAAGAATACATCTGCCAGAAAAAAAACAAAAACACACCAGTTTTAAAATGACACAATGTATACTCTAAAGAGTACAATTCTATCAATACAAATATAAAGGTTCGGGGTTTGCTAGACTTCCGGCACGTGGACGTGGACGCCATATCGGCAGTTCCTCCTTCCAGTTCATCAAAGCTCAGTTTCCCAGACCAAATACATTCTGTTTTACTGTATTATTTTCATTTATGTGTTGCTGGTCATGTTTTTGTCCAATTTCTCTGTGCCAAACTGTGTCTCGTGTTGAATTGTCGAGTTCATGTCCCTGGTAAAACAGCTGTCACACCTTGACGATTTAGCCAGCGTATGCCGACGTATGAAAAATTTGTCTAAAATGCAGGCACACGTCAAATACGTTATGGGTAAGTTTTGTATACGTTAAGAGCATGCTGAAGCACGCTGGCATACGTCGTAGTACGCCGAGCTCATCGACAAATTTTAACATGCTCAAATTTTTTGACGTATGCCAGTGTATGACTCACACGTTCCGCATACGCTGGCCATAAGTTGTAGGCACTTACGCGATCGTTGACACACGTCAACACACCACGTTACTTGTAAGTTACTCATAAGTCGAACACCGTCGAGGTAATGTTTAGCGTCAGTGTTCAGACTCCATGTTGTTTTTTTTTTGTTTTTTTTCTTCGGCATGACGGTGATGTTGACACTTCGATTTCTAGTGCGATTATAATATAATATAATTAATAGACTACCGCTCAAAGATTTAAATCATAACCGCACTAGAAATCGAAGTGTCACATCACCGTCATGCCGAAGAAAAAAAAAGAAAAGAAAAAAAAAAACCATGGAGTCTGGAACACTGACGGGTTCTCCTGTGAAGCCCATTTTTATATACCAATTCCCCTAAACGCTGCCAATACGCCATTATACGGTAGCTGTAAGTTAGTAACACATTCAGTAAGTGCTGTGGTCGTCCGGAAGACGTCAAATACATCTACATACGTCAATATGCGTTGGAGATACGTTACACATAGGTTCAAAGCACGTTACTCATAGGTTAGAAATAAGTTTCGGGTATGCTAAACATTACCTCGACATGTTTCGACTTATGAGTAACTTACAAGTAACGTGTGTCGACGTGTGTCAACGATCGCATAACGTGCCTACAACTTATGGCCAGCGTATGCGGAACGTGTGAGTCATACGCTGGCATACGTCTAAAAATTTTGAGCATGCTTAAAATTTGTCGACGTGCTCGGCGTACTACGACGTATGCCAGCGTGCTTCAGCGTGCTCTTAACGTATACAAAACTTACCCATAACGTATTCGACGTGTGCCAGCGTATTCGGCAAATTTTTCCTACGTCGGCATACGCTGGCTAAAACGTCAAGGTGTGACAGGGCCTTGACACTTCGATGTCGAGTGTGGTTGATTTGAATCGTCGAGCGGCAGCCTTTTAATAGGCTACGCCACGTGATCGTCGGCGATTACGCTTTCCGCCGCTATGCATACGTAGACTATCGTTGGGCATAGGTTGTGAACGCCGACAACACGCTAAGCATTCGTTGGTATAAGTTTCATTGTTATCGAAACGTTCTGTGTACGTTACTAATACGTTATGCATACGTCAAACTCATTATGAATACGCCAAAAACTGAAAAAAAACATCAATATTCAGCGTACGCCAGCGTTTTACATACATTTTGATACGTTGCCATACGCTGGCTAAAACGTCAAGGTGTGACAGCGGCTTAAAGTCCAGACTATCTGAAGGGCTGGGCTAGTCTGGTTGTTGCTTCTGTCTCCGTTTTTGATTGCATGTGCTTCGCTTTCGCTCCTTTTATCCAAGGTGTTGTTACTTCTGATCTCTCAGCTAAATCCTTTTGCCCTCGCTCAAAAAGAAAAAGAAAAAACAAACAAACTAAATCTCCTATGCAGTTATTCCTTCAGTCCCTATCCCTTCTCCTTTTCAATATCCCTACACCCCCCAGCTTGCCTCCATCCTGCACCCTCTCCTTGCTCCTTTCCACATTCCTGCACTCTACCAGCAGCGCCTTCTCCCCTGTCTCTACCTGTGTGGATCTTAAACATCTGAGGCCTCCTCTCCAACCTGACAGATCTCTCGATCCAGGTCTCTGCAAATAAACCAGCCATCATCTGTTTAACAGAATCCTTCCTCCCACAGACCATCCTTGATCCCTTCGTGTCTCTCCCTGGCTATTACCTCCTCCGGTTTGATCGACCTCAACACCGTCCTGGCGGCTGAGGCGCACTGTACATCAAGAACTCCATTTCTCACTTTCTGGGTGCTGCTCTTCCATCTTCCAAACCCCAGGAGTACCTCTGGCTGCGACTTCCCCTCCGCTCCCATCTCATGTTTGTCTGTGTGCTGAACCATCCTCCAAACAATGATGACTGCATCTACCTCTCTCTATCTCTCTTTCTCATGATGTGGACCAACTTTTAACTATTCATCCCAACTCTCTTTCTTCCTCATATGTGGTGATTTAAATTGTCACCATGAAAATTGGCTGGGTGTTGTTACCTGTCTCACCGGCCACGGCACTTCCACAAAGGACTTCTGTGACTCCATGGGTCTGACTCAATCTGTGAACTTTCCAATCCAGATTTCTGTGAATGGCAAATCCTCCCTTCTGGATTTCATTTTGACCAGCTTCCCTGCCAATGTCTCATGCACTTCCTTTGCTCCAAGTGGTTCATCTAATCATGTGCTTGTGAAGGTCACCATCTTTCTAGTTATTCTCAGAGAGCTGCTTCAATGCCGGTGAGTGGCAGTTCACTCAGGCAAACTGACAGGGACTGCAAGCAGCGATCGTACTTCAGGCAAGACTGGTCTCCTATATCTACCACCGCTGATATTAACTCAGCCTGGGAATTATTCCATAGAAACATGCTCTCCCTCATGCAAAGATTCATCCCATCTCGTCTTCAGTTACCATACCCAACCTCCTGCCCATGGTACACTGAATCCTGTGGTGACGCAGTTGCCGTAAAATAACTTGCATTCTCCTTCTGGAAGACAAATCTGACTAAAGGTAATCTCAGTGCATTCCAAAAATTCCACAAGTGTGTGTCCACTCTCAGGAGAGGCAGAAAACATCTGTCCAACCTCAATGAACTTTCAAACTTGTTTCCCTCCTCTAAAACCTGGCGGTGCCTTGATAAGTCTGTCTCTGGTGGATGCTCCCTTTCCATCCCTTCCCTCACTTCAAATGGCACCACAGCTGACTCTGCTTGTGAGAAGGGTGAATGCCCCAATTCTGTGTTTGCTTCAAAATCTTGTGTTCCCAACCCTTTACTCTCAGTACCCACGTTACCGTCATACCCAAATGCTCCTGGACTCTATGTCCTTTGCACTTTCTGGCAACCCTCGACTGATTATGCCACTGGACCAGACAGCATCAGCTCATGTGTCCTAAAAACCTGCTGGACTGTTCTTGCACTTCTTCTTTCTGGTCTTTTCATCCTGTCATTTGGTCAAGGTGATATTCCATATGCTTGGAAATCCACCAACATCACTGCACAACAAAAAAGGAGCAAAAACTTATCCTCTCAACGACAGACCGATCAGCTTACTTCATTCATCAGCAATGTCATGGAATCCATCATCACAGTTGATATGAAATCCTTCCTTTTGTCCAACAACCTCATCTCAGATTACCAATGTGGTTTCAGATCAGGTGACTTCACCGTAGACATGCTGCTTCTACTCTCCCAACAATGGATGGAGGTCTTCAATGTCAGACATGAGATCGGGGCCATCTCGCTGGACATATCTCATGCTTTTGATGCAGTTGAGCATCCCACCTTGCTCTGTAAAATGTCTGCCTGTGGCATCCAAGGCCAACTCCACACATGGCTGACTGACTTCCTCTACTCTCGTAGCCAACACATGGCATTCAACGGATTCCAAGGCCATCTCCACTCATGGCTCGCAGACTTCCTCTCCTGTCGCAGTCAACGTGTGGCCCTAAATGGAGTTCTTTCATCCCTTCTTCCTGTCCAGGCTGGAGTTCCTCAACGCAGCATTCTGAGCCCTGTTCTTTTTCTGGTTTTCATCAATGATCTCTCTGACTCTCTGGAAATCCTCTTATCTCTTTGCTGATGACTCCACCTCTGCGGTACCATCTGTCATCCCTCAGATCGGCAAGCAGCAGCTTCTTCGCTCTCTGTAGATCTGGGTAAATCACAAACTGGTCCAACATGTGGAACATGTCTTTCAATCCGGCCAAATCTTACACTCTCACAATGTCTCTCCGAAAGGACCGTTTGGAACCCCCCTCCCCCCATCTACTTTCTCAACAATCCTCTGGAAGAAGTCCTTTCTTTCAAGCTTCTGGGTCTCACCATCTGCCATGATCTTTCCTGGGAAAGCCACATTTCCAACCTGGCCTCCAAAGCCAGTCGCCGACTGGGAATTCTCCATCGTGCAAAGTCCTTCCTTGGCCGACCTGAGCTCCGAACCATGTACAAAGCTTTGTCCACAGCCTGATGGAGTACTGCTCTCCCCTCTGGGCTGGTGCTCCTGCGCTCCCACCTTTCTCGGCTTCACGCTGTGGAAACCAAGGCATTTCCGATCATTGGCATCTCCTGCGATGAGGCTGAGTCTTTGGGCCTCTCACTCTCACCGCAGGCAGGTCGGTGGCCTTTGTCTTCTACCGTCTCCTCTCCGGTCTCGCCCCTCCTGCTCTGTCTGCGATTTGTCCCCACCATTATTTTCCACAAGCGGCACTCATGGTCCGCCAACAACCCCATTCTGGTAAAACTACAAAATCACGAATCGCTGCTCACCTTCACTCTTTCATTCCTCTTTTTTCCCGCCTTTGGAATAAACTCCCTCACTCTGTTCAATCCAATTCTTTCTCCAGGCCTTCAAAACAGCTGTTCACCACCCCCTCTTATCGCCCCATCCAAATCCTCGATATTTCTACCCCCGTTAATCCACCCCAAACCAACCTCCTTCAAATTACCTGCTTTCCTTCCTGAAAGTCCCTGTAATGTGCATCTTGTATACCCTGTGTTCCCACCCCATCCCTCTCCTTCCACAGATCCCTAATGTCTCTGTTCCCCACTGTTTTGTCCTTCCCACTCCCGCCCTCTTGTCTCATGCCTCCCCTTGCTGTGCGTTGTGTGATAGCTCTCATATGAGCCTCGACAAGGTATACAAAAAAAAAATCCTTTCATCTCCTCTCCCTATCAAGGCTGGAGTGCCCCAAGGCAGTGTTCTGGGCCCAGTCCTATTCCTGATCTTCATCAATGATCTCTCTGACTCTCTGGAAAATCCTCTTTATCGATTTGCTGAGATAACTCCACCCTCTGCCGTGACATCCCTCATCCTTCAGACAGGTCGGCTGCAGCCTCTTCCCTCTCTTTAGACCTTGACAAAATGACAAGATGGTAAAAAACTTGGAATACGTCTTTCAATCCAGACAAATCTCACACTCTCACTATCTCTCTCTGAAAGGATCATCTGGCAAAACCTCATATCTACTTTCTGAACAATCCTCTTGAGGAAGTTCAGTCATTCAAATATCCGTCAAAAAATGCCTGAGACCTATCAGCCATGATCTCTCTTGAGCAATACACATTTCAACATTGGCCTCCAAAGCCAGCCACCAACCGGGCATCCTCTGTCATACAAAGTCCTTCCTTGGCACACCTGAACTCCTATCCACCTACAAGGCCTTTATCCGCAGCTTGATGGAGTACTGCTCTCTCCTGGGGCTGGCTCCCATGCCTCACATCTTGCTCAGCTTGATGCCATAGAAACCAAGGACTTCAGGATCAATGGAATCTCCCACAACGAAGCCGAGTCTATTGCCCTATCATGCTGCTTTCGCAGAAAAGTCGGTGGTCTCTCTGTCTTCTACAGACTCCTTTCTGGTCTTGCACCCTCTGTGCTCTTTCCGTGGTTTGTTTCTTTAAGTTATTTTGTCTCCTGATCCGTTCTGTGTTCTTGCTCTTCCACGATCCTTGACTGTATCCAAAAAAAGGTGACAGATGTGCAAATAAATAAATTCTCAATGCCAACAGACAACTATGCAGTTCCAATGGATGAGAAAAATGCCTCAAACTGAGCAAAACTTCAAATGTTTTTGCAATCATCGGATGAGTGAGAAGGGAGAGCCTCGATACAATGAGTATCTCATACCACCAAATTGGTATGATGTACAGTAATGAGTGACCGGGCTAATTTGCATCTCGGCACAAGAAACAACAAAATGATAACGATTTTAAAAGTCCATCTGTCAAACTAGCGTGGAGAAGCAACTAAATGGCGTGCCGTCAAGTCCGCGAGGAGACTTTTCACACCGTGGAGGAATCTTACCTTCAACAAGCATTCGCTAAAGTGAGGCAGCCTGCTGCCAGCAAGATTATTCTTACCCCAGTTGGGAAGAGAGGAAAACAACAAAAAAAGTCCACACCTTCAAGCCAGTATGTTAGCGACGTGTCATCGAGGCAGCGAGAAAATGGAATAATATGCCCCATACGGCCAGGCTTATTACAGAGCAAGTGTAACAGCCAGAAGTTGCCAAAATAACTCGCGCTTGGTATGTACTTAGTTTGTAGAAGCAGGCCGACCATTTGACTGCATCAGTCAGTCTTTGTTCTTGTGATAATGAGCAGTCGATGGAACACGTTACACGTCAAGTGTCGTCCAAAATTTGTTATCCGCAATTGTGTCTCATCCTGAAAGGCATCCCTGCCATTTCTTGTAATCCCCAATTCTCTCCCATGATCTTTATTACCCCCATTAACCTTTCCTAACCCGACCAACTTACTTGCTAATGTCAGTGATTCTTCCCCTCCTCCCTTCCCTCTCATCCCGTTTGCTCGTTCTCTTGACGTTTGTCCACTCTCAGATCTAGCTTTCTCTTTCGTGAGCCTCGCTCGTGTTAAACAAACAAAAAAAGTGGTAAATCAAGATACGGTGGAGAAATGGAGGAGAAGATGACAACCTTCACATGGTTTGTGTCACCAGGTGCTCACCACAACCAACGATGTCAACTCGGCAAAGCCGTGCTTAAATGGCATTGTTTATCATGATGTTTTTCCACAAATTAATCCAGTGCAATCACCATTTTAATTCAGTTTCAAAACCTAAGAAACAACACGTCATAATCCGGTGCCATAACTTCGTACATGATGCTTAAGAATGTTATAATCGTGCTTGTGCCGGTTTCCACTGAGGAATGCATGGAGTGTCGGGTTGAGCCTTCTTTCAGGTGCCGAATTGAGCTGTGCCTTTATAGCATGATGCCGCTGTGTCCTGTTCTTTGAGGACGTAAATCTGTGTATAACCAAAGATGAATAACCACCCCTCATTTCTCATATTCAGACACATAAAGCCGCTGAGGCACAGTTATTCCTTAGCTAGAGGGGCACATGCCAGACGAGTTTCCATTCCAACAGAGGATACTCGAATGGCTCATTCTTCCCACTAAGTTGGTACTCATTGCCGACTTTGGAAGGATGACAGGTAAGTATATCCACCTGGTGTTATTCTAACTGCACTACGGGGACTCAAACTCAAGACCCTAAAATCTTAAGTCAGCCACCAGGCTTGTGTATAACACCATGATGGTAACACTATGAGACCTCTGAAGTGTACACGAGACGTGAGATGCAGGAGCTCTTGCAAAGTGTGTGAAGAGCAAAACTCCATTTAACAACTAACTTATGGGTTTGTGCACGACGAGTGTTCCTGCCATGTTTCGTGCTGGTCTAAGCAAGAGTACTCCCAAGGGGTTTGCAGTGCCTCACGCTGTATATCTAAATGTACTTTTGATTGATTATTGCACAGCTGTAAAGAAGCAGCACATTCATCTGTGCGATATCTGTGATACGATGATGGCTGTCTATTTATTATGCACTTGTAATATTTTTTGAAGTCTTTGTGTAACGATTTAATGGCAGTACGACCGTGCTGCAGAGAGTATCTTTTCATTATGCCGGAAATGTACTGTATTCATCCAATTCCAGCAACATTGGATTCTAAAGGATTGGCACAATTGGACATCTGAACAAGGAGAGTACAACATATTGTTTATGGATAGATATTCTGGTCGTCGTTCTAATGAAACAAATTAGGGTTATTAAAATGAGCAAAAATAAAAATAAAATAAGCCTTTAATCAACATGGATGTTTTGTGTGCAGCCACATACAAAAATGCCATGGTCAAGGTCAATTAATAGACTTCAACACTAAATTATAAGTTAATATATTCCATCTTAATTGTTGGGTCTTCTTCATCTTATTGTGGAACCAGCTGGAAAATAAGAAGAAACAAGAAAAAGAGCAATCAGAGATTGCAGACCCTCACCAGGACTTGTTTGTGTAGTTTTGTGTGGTGTATTTTGTGTGGTGTTTGTGTCGTTTTGTGTGGTGTTTTACATAATTAATAATAGACGTAACTAGAACTGTCACTTTATAACTGCTGGCAGTGACCGGGTACCAAGATGTCCCACTTTGATCGGACACCTGACCCTGACCCATGACGTTTATTATTCAATTGAATTCAGAATGGGATTAAAATTAATTCAAATCAAGTCAAATGGAAAACCAAATACTGTGGGTACAGCACTGTATTGGAGTCATCAGAAGGAACCCTAACAGGCAAAAAGCAAAGATGAAGTCATTAGGAGGAACTTGGATAGGATTCAGGTTTCAGCTGCTACTCCTCTACCTCAAACCCATCCAGGCACAGCCAAGTGAGCCTTATTCAGAGAAAAAAAAATCAAAAAGAACCCAGATTCAAATTTAAAAAAAATAATTCTGACTGCCAGACCATGTGTCCGATCAAGTTGAAATTTAAAACCGTATATTCCCGATCACTACCAGATCATAATTGTTTTTTTCAGAATACCAGAAAGGATTTTTAAAAGATTTTCGCTTAATCAAATATGGCTGCCAGACCATGTGACATCAATTATTCGTGAATACCCAAGTATCCCCAAGGCTTGGGGAGCATGTGTGTGAAGTTTCCCCTCAATCTGTCTTCGCCGTTCTGGAGAAGAGGATTTTTTTATAGGTTTTAGGGAAAATCCAATATGGCTGCCAAACCATGTGACCTTTGATGTCATGTGTGTGAACGTTTTGTTCCTCATGGATAGACAGTCATACCTGTAAAGTTTCACCTTCATCTGTTCAGCCATTTCAGAGGTTTTTCAAAAACAAAAACAATAAGGCTGCCGAATCACGTGACTGATGACATCATCAACTTTTTTCTGAACACCAATTTATCCCTCGATTACCCTCAAAAATTTTCATTCTGATCGGATGTAGCGTTCTACATATGCAATTATGACGTCACAACGAAGGCACCCATGATGTCATTAAAAAACAAATCACACTTATTTCCCATGAGTACTTGTCATGTGCCAAATTTCAATTTTTTCCCTTGGTGCGGTTTCAGAGATACAGAGGTCCAAAGTTTTTCCTTTTTGTCCAACATGGCTGCCACACCACGTGACCGATGACATCATAATTATAATTAAAACATTCTACATGAGTAGTTGCTCCAATGGTGAAAATTTAGTCTCAATCCAACAAGCGGTTGCGGAGAAAAACACGAAAGTTCTGTGCACACAAACAAACAAACAGACAGACTCAAATGCAATACCCTCTCTTCTGGCGAGGGTAATAAAATAAGAGCCAATCAAAATAAATAGATAAAAAATAAAAAGACGTTGTGAAGAGCACGATACTTTGCCAAAATCCCGGCCCGCCCCCCCCTTTCCAAAGGTTGTTATGGATACATCAAATTGTCCATTTCATTATGATTAAATCTTAATAAAGGAAAATCTTAATCAAGAGCTCAAGTCAATCGGATGAAAATTGATTATTTTTCAGATTGAAATTTAAGATTTTAGAAGTTTGACCTTGAGTTGACCTTTGACATTTTGACCTCAAAAATACTTGGTTTCCAAATTCAGTGACGCAATATGCAATTGCTGCATAATTTTCAGGTTAATCAGATGAAAATTGAAGATTCTTCAGATGAAATTTGATGATTTTAGAAGTTTGATCTTGAGTCGACCTTTAGACCTCAAAAATAGTTGCTTCCCAATTCAGTAACAGACTATGCAAATCCTGTTCAGCTTTCAAGTGAATGGTATGTAAATTGATGATTTTTCAGTTGAAAATGGATTTTAGAAGATTGACCTTGAGTTGACCTTTGACCTTTTTTGATCACAAAAATTGTTGGTTTCCAAATTAATTGATGCACTATGCAATTGCTGCTTAATTTCCAGGTTAAATAGATGAAAGTTGATGATTGTTCAGATGAAATTTTATGATTTTAGAAGTTTGATCTTGAGTTGACCTTTAGACCTCAAAAATAGTTGGTTTCCAAATTCAGTGATGCGATATGCAAATATTGTTCAAAGTCAAGCGGATGAAAAATGACGATTTTAGAAATTCGACCTCAAGATGACCTTTGCCGAAAAATCAATAGGCTTCTCAGTTGAGACTACCTCCACAACTTCGTAAAGTTTCATGACGATCAATTTAGAATTGTGACATGTAGGTGATTGACAAACAAGACAGAAAAACAAAATCGACTGACCAATAAACTTGAAAAATCTTCGATTTTGCATGTAATAAAATAATCGCCTGCATTTATTGGTAGCTTTATTTTTTTAAAAAAAACTAGAACTGCACTCAGCTATACTTCCGTATACTTCTGCCACGATGAACAGTTTACATTTTGCATCCCACCGATAGGTCGGATCTGAATCCGGACATGAACCAAAATCCAATTTGCTTGTTCTTGTCACCGAACCAAGTCATTCACAAAGTTTTGTCATAATCTATCCATCACTTTTTGAGATATCGTGCTCCCCAATGGTGAAAAATCACTTTGAAATTCTCACATCCGGGTTCGGATCTTCACCAAAATCTAATCAATTCGTCCCTGTCACACACCTAACCTGTCGACCAAGTTTTGTCCGAATCTGTTCACAACTCTTTGAGATACACCTGCTCACAGACAAACAAATAAAAACAAACAAATACAGACAAACAGGGGTGAAAACATAACCTCCGTCCACTTTCGGTGGCGGTAGAAAGAGCAATCAGAGATTGCAGACCCTCATCAGGACTTGTTTTGTCTGGTGTTTGTGTTGTTTTGGCTGTTACGTAATTAATACATAATTATACCTCCTCAATATGTTCCAATATGTAATTTGTATGTACTTAATAGACAAAGTCACACTTCAATGGCATGTCATTAATAGACACTCACTTTGCAATATAATATTGTTGCGGTTCTATAAAACCACATGCCTCTAAGGCAACGGCACCCAACATACAGTGATTCCCAAGCAGTTATTTTGTTAGTCTTCATGCAGTCAGACCTTCCCCTCATGTCTAGTGGGTTAACGGGATGAAGTGCGTTGCGTGGGTATAATATCTAGGTCTATTAGCAAGCAGCCTCCCATGGTTGGAATCAACAGAAGCACAATCGATACTGTACAGCACACGCATCGCGCGCCATTATTTCACTCAAATCTGCGCGCCAATTTCTAACTGGCATCTCACCTCGCTCACCAAAAACTCACTACTTCGACCAACAACACCTCCCGCACACGGGAAAAATATTCGCGAACCCCTTGGGCCTCTGCATCGCTACAATTCGCCACTATACGGAGGAGTACTGCACAACTCGGACTGTCCTCGAACAGTGCGAAGCAGGGCCGAGCAACGGACGTTAATTGCTCGACCGCATATCACCAGGGATGTACCAGGTGAGCATGCGGGATTGATACGACCCTCGTCCAGTCAACAGAACACGGCAAGACAGGGGTGGCAAGGAGGGGTCACGGGAAGGGTGATCCGGGAGTTTGGTATGGGGCCTGGGTGTGCATTTTGGCTCATGAGAGGGGACCCGTGGGTGGCAGGTGTGCATTGCTATTCGGCAGTCAGACTGCACTCGGAGCACGTTCAGGGCCAGGGTGCCGGCTAATACCCTATGTTGAGTCAGGAGCTCCGGGCCGTGTTGAACCGGATGGGCGAATGAGACCGTTTCCGGCCCCGGGGAGCCTGGCAGGGTGTGGCGAGGGACGCTGTGGCCCAATAGAGAAGCGGGATTCAGGTCACAGCACGTCGCTTTCGGGTCGTCACCCCACCCTTCGTCCGGGGCTTATAAAAGGCGAAGCGAGGAGCCGCTCGCTCTCTGCTTCGCCCTCTTTTTCTCTGCTCCTCAGCTCTGCGTTGGCTGCTCCTCATTGCCTCTCACCTTCGCTGGCTCTTCACTCGTGGTTGGTGTGTGACTGTGAGACGTTCTTCTGCTTGAGGACCAGTGCAGAGCGCACATTGCCACGAGTCCCGGAAAAGTGACTAAGCCAGAGATAATGTGCTAACTCTCAAGGTGGGAATGCTCAAGTGGAGCATCCCACAGAGGTACACGCTACACGAGCAGAACTCTGCACGACTCGGTTAGGGATCTATCGCCTCACACAACTTCTCTCTCTCACTCTCTCTCTTTCCACCCGTCTATCTCGTCCTCTTTGGACGCACAAAAGAGCATCATGACTGATTTGCAATCCCATTTTCCTCTGGCACGACTGTGGAAGAAAAATAATTATATTCATGTAGTTCTCAATTATAATTGTTTCTGGTACTTTATATAATTAATTTTTGTGCTACAGTCGAATTGGCTGTCAGTAATGTTTCCCTTTTCTCAAGAGTCTTTTGACCTACATATTGATAAAAGGAATATCTTACTGTGAAACAGGGTGACCTGGTTGATAACACTGCAACTTTTGCCATGATTGTGTCATTCTCTCCCTCCCACCCAAGTGGAATGTATTGCAGTTTTGAGTTCTTTGCCTAATGCTTATCACTATCTTGTCGTTGAGTTGCCAAATGTCTCACCCTCCATTCTTTGGAATGTCAAATTGTATATAAGAAGAATTGCTTTGGGCTTCTGTTTCAGTGAATCATTCAATGTTCTTCCTCCGTATATACAAATTAAAGATTCTCCTTTGGTATGCTGATCTAACTTGTGGAAAATGAGTTTTTTCCACCACACGACACAGCACCCCCCCCCACCCCATATTGCACTACACCACCCTCCACTCCCACACCTTAGACACCTGTATTTCTCCTTCCTTCCTATCCCTAAACGTACTAGGTTGCGTTGGTCGGCCGACCGTGCCAGGTATTGTGAGGCCGTTTGTTTTCATCTGCTCTTTCTTCTGAACTATATCTAATCTTCCTCGTGTGTGTGTGTGTGTGTGTGTGTGTGTGTGTGTGTGTGTGTGTGTGTGTGTGTGGTGTGCGCGCAATGGCGCTTGTCGTAGCATAAGTTAAGATTGTAGAAGTGATAATGGGATAAGTCTGTTCTGTGTCTGCTTTTGGAAATCGCTTGCCTTTTGTCACACCCCACAAATTCCTTGCTATCCCCTACTGTACATACCAATACACCCCATTCACTGTGCCACATATCTTTCCTCGCTTGATTGTAAATAAATGCTTGTATAGAACTGTTCCCAGCTCGTTTTCATCTTTTCCTTCATTGGTCCAGCATGGTTCGTATCCTAGCCTAGCTGGGACGTTATCCCCCAACAATCTGTTTTCCTAGCCGGTACGTCCTTGGTAGTTACGCTCGGCTGCATCTGATCTGGCAAGGTGATCCGGTTTGAAAAAGGTGTACCAAGGGCATGTCCCCTGGTAAATAAACCACGTGACCTTTAGGTAAATGGTATCAGATGGAGGACCCTAAGTTACGTCGAGTTATTGGCGTTCATGGTATATTAGCGACGTTATTCACGAAGTTATTCGTGTGCGGCGGCCTGCGATTCCGGAGAGTCTGGTGAGAACCCCCTCGTGGTTTTCTCACCCCCGACCCCGGGTCCGCAACAACATAATTAATAGACAGTCACATTTCAATAGCACGTAATTAATGGAAATACTCACGTTCTATGCCGAAAGACGTAAACAAAGAGAAAGACATAAACAAAGAGACTCTGGAGAGGGTAAAAAGTAGATCGGTAATGGACGAACATGCAAGGCACAAACAGCCAGACGGCATTGTGAGTATGGAAATGGAAATGTGCATGTGACAATGGAAGAATGCGGGACACAGTAAACAAAGGGTGAGTGGATGGACAGGAAAAGCTGATAAATAGGGTACAGATGGACAAAAAGGTTTGGTGGACTAGAAGGAAAAGTGAGGGATCTTGAAGGAATGGAGGAAAGAGAATAAGACTAGATAGATCAAGAAAGGAGATTCCACAGATGAAAGTGAGGAGGGGGAGCGAGGTACAAAAAAGTGAAATATGTAATTTTTTTTTTTGTTAAACTCACCAATACCAAATGTTTTTTGTGGTAATGTTAAAAAAAAATAATTGAAAGCCTTAGAAATAAAGGAACAACAACACAACAGTGAACAAGGATATAGCTAATACTCACAGTACGTTCAGAAGCACAAATGTTGGTAACGCAATATGATGGGAGAACTGGTTGGAGTTTTGAAGCCGGATTTTCAGCGCATGCCAGCAAGAATTCTCGTGAATAGCAGAGCCGTTTTCCTAGTGGGGAAAAGGAGGAAAGAAATTGATTAATTTAATTGAGAAAAGAGGAAGTGCTCGAAGGTCCACAGAGAGGGCATCAACATCAAATACTGTCTGACCCCGCTATTCGTGGATTCGCTATTCGCGGACCCCACATATTCATGGGTCAAAGTGTGACCTGCTTCTACAATCGTGGTTTATTAGCCCCCGATGAACTTAGTCCGAAATGCGGGCTTATGGATTTGGTTTCGATTTCGATTTTCGTGTGTATGCGTGCGTCCGTAACCATATCTCGGACATGCATGGACCGATTTTATTCGTACTTGGCACAAAGACAACACATGATGGTAATACATATGCACGTCATTTTTTTTCGACATCAGATCCAAGTTGGCCTACTGGCGGCCATTTTAGTTGTAAAAAAAACCTGATGTTAAACAACGTCCTCAACCATTTCTCGGACAAACAGTTACCGATGTTGTTCAAACTTGGCACACAGATAATGAATGATTGTATACATATACACATCATTTTTTTTGTCAACAGGAGATCTAAGATGGCCGACTGGCGGTCATTTTAGTTGTAAAAAAAACCTGATGTTAAACACGTCCTCAACCATTTCTCGGACATACATTTACCGATGTTGTTCAAAGTTGGCACACAGATAATGAATGATGGTGTATATATGTATATCTTTTTTTTTCCAACATCGGGTCCAAAATGGCCGACTGGAGGCCATTTTGTGGCTTAAACATGTCCTCAACCATTTCTCCGACACACATGGTCCGATTTTGTTCAAACTTGGCACAAGCACAGTACGCAATAGCATACACTTGCACCTAACTATATTTTGTGATCTGATTCAAGATGGCTGACTGGTATACTGGCGGCCATTTTAGTTGTAAAAAAAAACTCGATGTTAAACACGTCCTCAACCATTTCTCGAACATGCATTTACCGATCTTGTTCAAACTTGTCACACAGATAATAAATGATGGCTTACATATGCACATATTGTTTTCGGAGATTAGATCAAAGATGGCCAAACTCGTGGCCATTTTTTACTTAAATATGGCCCAACCATTTCTCGAACAATGCATTTACCGATGTTGTTCAAACTTGGCAACAGATAATAAATGATGGCTTACATATGCACATTATTGTTTTCGGAGATTAGACCAAGATGGCCACTAGTGGCCATTTTGTTACTTAATATGCCCAACCATTTCTCAGAACATGCATGGTCGATTTTATTCAAACTTGGCACAAGTACAGTATATGATGGCATACACATGCACCTCACTTGATTTTGCGATCTGATCAAAGATGGCCGACTAGTAGACTGGCGGCCATTTTAGTTGTACCTAAATATGAGCTTGCCCTTCAACTCCATACAGCAATTACAAAAACAACGGGGGCTATGATTTTATGTCTTTTTTACTTGTTTATATTCTTTTTATTATTTTTTTTTACACTTCAGGACTGGTCTCCAATATCCACTGGGAAATTGGAATCAGACATCACAGCATTACATTAAAAAGGTGCAAAAACAGATCCCCCTTAACTACAGACAATGAGCTACTGTACTTCCAATCATGAGCAGGTATGGAATCCATCATCGAGTTGCCATAAATCATTCCTGTTCTCCCAAGACCTCCTCTCAGCATCAATTCGGATTGATTGGATTCAGACCTGGTCACTCTAGCCTTCAACATGCTGTTACTTCTCAACAATGGTGGAGGCACTCAATATCGGACATGAGATCAGGGCTATCTCCTGGACATTATATGAACCTTTTGTAGGTCTGGTATCCTGCCTTGCTCTACAAACTGTCTGCTTATGGAATCCAAGGCCATCCATTCTAGATTACCTGACTTCCTCCACTCTTGTAACAACGTGGCTCTCAGGAACCAGTTCATCTCTCTCCTGTAAAGGATGGAGTACCCCATAGGCAGTGTTCTTAGCCCAATATTATTCTTCATGTTCATCAATGATCTCACGTGACTCTCTGAAAATCCTCTTTATCTCTTTGATGATCGCACTCTCTGCCGTGACATCTTCTATCCTTCTGATGACAAGCAGCAGCCTCTTCTCTCTCTCCTCAGACCTTGACAAATCACAAAACTGGTCAAACACAATTTTGTTGATGTATCCATTTTGTCCACCATTTGCGTGTCTCCCTTACCGCCTCATGTTACCTGCATCCCTTGTTTGTCATCACCATCTACTTTCTCCTCTGCCCTGCTGTTGGTTTTTCCCTTTTCCTCCTGCTGTTCCCTTTGTTATGTTGTATCCTGATTTGTTCTGTGTAATCGTTCTTTCCATTAGCTTAGAACCAGATGCAAAAAAATACAAAAAAAAAAAAAAAAAAAAGCATGCCCTAATATTTCACAGACCCATACCGTTTTCAAGAACGTATCCCCCCTGAATAGCGGGTTCTGACAGTGAATGGATGGTCAGCATTTACAGGGTGACCTCAAAAAACACACAGAACCCATACTATTTATTAATATAAAATCCTCATTTATTGCTCAAATGGCACAGATGACCTTGACTCGTACAAGACTGACTGTGCTTAAATGGCATACTCCAAATGACTGCCATGGCACTTCAAGCACACTCGGATTCCACGGGCAAAATGGTTGATCACTCTGACGCATTCCGCTATAGGAATCAAGTGAAATTTATCAATCATTGTTTCTTTGAGTTTTTCAATAGATTGTGGCTTTCCTCTGAAGACGTTGTCCTTCAGATAGCCCCAAAGATAGAAATCTGGTGAGTGTGGGGCCTATTCAACAGCAAGTCTTTGACTGATGACTCTGTCACCAAAGTGCGTGTTGAGGTAGTTCAGTGAATCATTTGAAGTGGGGGGAGTGGCTCCACACTGATTAAAACATTGCTCATCTCCCAACACCCCCCTCCCCCTCCTATGACTGCCTAGGTACCTCCATAACTTCCCAAGACCATGGATGTAACGTTTCGTAATGATAGTCCGTCGATGCCTTGCCTGTGTCGTCCTCAAACCAGAAAGAGCCAAAGATTCCACATTTGCTGATTGCGGCCCAGGCAGTGCATTTTTCTGAGTGGAGAGGTCACTCCAGCAATACATCAGAGAGGGGGCGGAGGTGGGGGGTGGGGGAGGGGATGTCAAATACCAGTATACACAGTTCCTGGAGTTATAATGTCCACAAAGAAGGAAATGGGCCTCATCAGACAACCAGACATGGTCAAGGAAGTTAGGCCTTTCTTCAATCTTGTATGCAAACCACCGGCACATTGTCACTCTTTTCTGCACATGGACTGTGGTCAGTTTGCGTTAAATCTGAATTCTGCATGGATACAGTTTCACATCATGGCTGAGAATTCTTCGACATTTCAGCTTTTCATTTTTAGTTAATTTGTAAAGATTTCTAAAAACATGTTTTCACGTTGTCATTACGGGGTATTTTGTGTAAATCGGTGACAATTTTTTTTATTTAATCCATTTTAATTTCAGGCGATAACACAGCAAAAGGTGACAAAAGTCAATGGCTGTGAATACTTTCTGAAGGCATTGTACTGAATAACAGTCAAACAACCTCAGTTATGTTCATAACCTTAATAGCGGCTATTTCATACACAAGCATATCGTTGCAGCCATCTGGTTCATCCAGTTGCCCGGTCCAAATTCTGACACAATGTATCAAAGTGGTCGCGACAGCAGACTGATTTTGTCATTCTGAGCTGGATCACAGGCCTGTTTGCCACATTATCTAATCCAAATGGAACCACCGGGCCAGTTGATGGGTTAAGCTCATCGGTGCTGTGCATCTGTTACATTAATGGCAACCGAACGAATCGCCAGATGCTGAAACGGTCTCGTCCTGGGTGCTAATCACCCAAATCCAATCTGTCCTTTCATGGAAGTGTATTGTAACCAAACTAGCGATCAAAATACTCTCACCCAAAGACCAAGTGGTTTATAAAGTGTATTTGAAGCACACTGGGCAGGGGTTACAAAAAGGAAGCAATACTGTACAATAATAATTAATCCTTCCCCAAACCTGAACACACCCATGACTCAACAAACAAACGGGGAACCTTATGTATCGCAGATATTCCTCAGGAGATAGACAGATATAGATGGCACAAGACAGGAAATAGCACAGCTGCGCCGGGAGGACTCAGAAAGTTCCAAGCAGTGAATGGTTTTGGTGGGAACCGTCTCAGTTCGGGATCGGGCTGGCGTGATCGCGGAGAGTGGGCATGGCTTCCTTGGTGGAGGGTGTGGCTACCAACTGTGTGGAAAGCCTGTTCTGCGAGGGCACCCCCTCACTGCAATTTGTGCAGGCTCTGCAGCTGAGCTCCTTTTGCGGTCTCCCCCCCCCTCTCCCAGCATAGTCTGGTCACATCTTTTATACGTTTGGCCCCCACCTGATTTTGTGACTCAGCCCCTCCCCGCTTGGCCGCTATTGGTTCGGGGCCTCCCTCCCTCCCTGTCACTCAGAACTTTTGGCACACTTCGCTGTTATGGCGGAGCTCCCACCTAAACTGGCACCTGATGGACTGTCAGAATGCTTAAAACACACAAAAGACAGCTTACAAAGGTAAGTGCATGAAAAAGAGTGTGAAGGGAAAGCGGTTTTACACACAAACGTGTGGGGAAGGTTGACAACAGCTTTCTACACAAAAAAGCGATGCATAATCTACATCACAATTATATTACCACCTCAGGCTTATGCGAAAGCATGCATTTTGGGAAATAACTACCGCTCTACTATGTAACGTTACCCCGAGAAGGCATTCCCCATCAATATACGATAGTTAATGATTTTAACGTGGCAACCCTGTCGTCTTAAGTTGTGTCCTTTGCCAACCAATGTTCAGTTATATCCTTGAAAGAATTTCTGCTTTGTCTAGCTGTCGTGTCCCATCTGTCTGCATGCTTGTCATTTACCTGCACACTTCTTCCTCACTGTGCTACGTTTTTCTACATCTCTCGCCCTCCTGTTCCAAACAGCTCAATTGCTCGTTTTGACCACTCTAGTGTCGAGTTATTTTATGAGCCTTTAATTTTGTATTAAAAACAAATACAAATGACCATTATTGCCACATGAACAGCAAAGACTTCATTTTGATTTTGAAAGAGCCAACTGGTACCAAAGATTTTCGTACATCACAAAATAGCCATCGATAGGTTTACTTCCACCAACTTCCCAGCATGGTCACCAATGACACAATGACAAGCAGAATAAGAGATCCCTGCAAAAGGCGAACACAAAGTAAATTGCACTTAACGTCAAGCAGAATGCCATTAAAGTGTAGATAGAAGAACGTGGAACAAGAGCAACCTCTACTCATTCAGCATCCACACGACATTTTACCTCATTCATTGACATGCTTCTTTTTCATTTTTCGCAAGCCGCATCGTTACTCCAGGGCATGGCTGTGCCACTGATACAATACACTCTGTCGGTTACGGCATGGATTTGTAATTTGTTCAGGTTGCGGGCGATAGTTTGTCTACTCTTGGCGAAGGACAGCATTGGATCTTTAACATCCACCAACTCATGCCGGCAGACGGGACGCCCGCGTTTAACATCAATCCGAGGGACGGCATGCACATTGATGAATCACCCTGCCTGCGAAATAACGGGATGACAGTTTATAGCTGGGTCGGGATTCAATCCCAGGCTAGACAGCTCAGAAGAGAGTGTGCGTACATTTCGGCCATACTGCCAGCCATTTACAAGCTGAAAACAAGTTATCCAACATCATTTTTTCTGATGTGGAAATGGCTTTTGAAGAGCTTGTGTAGAGGTGACAAGCACAAGAGGGACATTCCGTGCCAACTCACCTAAATTTCAAAAACCTCCCCAGGTCACCTCCTCAGATTTTTTGCCTGGAAAAATTCTTAAATGTAGATCTATATTCTTACCCACCATGCAAAAGATTAGCTTTCAATTCCTCATAGTTTTAAAAATATCTATCTCTGAGACCCTTTTGGAAATATTGCCTAAAATGCCAAATGTGAAAAATGATTTTTTTTAACTTCAGGGCTTTATAATTTTAATGGGACTCCTCTTAAGAGTTAATATTGCAATTTATAAATTGGCATCCAAATTTTTTTGCAATTATGGCATCAGATTAGCTTCATGGGATGCATATTTCTCATCTGTAGGAAGCTAAAAATTGCTTTTGGGCCAAAACGAGCTAAAATAAGGTGAAACTATAGTAGCCCAACTGAAAATATGGAACAACTTCGAATTTTTTTCCTCATAACACAGTGATTATAGGGTCATTATCTATCCATAGATACATTTTTGTTGGGATA
>CM068959.1:12285097-12300126 GCA_035128595.1 Eptatretus atami | reverse complement strand
CACTGGGAAGGACGAATTGTCTCGTTGTTGGCGCTGGTCAGACACCTACACGCGCACCACACGCTCGCTTGCCGAAGCACAGGGAAGGACGAATTGTTTCGTTGTTGGCACTGGTCAGACACCCACTTCTTGCTCGCTTCTCAAGCTTACTTCTCGTTCTCTTCTCCCTCCCTGGCTTTCTTTTCGCGCCCTCTTTTGCCTCTCAAGCCCTCTGCTTTTTCCTCTCTCCTTTCGCTTTTTCTTTTTTCCGCTTTTTTCCCCACAGAACGTACCTCCAGTTCATTTTATATCTCCAGGCCGTCTCCGCTGGTGCAGTCCGCCCCAAGCTCACCCCGGCCCACTGGCGCAGGGTTACCATGATGACTCGTAGCGCTCTCAAAAAAGGTGGGCATCGGATCTCACGAAAGATTGTTGCTGAGGAAGAATGGAGGGCGGGCTTCAGAGCTCGTGAAAGAAATGTGTGTAAACGTGTCTGTCGTAAAGAAAAAAGCTTCCCATAAGAGAGGGATCTATCCTTTACCCTTCTCAACGCATCACATTTAAGATCCCATTAGACATGGGATGGGGCTAATCTGAACATGCATTTAAGGAAATAACTGTCTGAGGACCTGGATGTGTGGATGCATTCACCAGACCGGATTCTAAATCCGTAACAATATATATATGTAAAAATATAACCTAATTATATAAACAAGTGAATAAAAATATTTATGCTGAATAAAAAAGCAATGCAGGGATGACAAACTACAGTCTAAAAAAGGTTTTAAACAAGATAGGGATGATGTTGGTTTCGAGAGGAGCTAACAGTTTTGCCGTCAATTCACAATCCCTACATCACTGCCTCGAGACTACTGTCTTGCTAAAAGTATTAGAAGCTCCTATATTTCATTTCAGCATAAGTATAAGAAGCTCCTATACAATTTCAGGGAGTTCTTGCAACTTCAGTTGTCTTTCCTACTTTTTTTTTTTTATGAAGTGAGACAAATCGATCACAAATGCAGATAAATTATAGAATGCTGTTATTAGAGATGTGCATGCAGTTTGTTAGACGTTGATGTTTATGTACTGGTATTAACATTGTAGTTGTGGTGCTAATTTATAGCATCTCAGTATGTGGTTACACTACAAGAGTAATTAAGTACTGTTGTAACCAGTGGAGTGTTTGTAGAAGCTTGAAGCATTAATTGATGAAGTGTAAAGGAAGCAGTGATGTTAGTAAAGAAGGATTGTTATGTGACAGCAACACTGTTAGCTCCTCTCTAAACCAACATCATTCCTATCTTGTTTAAAACCTTTTCTTAGACTCGTTTGTCATCCCTACATTGCTTTCTTTAATTTAGCATAAAAAATTTTATTCACTTGTTTCTGTATTTTTTTCATAATGTTGAATAACAGAATGGTATGGTATTCAGAGGATACCCAATGTTGGAGCAAAAGTGCCAAGAGATCTTAGACAACAATGTCAAGTACTGCATGTCTTCTTGTGCGTCTTATGTAACCCTGAATGTATCTTGCAGCTCTGTCTTATTGCTCATTTCTCAAAGAATTAGATGGTATTAATAGAATACATTAACACCGCGCGCAGTCTTGAGAAGGACTTGGTGTGAGCTAACTCTTGTTTATTTAAGGGGTTTTTTTTTCCTTTTCTTTGATGTAATATGACAACCAGACTGTGTGAACGGTGACGTCATCTTTATCAAACCATATTTCCCATGGACAGTTGATTAATTAGTTAAATTTTGCATTGATCGGTTAAGCGGTTTCTCCTATGAAGATTTTCAAAGATTTTCCATTGTATCTAATATGGCTGCCAGACCACGTGACACATGATGGTCATTTTTATGAAAATTCTGTTCAAATTTCAAGTCAATCGGATGAAAATTGAGGATTTCAGAAATTTGGCCCATGTCGACCTTTTGGCTTATGGTGACCTCAAAAATATTTGATGGTTGAATTCAGTGAGCTGATCTGAAAATCCTGTTCAAATTTCAAGTCAATCAGATGAAAATTGACAATTTTATAAATTCTGGCCTATGTTGACCTCAAAATTAATTGGTTACTTAAACTCAATGACCAAATGTGAAAATCCTCTTCAAACTTCAAGTCAATTGGATGAAAATTGACAATTTTAGAAATTCGGCCAATGTTGACCTCAAAAATAATTATTGGTGGTTGAATTCAGTGAGCTGACATGAAAATTCTCTTCAAATTTCATGTTAATCAGATGAAAATTGATAATTTTAGAAATTCCGGCCGATGATGACCTCAAGAATAGTCGATGGTTGAAATTCAGTGACCTGAAATGCAAATTCTCTTCAAATTTCAAGTCAATCGGATGAAAATTGGCCTGTGTTGACCTTTGGCCTATGTTGACCTTAAAAGAGTGACCGCTATATCACATGGTCATATAACATGTGGAATATAACACGGTCATATAACATGTCAAATAACATACAACATCTGCGTGACATTATCAGGCAAATTTTTTATCAACATGCATAGGGGAGTACCTCATCCAATCCATACTCTCACTGTTGTGCACATACACTGGGGTGTTCAGCAAATGTGCTTGAGTAAGAATTTCGTTTTCTGTACCCCAAGTACCTGCCTTGTCCATACGACAAGCTCTAATGTCGGCTTCAACACTGGACACACCAGTGGAAAGTATGAATGGCTCAATATCAGACATGTGTGCGACAATTGCAGAACGCACAGCTCCGTGTTGTTGCGATCCAGTGATGATGTGTGCAAATGAGCGAAATAAACAGTTACCTCTGATTAATTGAAAAATGACCACTCCACTCGAGGCAGTATGCCAAAACAAAGATTAAAGGAACACTAAATGTCAGTTCAAATATTTATTCAATTCAGAATTAGATTAGATATCCATGCAAAGTACCAATCCGATAGTATATTGTCGGGTCGGGAGTCGAACTCAGACTAAGATCGACACCATCCTGTTGGACCGAAGGATCAAACGGTCTATCGTTTCCGTCGCAACGACACCTACCCCATGCCGAGAAATTTCCAGGTCTCTGAAAAAATTCTCCAATTCTTTGTCTTCAATGTATCCATTCCCTGTGGAATGGATGAAGAGATGTCATGCTTTCACCAAACTCTCCCAAATCGTAACAATAATCATAAAAAGTACAGTCGTTGCTATCGAATATCAAGGCCTGTGGAGATAATTTGGAATAATTCACGTTTCCTGTACATATCCTCGATACTGATAATTGTGAGGAATAAGCACACAAGAAGCAAGCAGTACAAGGCAGCAGCGGTAGATGGCAAATTCTTCAAAACTACCTGTGCCACTCCTACCCCACTGAAAAATAAATAATAAATAAATCGGAATTGTAGATTGGTTGGAAAATATAACTTAATAGAAAGTAGATAAGAGGATATATAGCAGAAGTGAAGGGATAATTTGTTTTATTGTTAATTTGCTTTGTTGTGTTGTGTTGTTGTACCACCTCTGCCCTGCCCGAGAAGTTTGTAGCCGGGTCGGCGATCAAATCCACACAGGACGGCTTAGAAGTAAGTGCACTTACTTCCTGTCGGACCTCCGCACCTCCGCAGAAGAAGTAACCTCCGCACCATCCTGTCGGACTAATTGGACTGGCAACTATGCGATGAAACATGGCTTCCAAACAAGTTTCCTTGCTGAACCTGCTCTAAGCACCAACTGTGGCATTGTGTGAATGTGATGGAACATTCATGGTGCCGAGATGCCTGAACATGTAGATCAGATGCCCGATGTCAATGAATCGACTGTTCAGATTACGTTAATGTACATTGATTATGACAAAGACGCGGCCATGAAGATGTCACAGAGATCACAGAGATTTGTTTCAGGTCAGATACTTCATGAACAGATACTTCTGACGCACGCATGCAAACTGACAGTATTCCAGCAGTTACTGACAAAATTTCCGTCGTAAAACATGGACTGACCACAGCTGCATCTCACAAGGACACAAATGATGCAGTTGCCAGACTCCAAAACCTGGAGACATTTATTACGCTTGAGATGAACACTTTGAGAGATAAGCTTTACTTCATTGTCGTGTGATTTACAAATCAGCACAATTCGAAGGATAACTGCCCAAGAGCACACCATTGCTATTTACTCAACTTTTCCCTAAGTTTTCCACCAGTGGCCAACTGCATCCATATCTAGTCTCATTGTGTCTGAGACGTCCTCCTGCAGTTGGTTACTTTTTTTTTTTAGGAGGTTGGTGGCAGGATTTGCACTCCGGCCACCGTAAAACCTTCATCCGCAAAACACACGAAAAACGTATAAATATCTGAAAACCCACTCCATGGGAGTACCTCCTGTGCAGCTGCCCTCCACAGGGCAGCTCACCAGATGACGGGATTTGGGCAAAGCCTTCAGGACCCCCAATCTTTGATGATAGTCGGAAAACCACGGGGTAACCCTCCTGGGTCAGATTGTGTAATGTGTTGTCAGGGTCGTGCTGAGGAGTTGTCCACCAGACGGCGGTCTCCTTGGGTTAACCTGAGGCGGTCCATTCGGTGGGTGCCTGGAATGTCTATCCCGAAAAGAGGATTATCTCTGTTTATCTGAGCTCAAGCGTTTGGACATCGTATTGCAGCACTCTCTGAGGTTCGGAGACCGGATTGCGGCGAGATCATGGCGGTGGTTACACCTACTATTTGTCTGGTCGCTCTGATGGTTACCATGCCCAAGGAGTTGCTGTAGCTGGATCCAAGAAGCTGACTCCAATGATAATTGAGGTAACACCGGTCAACAAGCGTATTATGAGACAAGGATTCTCACTCTTGGGTCTCTGTTTATATGCTCCAACTGAGGCGAGTGATCGCACCGTGATGGACGATTCTAACCACGTCGAGTCTGTGGTCGATCAGTGCCCCAGGGAGATACTCTTCCAGATTGGGGGATTTAATGCATCAATAGAACTGATAGGGATGGTTATGAGATTGTGTTGGTCCCCATGGGTCTGGAACCGTGAACCTAATAGCACAAAGTTCCTTGACTTTGCAATAATCATGAATGTAGGGTGGCTGGCTCATGGTTTCATACCCACAAGCTCATCGCTGACTTGGAATGCAACACTGGGGTGTGGCAAAGGAGATTGACCACTGCTCTGTGAGTCATTGGAGGATGATCCAGAACTGCAGGGTCCACCAGAGTGCTCAGTTCCTCAATACTGACCACCAGCTTGTTGTAGCAACTCTGAAGTTGCAGCTTAAATCCAAAGAATGACCATCCCAGCCCAGGCTGGATGTTGGCAAGCTCATGGATGAGAGGTAGCTGAGGATTTGCGACAAGCTGAGTGGAGATTTGCTGGGTCTGGGTGCTTTGGGGATCTTAAAAGTTGTGGAGTCCTTCAAGAAACGTCCCCTTGATGTTGGCGTAGGATGTTTGGAACTCACCTAGGGCGAAGAAGAATTTTGTCTCTCAAGGATACTGGATACCATTGATCAGAGTCGCAAGCCAGGCTGAATGGCAGAGCTGGCTGTCAAGGAGCTGAGGCATGAAACTGTACGTGCACCAAGGTGGACAAGGAGGCCTATGTGGAGGAATCTGTGAGGGGTAGAGCAACATATTGTCAAGTGTTGCGTCTGCTTACAGGGGAATTCCGCATTGTTTCCTCCTACCGTCCTCGGTGTCCTCAGTTAGAGCAGAGGGTGGGGCTCTTGACAGAGGAGTCCGAAGTGAAGGCCCGCTGGGACGGTAAATTAAGCAGTGCACAGGCTGATCCACCAGCTGTCGAGTTGGATGTCAGGGTGTTACAATCCCTATTGCTGACCCTCCAATCAACAGTGGTCCACCTTCTTGTTGGACACACGGCTGTGTGTGAACCGGTTGAAATGGTGTAAAGCTCCTGAGATCTGTGGCATCCATGTGAACTTCTCAAGTCGGTGAAATGCTGCACTCATGCGTTGCATGCAGTTCTGTGCTCTGCCTGGAAACACAGGCATCCAACTGACTGGAAGAGGGGCTTTGTTGTCCCTCTCTGGAAAGGAAAGGGTGATCGCCAAGATTCAACAACTACCGAGGGGTGACGTTGCTCTCAGTGCTGGCAAGTCTTTGCTCGGATAATTATTGATGGGGTTCGCCGCCATCTGCTTGAGCACAAGCACAGCAGTCAGGGACTTACACCAGAGGTTAAGTTGACTATCCTGCTCTTCGGGTCCTCACCGTACGCAGACGAGCGTTTCGGCAGGGCTGCTTCCCTATGTTGATGTCTGTAAAGCGCGTTTGATTCAGTGAATCGGGATGCCCTCTGAAGGATCCTGGTCTTCGGGGTGCCACCAAAACTGATAATCTGATGTCTGAACTATCTCTGTACTAGAGTTCTGTGAGATGTTGATACCATCTCTGACTTATTTCCAGTTGTTACTGGAGTTCATCAGGGTGTGTACTGCCCCCCCCCCCCCCCACTTTTCAGCACTTTTTGGACTGGATTCTGGGAGGATGTCAGAGAGATCAAGCTGTGGGTGCATCGTTTGGGAATGTCAAGATCTCTGACCTGATTTCGCAGATGATGCAGTCATCTTTGCAAGACTCTAGATATCCTTTTGGGGCCCTCAAGTGCTAAATGAGGAGTCGAAGCCCTGGATTACAGGTTTTTGGGTCAAAATAAGATCCAGCTTTCATTACATCTTGGATGCTGCTATCTTGTCTGCACCTGTTTGTGTTGAGGATGTCAGGTCACGGCAGATTCACTTACCTTGGCAGTGGTTTCATGTCTCTGCTGTCTGTGAGCCAGAGGCAATGCATGCTGGTGGCCTGCGGATCATGGATTAAATGGATCAGGTGTGGTGTGTCGTACCTGTGCGGGGCGACGAAATGAGTCTCAGGTCCTTGGTGCTTCCAGTCTTGCTCTATGGATGTGAGACTTGGACTCTGAGCAGGGATCTGAGATGGAGACTTAATGCCATTGGTATCAGGTCTCTTCGGAGAATCCTTGGCTATCGCTGGTCGGATTTGTGTCCAACGAGCGTTGCTGAGAGAGACTCAAATTAGATTTGGTACCTGCATAAATCCATGAGATTCAGCTGCGGCTGTATGGACATGTGGCTCGTTTTCCTGATGCTGATCCTGCTCACCAGTTCTCTTAGCGAGGAGCCTGTGAGTGGAGGAGGTCAATGGGCGACCACGTCCTCATGTTTGCAGCAGGTTGATCGCATCTCAAGGAGATAGGATGGCAGGCATCTGCCTGGGTGGCCAGACGTAGGTGGCGGATGGCGAATGGCGAAAGTGGACACAGGACACGCTGCTCTGGCATGCTCCCAATCCTCCTGACCTGACAGAGAATTTGGTGGGAGAAATCCAGAAGATCCATTTTTGAAACCTTCAAAGTGAAAATTGAACCTGAGCACACTAGTCAAACGAGAAGCACAGGTGAACGAATGCCTCTGCCAGGCTGAACAACTTACGATTTGTATCTCAATGATCGTCCCGGCATCTGCATCGGGACCTGATACAAAATCGAATCAGCTTGTTCTTGTCACCTATCCAACTCATCCACCTAATTTTGGCATAATTAATGTTGAACCTTTTGAAATATCATGAAGTGAACAGGATATCTCAAAAAGTTGTGGACGCATTCTGGCGAAACTTGATGGACGAGGAAGAATCAATTTGATTTAATTATGGTGAAGATCTGGATCCGAGAATTTTTTTGAAGTTCTTCTTCACCACTGAGAGATGGGACCAAAAATGATATACTGCATCGCATATTTGAAAAAGTTGTGGACGAGAAATGACAAAACTTGATGGATGAGTTGGTTAGCTACTTGGCCGAGAGCACCTGCCAACAAAATACTTATCTTTTTTGCAAAGACACGATGGGGTCTGTCATGTCAACAAGATAAAGCTGGCAAGTGTGTGCTCAGGTAGATGTCGCATCCCATGGATGGTGTACTCCGTCTTAGATGCAATGTGCTGCCTGCAAAGCATCGGGGTCGCAGTGTATCGTCGGATTGGGAATCAAACCCAGACTGGACAGCTCGCAAGCAGGCCGATTCATGAATGTGTGTGCCGTCCCTCGGATGGACATAAAACTGGACGTCCCATCTGCCAGCATTAGTCGGTGGACGCTAAAGATCCCAACTGTGCCCTTCGGAAAAGTTGGTGAGTTATCACCGGCATCCTGAACACATTTCAAATTGCTTCTCCAACCTACAGGAGGCAATGCATCAGCAGCAGCCAAACCTCGAGCAAATGATGCGACTTGCAACCATGTGCTGCATGCAAATTTGAAAATTTCTGATTGAGGTCCCCACAATCCCTTTTGTGTGAGGAAGGATGTGAACAATTTGGGGGACTGTTTGTGTTTTTATCTGCAAAGAGTTAAAATGCAGCATTTATTTCAGAACACAGGGCAGAACTTGGGAAACAAGAACAGCACTCGGGCTTCACCAGGTTGAACACTTTATATTTTGTTTCCCACCGATTCCAACTGGTAGGCCGGATCAGCATCCAAACCTGAACCAAGATTTAAACGGCTTATTATTGTGACCGACCCAAATCATCCCCCAAGTTTTGCTATAATCTGTCCACCATTTTTTGAAATATCATGCTATGTATCATATTTGACACAATCTCTCAAGGGTGAAGAATCACTTCGGAAATTTAAAAATTGAGCATCCGGATTTGGTTCTTCACCAAAATATAATCAATTTGTCCATGTCACACACCCAACGTGTTCACCAAGTTTTGTCCAAATCAGTCCATAACTTATCGAGATATCCTGCTCACAGACAGAGGAACAATCAAACGGGGCTGAAAACAAAACCTGCATCAACCTTCGGTGGAGGAGGTAACCAGAAATAATAAATGCGCAAGGTCAGAGATACAACAACAAAGGATTTAAGTAGATGGCAGGACTAATTCAATCGGACACGTGCAGCTTCTGTAACATTGAAACAGTAAGCACCATCACTTCTCGAGATGTAAAAAAAAAAAAAATCATTTCTCGAGATGTAAAGAAAACTGATGTCAGAACAACTACACACAAAAAGGCACAACCATGTGTCAGAGTGGTGACTCATCCAGGATTGTGCCCAATATCCAAGGAGACTGCTTAGGCAGCACCAACCCTCTACAGAGTATGATCCCAATGGATGTATGCAGAGTGATCCAATGACTTATCTGCAAAAGCTCAAACATCAAGGCCCCAGAAAAGTCATGGCAACATGAACTAAGGGCAATCAATGGCAAGGAGGACATTGTGCTCACATACGATGTGACCATCCCATCAAGTCTGAACATAAAAAAAAAGCATTGTTATAATACCCAGTGATTGGTCCAAAGATTGTTGGAATCAGAAAAATTACCAGTGCCTTCACTATCTGAAAAATGAAGTCAAGTTAATTTGGAAGCCGAGGAGTCGAGAGAACATGGCAGCTGAGGAGCCAAGAAAGCATTGAATCACAGAATTTGACGAGTTTAGAGAATGTGGAAGATGAGGAGTCTCGAGAACCTGGAAGTTGAAGAATCTGGAGAACCTGGAAGTTGAGAAGTGGAGAAAACTTGGAACTTGAGGCGTCAAGACAATGTGGAAGTTGAACAGTCAAGAAAGCATTGAATCATAGAAGTTGAGGAGTCAAGAGAACGTGGAAGTCAAGGAGTCAATGAAACATGGAATCTGAGCAATGCGTACGTTGTACCAGTAATCGTCAGAACAACTGTAAAGAAAAAACAGAACCTCACTGAGATTGTGCGAGCAACATCAGGAAATGCTGGAACAAACAACAATCGGAGGGTTCAATGACAATCCTTAAAAGAGCCGTTGGAACAAAGACAGGAGAACAAAAGGATTTGTGAAAAACAACACAAGCTTGGTCCTCAAAATGTGATCCGAGTGAAAACAACAAAAAGGGCGAGATACTTTGGGACCTGGGAGGACTTCCTTCCTCTCCCTGATACAAGCTAAAGAAGATTTGAACCAAGGTGGAAAGCCTGGGAGAATCAAGATGAGGAATTAAATCCGTTGAAAGATTTTAATTTTCCGTTGCAGATAATCTTTGGACTTTGGAGAAACATCATCTAAAAGCGATAAATTATATATCAAAACAGTCGAGAGAAAGAGAGCTCTGCAAAAGATGAACACAAAGTAAATTGCACTTCATGTCAAGCAAAAAAAACAGATGGAGGAACATGGAACACGAGCAACCTCGACTCATTCAGCATCCTCACTATGTTGTATCTTATTCATTTACATGCTTCTTCTTCTTTTTTCATAAGTAGCAATGTTGGCTGAGAGCATGGATGTGCAACAGATACAATGCCCTCTGTCCGTTAAGGCATTAATTTGTAATTGGTTTCGGCTCACCTACTCTTCACAAAAGACACCATGGGATCTCTAACGTCCACCAACTAATGCTGGCAGACGAGACGCCCGTTTAACGTCCATCCGAGGGACAGCGCACACATTGATGAATCACCCTGCCTGTGAAACACGGGGATAACAGTTTATAGCTGGGTCGGGATTCAACCCCAGGCGAGACAGCTGAGAGGAGAGTTTACACCATCCTGCCAGGCATTTACAAGCTGAAAACAAGTTGTCCAACATCATTTTTTTCTGATGTGGAAATGGCTTTTGAAGAGCTTGTGTAGAGGTATGCTTTGTGTTGGCTTAATGTTTAGGGTGGTGGGCTTGGGATCCCAGGGTCCTGAGTCAAATCCTGCTCAGCCATTGAATTAAAACCAGGTGGGGTTGACTCTGCCTGTCATCCTTCTGAGGTCAGCAAAATGAGTACCATCTTCCTGGGATGATTGAGCTATTTGATTGAGTCTCTTGCGTCAGAGTGGTGACCTGTCCAGGATTGTGCCCAATAGCACAGGAGACTGCTTCAGCAGCACCAACGCTCTGTACAGAGTATGGTCCTAATGAATGGATGGATGGATGTGTGCTTGTGACAAGCACAAGATTATGACAATGAACAAAAATTATGTAAACCATGAAAATGGAACCTTTAACTCAATGTATTTGAAAATTAAGTAGTTCTGGGCCATGTTCTTTTTCTGGTTTTCATCAATGATCTCTCCGACTCTTTGGAAAATCCTCTTTATCTCTTTGCTGATCGACGTCAACCCTGCCGTACCATCGTCGCCCTCAGATCGGCAAGCACAGCTCCTTCGCTCACTGCAGATCTGGATAAAATCACAAACTGGTCCAATACGTGGAACATGTCTTCAATCCGGACAAATCTCACACTCTCACAATGTCACTCCAAAAGGACCGTTTGAACCCCCCCCCATCTACTTTCTTAACAAATTTGGAAGAAGTCCTTTTATTCAAGCTTCTGGTCTCATGACTGCCATGATCTTTCTGGGAAACCACATTTCCAACCTCGCCTCCAAAGCCAGTTGCCGACTGGGAATCTCCATCTGCAAAGTCCTTCCTCGGCCCACCTGAGCTCCTGACCACAAACAAAGCTTTCGTCTGCAGCCTGATGGAGTCCTGCTCTCCTCTCAGGGCTGGTGCTCCTGCCTCTCACCTTTCTCGGCTTCATGCTGTGAAAACCAAGGCATTTAGGATCATTGGTATCTCCCACGATGAGTCTGAGTCTTTGGGCCTCGCACTCTCTCACCGCAGGCAGGTCGGTGGTCTTTCTGTCTTCTAACATCTCCTCTCCGGTCTCACCTCCCCTGCTCTGTCTGCGATATGTCCCCACTATATTTCTGCAGGGCGCTCAAGGTCCGCCAGCAACCCCCTTCTGGTAAAACTACCAAAATCACGAATCATTACTCACCTTCAATCTTTCATTCCTCTTTTTTCCCTACCTTAGGAATAAACTCCCTCACTCTCTTCAATCCCATTCTTCCCTCCAGGCCTTCAAAACAGCTGTTCCCACACCATCCTTGTCATCCCCCATCCAAATCTTCGATCTTTTCAACCCCCATTAATCCACCCCAAACCCACCTCCTTCATATTCCCTGCTTTCCTTCCTGAAAGTCCCTGTTATGTCCATCTTGTATTCCCATGTTCCCACCCCATCCCTCTCCATTCCACAATCTCCTAATTTCTGTTCCCCATTGTGTTGTCCTTCCCTCTCCGCCCCCTCGCTCATGCCCCCTTGCTGTGCATTGTGTGTTCGCTCTCATATGAGCCTCGACAAGGTAAAAAAAAAAAAAAACATTCAGCAGTTACTGTAAATCAAAAAAATATGAGAAGTTTTTCACCTTTCTTTGTTTCTTTCTGCTGACTGACGTTGAGAGGTTCCAAGGACTGTTTGGTCATCACTCGTCCATAACCAGGCCTCGGTCCCATCTCGGAAAAGTCAACATCCGATCATATTATAGCGGAGTGTCCGTTGTTTAGTGGTCTTGCCTCTTGAAGCTTAGGCTTGGTCTTGGTAAGGTAGCCTGCAGCAGGATACAAATTAACAAACAGGTAGCACATCGGAATTCACAATACATATATTTGTATTTTGGGTGAACAATTCTACACAAACCATCGACATGTTCTGCATGCAAAATTATGGAAATTTATCACTTGCAACACCCCCCCCCCCTTTGACAGCGAAACCCCATATATTCTGGGTTGCACAATTCCCTTTTAACCCCTTACATGTCAGCTATAATACATATACATACATAAGTATATACATAAATACATACATACAGTGCCTAGAGAATGTCTGCACCCCCTTTCAAAAGTTTCACCTTTTGTTGCCTTCTAGGCGGGAATTAAATTTCATTAAATCAGACTTTTTCCACCATTATTTACACCTCGTAACCCACAACTTCCAGGTGAAAAACAAATTCCACAAATTTCAGAAAACTAATTAAAAACATAAAACTAGAACATCTTGGTTGGATAAGTGTTCACCCCCCTGAGTTAATACTTGGATGGAAGCATCTTTGACAGCAATTATAGCTGCGAGTCTGTTGGGACAGGTCTCTACCACACCTTGATTGGGCAATATTTGCTCATTCTTCTGTACAAAACTGTTCAAGCTCAGTCAAGCTGCGAGTGGAGCGTTGACGGACAGCAATCTTCAAGTCATACCACAGATTTTCGATTGGATTTAGATTGGGGCTCTGAATGGGCCATTCAAAGGCATTTATCTTTTTGTTCCTGAGCCACTCCAGTGTAGGTTTGGCTGTGTGCTTCGGGTCGTGGTCATGCTGAAAGGTGAACTTCCTTCCCAATTTCAGCTTTCTTGTCGAGGGCAGCAGGTTTTCCTCTCAGATGTTTTTGTATTTTGCTCATCCATTTTCACTTCTATTCTGACAAGTGCCCTGCTTATGAGAAACATCCCCATAACATGATGCTCACACCACCATGCTTCACAGTAGGGATGGTGTTCTTTGGGTGATGTCTGAATGGTTAGGGTCGTGTAAGGACTTAGGATCCTAGGATCCTGAGTTGAAATCCCACTCAGCTGTTGAATTAATACCAGGTGGGGTTGACTCTGCCTGTCATACTTCTGAGGTCGGCAAAATGAGTGCCAGCTTGCTGGTATCCTGTGTCGGAGTGGTGACCCATCCAGGATTGTGCCCAATAGCCAAGGAGACTGCTTCAGCAGCACCAACGCTCTGCACAGAGTATGCTCCCAATGGATGGATGGATGGGTGATGTACTGTGTTTGCACCAACCGTAACATTTTACATCTGATCTGGACCTCAACCAAAATCTCATCAGCTTGTTCTTGTCACCTACCCAACTCATCCACCAAGTTTTGTCATGATCCATCCACAACTTTTTCAGATTTTTTTGTCTACGTAGTCGAGACTCGTGGAAGAACTAGTATGAGTACACTGAATGGATGGTCCATGGGTGCCTATGTATCATCTTATTTGGGAAAATGGTGCCAGTTATCACAACATTATCGAGTCACAAAATTTGATTTGCTTTCCTCCATTTTCATTTCTATCACCCAGTCCATGACTTCCAATTACACTCTCATATCCCTCGATGCTGTCTTCCACTTTGGTGTTGATATCACCAATTATCAATGTCGTGTTTGTGTAACCCATCGGCCACTGATTGCAATTGCTCATAGAAGCGTTCTGTCCTCACTTGCATCATTGGTAGGTGCATAAACTTGAATCACAGAAAGCTTCACATATTTCGAGAAAAATCCGACATATATTATCATTTCATTGATCGGTTTCTATTCAAGTAGTGCTTGCTCAGCCGTCTTGAACATCATAATTGCAACTCCATGGTGGTGCAAGTTATCTTATCTCCCTGAAAGCATGACATGCTCTCCAGAATTCAACTTGACTTTTCCATGCCCTGTCCATCTGTATTCGCTAATCCTCAAGATGTCAATATCATATCTAGCCATCTCCTTCGCAAGTTGAGCAGATTTACCAATTGTGTATAGTGTTCTCACATTCCAGCATCCATTTTCGTGAATTATTTTAGCCTGGTTATGGACGTTGACAGCCGCTGAACATCCTTTCGGCTTTTGGTGCAGACACGCCATACTGTAGACAAGCCTGATATCATCGTCCGAGATTTGGACCATCGCCTCACCATCACATGACCAGCAACAGCTGATTTTGAGTTTCACTTGCAGTTTAACAATCGTTTTGAACTGAGCAGGTTGTTGGCCCTATGCAGCAGGTTCATTTTGGGGGTTTTCCTTCACTTATCCAAAGCCTCGTTGGCCTACCAGCGCAAGGTGTTAGTTTCCAGGGTGCACCAACATGGAGGTGAGGTTGACGTAGGTGCTCTGCAGTTCACCAGCAGACCACTACTTTTCGCTTTTCGCCCATAATTGAGAAAGCCAGCCCCGACATCACTGGTTACGATGCTGAGCACATGAACACCTTAATTAAAGTCTTTAATCAACTATATTTTGAGGTATGAAGGTACAAATGTAATTGCCAGGAATCTGGTATGTCTGCAAACATCAGCGATCATACGAGGGGTCATTTCAAAGGTTATAGAAACGAGATACTCCCTATAGTACAAGACAGGCCGAAGAAGTATAACGAGGGGTATGACAAATAAAAACTACACTTATCTCTTCGTGTGTGTGTGTGTGTGTGTGTGTGTGTGTGTGTGTGTGTGTGT
>CM068959.1:12254424-12268830 GCA_035128595.1 Eptatretus atami | reverse complement strand
GAGAGGTCGACGATGATATGACGGGATCAGAAACATATAACCATGACGATGTTTTAAAAGGATTTTTTTTTTTGATCTTGATCGCACAATATTGAACGTCTGCCGTATAGTTTTGCGGTGCAGGCAGAAAAATTTAATTTGTAGGCAATAAGCATCCATATACGTCAGAGAGAAGAAGAAGAAGACGACAACTCCAACCTGGATGAAGAAGAAGAAGAAGAAGACGAAGAAAACGAAGAAGAAGAAGCTTATGAGAGAATGTTCCAGCCCTTGTACGGCTAATGGTCTCGACTCCACATTCGTTACAAACGAGGAGGTATTATTTACACTTTGCAGTGTGAAATTTGGTGGTTTGCGCTCAAGAGAAGTCGTGACGTAGAGAATCTGGCGAAATTGAATGACCGGCAAAGCTCTGGTAGCAGATTTGCGTCTCTCTCCACCATCGCGGATACACTCGACCATCCAATAAAGCGAGACATCCGAACGTAATTTTGTCTCGATAAGTGCGTCAAGTTCACACGTTCGTACGAGGTAAACCAACAGAGACGGACATCGTAACAATGCACATGGATACAACAACACAGGAGCGAGACAAGGAAACATCGAACACACACCTCGGGGGAGAAGATGAGAATCACCACATATGTCTTCGGAGGAAGGTGGAGCTGACATCCGGATGTGACGTATGTTCGTGACGTGTGGAGAGTTAGATGATTCGGGCCGATAGCACCACGTGGTGCATTGTTCCGGATGGTTCTGGATTGTAAACTGGCTTAGTGGGAGGAAGTAAAGAGTGTCTGTGAGTGGGAGGATGTAAGTGGCGGGGAACCTCAGGGATCAGTACTCGACATTACTATTCATTATTAGTGGGCAACTTAGCATAAAATTGTGCATTTTGTGAGGAAAGCACACAAATTTGGCACACTAGTAGCCTATCATATTATGAACAGATTGGATATTGGGCCATCTCAAATTCAGCCGCTGATGGCTGTGGCAGCCATTTTCCACGCCATCAAAAATTTTGAGATGGCCCAATATCCAAATCTGTTCATAATATGATAGGCTACTAGTGTGCCAAATTTGGTGCTTTCCTCACAAAATGCACAATTGTTATGCTATATTTAGCTAGTTGCCCCACTAATATTTACATCAACGATTTGGATAGTGGGGTGAAGAGTAAGCTTTCCAAATTTGCGGATGACACAAAGCTTGGAGGTGAAGTGGATAGCAGAGGGGTGGAGTCAGATACAGGAAAGTGTTGATACTTGTACAGATTGGGCAAAAGATTGGCAGATGTAATTTAACCTGAACAAGTGTAAGGTGCTGGGGATGGGAAAGAACAATGAAAATCGAAATTACAGGATGTAAGGGGTAATTTTGGAGTTGTCACACAGGAGAAGGATCTGGGGTGGAATAAGATATGGGAGGAAGCAGTAGCACAGTGCAGGCAGCTATAGGCAAAGCAAATGGGTTTTAGGTTATATTCGGAGGGGGATCAATTATAAATAAAAAGAGGTGGTGTTAACATTGCACAGGAATTTAATGAGGCCACATTGAGAATATTGTGTGCAGTTTTGGTCACACAATTCAGGAAGGACATCGATGCATAGAGAGGTTCAGCGCAGGTACGAGATTGATTCTGGCCGAGCAAGACTCAGCTCTGAGAAGCGCTCAAGGAGACAGGGATTATACACTAGAAAGGAGACGTTACAACGAGAATATGATGGAGATGTTTATGATAATGAAAGGTAGAGATAAAATAAGTGAAGATGAATTATTAACAAAGTAGACAGTGATAGAACCAGGGGCCATAGCCTGAGGTAAAGAAGGGAGAGTTAAGACGGTAGTAAGGAAGGGGACTTTCACTCAGAGAGTATTTAATGCATGGAATGGTCTCCCTGGAAAGGTAGTGCAGCAGAAACAGTAGATAAGTTAAATTAGAATGAGATAGTACCTGGAAGTTATGGAGATAGAGGGTATGGGATGTTGATAAGACTTTAGGTAGTTGAGTATTGATGGGTGATTGTGTACGGAGTGCTGTTGGTGGGGGTCTTGTTAAGGGGGGTTGTGTGGTCGATGTTGTTTGTTTTCAACCAAGACCATGCCCCCTCCCCAAGGGGAAGAAAAGGAAAAAATAAAATATATATAAATTAAAAATAAATTAAAAAAATTTTATGTTATTTTATTTCATTAATTAAAAACATTTTTTTTGTATTTTCTTCCTTGGATCTTGTGTAGATTGGTTGGTGTGGTGTTCGCGCAGGCACGATGGGCCGAATGTCCTCCTCCTGTGTTGGATTTCCTTGTTCCTTGTTAACAAGATGGTGATTAAACCCAAGGCTGATAAATGAAAATAAGTCCTGTTTGACTCCCCACCGTTTCTCTGCTTTCACATCCGAATCCTTAAAATGTCACAAAACAATTACCACGGACTACCTATGGAGAACCAACAAGGCTGATCCTGAAAATGGACACACACCACATCTCCCTGAGAAACAAATCAAAGCTGAACACCAACTCACACTGCCCAGGAGGGTGTGTTCCATCAGCAAGCGGCTTGCTATCGCTTCCCAAGCCAGTCGTTCCTAATCAACCGCTTGACAAACGGAGCAAGCGATAAGGGAGATGCTCCGTTAGGTCATTAAAACTAGCACAGTGCCTTCCTGACGGGTGATCTTGTTCCAAGCATACAACACGTTCTTCTGACGCACACCATTATTTGGGCGGTGTATAGGCAATTAAGCAAATAACCCGGGTTACGTACACGAAACAAAAACATACTTACTGCTCATAATTCAAAACACCTCACTGCACCGGAAAACGTGGGGACAGGAATACTGTGGTGAAAATGGTGAAGACTTGTAATACCCTCCCGCACCTGCAGGAGGCGCTACACGATACACATTTACATGGATAATTGGCGTTACCCCTACACATTTACATGGAGAATTGGCGTTACCCCTACACATTTACATGGAAAATTGGCGTTACCCCTACACATTTACTGGAGTCATGCTGATTCCATGTAGCTAGAGGAGCATCAAGACAAACACTGGTCCGTGAATATTATAGGAATAAGAGCAGAGATCCTGGATTTTGGGAGTCTGACCAGAAGGAGGTTGATGGTTGTTGTATCGTACTGTAATGGGCAGCAACAGCATGCAGTTCTGCTCAACATTTTAATGGCGTCTCTGTCTCATCTTCAACCCAGTGCTATAGTTACGTTGTTCTCTCCACGGAGCGCTGTGATTGGTCGACCGCAGTCACGTGGTTTCAAGGCGCCATGTTTTTACCACCACGTGAACAGCTCTCACCATAAAGGTGATGCATACCAATGGAGGGCCAACAAGCCTTTGAATCGAGCTCATTGGACTGAAGCCGCTGTGGGGTGTAGCCGCCATTTTATTGGCTGTATATTTTCGGGCTCTTATGCCTGTTGTCTTCAGTAATTGTGGGATATAAGTAATACAGTTGGCGAGATGTACACGCACAGCCCAAACAAAAGGTGCCAATTACATTTCAAACCCATGGAGGTCACTGGAATACAAACACAATTATTAACACAGAATAACATGAAATGTTGATTACAGCATCAAAACGTTTATTATAAATACACAGTAATACAAATTTATAAATTAAGATTAGATGCAAATTTGTTGATCATTACAGAAATTAGTTTTCTACAGATGATACATGAAGGGACAATCAAGAATTAATAAAATTGAGATATATTTAAAATGTCCAAGTCGGCACCCTGAAGTTTGGATACATGAAAACTACCAGACTGAATCACATTTAATTTTCAGTGTAAAAAGACTATAAACTATTAACATAATCTTTCCAAAGAGGACATTTTATGTAAAGCCTTGAATAACCAGATTGTTTGTTGTGGAACTACATGAAACTGGGAGGGCGCAGCATTATGCTCGAGTGATCCACTCTTTGAGCCATCAATTACTACTGTGTTGTAATCCTCGGGGAGAAAATGACCACTGCATATTCTGTATGCCTGGTGTTGGCTTAATGGCTTGAGTGGTGGGCTTGCGATCTGAGAGGTTCTGAGTTCAAATCCTGCTTGGTTGTTGAATTAATACCAGGTGGGGTTGACTCTGCCTGTCATCCTTCCGAGGTCGGCAAAAATGAGTGCCAGCTTGCTGGTATCCTGCGTCGGAGTGACGATCCGTCCAGGATTGTGCCCAGTAGCCAAGGAGACTGCTTAGGCAGTACCAACGCTCTGTACAGAGTATGATCCCAATGGATGTATGCAGAGTGATCCACCGACATATCTGCAAAAGCTCAAACATCAAGGCCCCGGAAAAGATGGCAACAATGAACTAAGGGCAATCAATTGCAAGGAGGACATTGTGCTCACATACGATGTGACCATCCCATCAAGTCCGAACATTAAAAAAAAAACAATGCATTGCTATAATACCCAGTGATCGGTCCAAAGATTGTGGGAATCAGAAAAATTACCCAGTGCCTTCACTATCTGAAAAATGAAGTCAAGTTAATTTGGAAGCTGAGGAGTCGAGAGAACATGGCAACTGAGGAGCCAAGAAAACATTGAATCATAGAATTTGACGAGTTTAGAGAATGTGGAAGTTGAGGAGTCTGGAGAATGTGGAAGATGAGGAGTCTCGAGAACCTGGAAGTTGGGAAGTGGAGAAAACTTGGAATTTGAGGCGTCAATAGAATGTGGAAGTTGAACAGCCAAGAAAGCATTGAATCAGAGAAGTTGAGGAGTCGAGAGAACGTGGAAGTCAAGGAGTCAATATGCTCCTGATGGATGGATGGATATTCTTTCGTTCTCTTTTGGTGTCCAGTTTTCTCTTCATATCGCTGTCACCCATTTACTCAAAAGGTCGGCTCTTTTGTGTGCAAACATGTTTGTATCTATAAACATGAAGCCATGAGCAACTTCTTCATCTTAAATGATGACGTTTAGTTATATATATATATATATATATATATATATATATATATATATATATATATATATATATATATATATATATACACTTGGGAAAATCATTTGATATCTATTAGATGCATAGAAGTAGTCTTATGTGTCCACTTGATCTAATAGCGCAATCTTACTCAATACTACTATTGATTAAATAGCCGTCTTCGGGATGGCTTGAAAATTAGATCCTGACTAACGCACATAGACCCAGACTAATTAATATAGTTTATAATATCAATACATGGTTAAAGTTTATACATGATATAATTTCAGGGGTAGAAATTCGTGATTTTCTTTACTAGACAGCTGGACGAGTAAACCACTAACTTTACTAGTCCGCACAGATGGTTACTTGTCCTTGTTAATTTACGAACGTATCAAGTATGCGGTCTCGGTGTGCACAATTCTGTAATAACGTATCTCGATTTATCTTATCAGAGCTGTGCATTAATTTAAATATGGCCACAATCATATTTACCTTTCACTACCATATAGGCATACATTATAATAAACACAATTATACTGAGCTGAATTTAGAATGCAGCTCGATCTAAATGTGACTCTCTTAGTGTTAGTCAGTGACAGTCTCTTACTTTCTACCATGTCTTCAACAATTCGTCAAACTCAACAATTAGATTTAACTCAGTATTGTTTATTATGCGTTAATCAAGCCACAAACTTGTGAAAACGGATTCCCGGACTCTTTCTTTCTCGTTTGGTGTGTCCAAAAGCCACACAGTGTTTTCCCATCTCATCACGAATATCAGTACATTCAACGTACTGATATATTATCAAAAAAAACGATCAAAATCATGTTGACACTTGACGGCCGAAAACATGGCGGCGAATGTCCAGGGGTCAGGTCACGCGACCGACTTAGCGCTCGAGCTGATGTATTACTTCCATGGCTCTGACTGTGCTCAAGGAATACAAGGAAGGCTGTCTCACCCATTGCTCGGACATAGGAATGAAAGAAACTCTTCATCGCTGGACGGCGCTACTTTCGAGAGGTGGAAGGCCAGCTGAAAAGGCATAACTTCTTCGTGAAACTAGTTGAGCAAGCTGATGACCTCACTCGCGATGCTCCTATTCCATCCTGCCATGATATGTAGGATAAACTTCTCCGGAAATTCTACACCGTGAGGCTACACATCTTTGCATGGAAGCAACAAGACATTCAAAAGTGGAGAATACAGGTCTCGAAATCTGGAGGAGAACTCAGCAGTACGAGCGCAGTAATACCATGCCCAAGGAGTTCCTGTAGCTGTGTCCAATCAGCCGACTCCAATGATATTTGAGATAACACCGGTCAATGAGCGTAGCCTTGACCGTGTATACAAAAAAAAAAAAACCTCCTTGGGTGTCATTTCCCTGGTCTCTGTATATGCCCCAACTGAGGCGAGTGATCTCACCATGAAGGACGCATTTTATGCCACGCTCCAGTCTGTGGTTGATCAGTGCCCCAGGTGAGATACTCTTCTAGTCTTGGGGAATTCAATGCATTAACTGGAACTGATAGAGATGGCTATGATGCATGTGTTTGTCCCCGTGGGTCTGGAACTGTGAACCAGAATAGCACTAGGTTCCCTGACTTTGCAAGAAGTCATGGACTTGCGGTGGCTGGTTCATGGTTTCAGCTCTACCACGCGGCTCATTGCTGGACTTGGTATTCCAAGGCTGTGGTGTGGCAAAGGAGATTGACCATGTGCTCGTTGATGGTCGCTGGAGGATATCCAGAACAGCAGGGTCAACCGGAGTGCTCAGTTCCTCAATACTGACCACAGGCATGTTGTAGAAACTCTGAACTTGCAGCTTAAACCCAGGAAAATGGTACCATCCCAGCCTCAGCTGGATGTTGGCAAGCTCAAGGATGAGAGGGTAGCTGAGGAGTTTGCGAACAAGCTGAGTGGAGATTTGGGGGTCTGGGTGCTTTGGGGGATCCTGAAGAGTTGTGGAGTGCCTTCAAGACACCATCCTTGATGTTGCGGTAGATGGCTTGGAGCTCACCGAAGGTCCAAGAAGAATTTTGTCTCTCAAGGGACACTGGATACCATTGACCAGAGTCGCAGGGCCAGGCTGAATGGCGAGCTGAGCTGTTCAAGGAGCTGAGGTGTAAAACTGGACGTGCACTAAGGGTGGACAAGGAGGCCATGTGCGAGGATTCTGTGAGGGGGTAGAGCATCACCTGTGGTAAAGTGATTCTCGTCCTGCTTACAGGGGAATTAGTGATTGGTTCCTCCAAGCCCATCCCACGGTGTACTGCAGTTAGAGCAGAGGGTGGTGGGCTCTTGACAGAGGAGTCAAAGTGAAGGACCGCTGGTCCGGTTACTTTGAGTGGCTGTACCAGGCTGATCTACCACTGTGAGTTGGATGTCAGGGTTGTTACTATCCCTATTGCTGACCCTCCAATGAACGTGGGTCCACTTCATTTGTGGAGAAACAGGCTGCGGTGAACCGGTTGAATTGGTGTAAAGCTCCGGGATCTGTGGCACCATGCTGAACTTCTAAGGCTGGTGGAAATGCTGTACTCGTGTCGTTGCATGCATTTCTGTGCTCTGTCTGGAAACAGGCTCATCCCAACTGACTGGAAGAGGTGCCTTGATTCCCTCTTTGGAAAGGGAAGGGTGATCGCCAAGACTGAACAACTACCAAGGGGTGATGCTGCTCTCAGTGCTGGGCAACGTCTTTGCTCGGATATTATTGATAGAGTTCGCCACCATCTGCTTGAGCACGAAGCGTCCAGAGCAGTCAGGCTTTACACAAAAGAGGTCAACGATTGACCATGTCCTTGCTCTTCCGGTTCTCACCGAATGCAGAGGAGAGTTTCGGCAGGGGTTGCTTGCAGCCTATGTTGATCTCTGTAAAGCGTTTGATTAGTGAATTGGGATGCCCTCTGAAGGATGCTTGGTCTTCTTGGGGTCACCAAAACTGATCAATCTGATGTCTGAACTATATTCTGGTACTGAGAGTGCTGTGAGATGTGGTGGTACCAACTCTGACTTATTTCCAGTTGTTACTGGAGTTTGTCAGGGGTGTGTACTGGCCCCACACTTTTATCACTTGTATGGACTGGATTCTAGGGAGGATGTCGGAGAGATCAGCTGCGGTGCATCGTTTGGGAATGTCAATATCTCTGACTTTGATTTCGCAGATGATGCAGTTATCTTTACGGAGACTCGAGATATCCTTTTGGGGCCCGTCAAGGTGTTGAATGAGGAGTTGGAGCTGCTCGGATTACGGGTTTCCTGGGTCAAACCTAAGATCTAAGGCTTTCTATGACATCTTGGATGCTGCTGTCCTGTCTGTACCTGTTTGTGTGAGGATGCTGAGGTCACGGAGAGATTCACTTACCTTGGCAGTGATATTCACGTCTCTGCTGGCTGTGAGCCAGTGTTCAACAGACGTCTGGGTCGGGTCTTGGAGTCATGAATTCACTGGATCATCGGTGTGGTGCTGCCAGTACCTGTGCGGGAGGACGCAAGTCTGAGTCTTCAGGTCGTTGGTGCTTCCAGTCTTGCTCTCTGGATGTAAGACTTGGACTCTGGCCAGGATCTGAGACGGAGACTTAATTCCTTTGTACCAAGGTCTCTTTGGAGAATCCTTGGCTATTGCTGATTGGACTTTGTGTCCAACGAGCAGTTGCTGCGAAAGACTCAAATGACATTTGTTACCTGCATCGTCCGTGAGCATCAGCTGCGGCTCCATGGACATGTGGCTCGTTTTCCTGACGCTGATCCTGCTCACCGATTCTCTCAGCGAGGGAGTCTCGTGAGTGGAAGAGGCCAATGGGCCGACCACGTGCCTCGTGATTGCAGCAGGTTGGTCATCTCAAGGAGATGGGGATGGGCCAGGCATCTGCCTGGGGGAGAGCCAGATGGAGGCCCCTGGAGTACGCGGCAGAAAGTGGTCGCAGCGACGCTCTGCTCCGCCATATGCTCCATACCTGCCTGACCTGACTACTGCCCACCATTTCTCTATCCAGTTCATGGTAAGGCTCTGTCCGGGGAAGTGGTAACCGAGATTAACAGTCTGCACTTTGCAGTCGCATTTTCATGGCCAGGTTTGAACACAATTTCATAGTTAAATGACAGTAAGCGTGCAGACCAATGGGTAATTCTCATTCCAGCTCGACCAAGACCTTTGGAAGACAGTTGTGTGGTCAGTGGACTTGTGATCTGTACCAGGATAAATTTCCGACCCGACAGGTAAGTACGCCATTTCGCAGTTGCCCAGATGCAGGCACGTCTCTTCCTTCTCAACTGTGGAGTATCTGCGTTTGCATTCCGTGAGTGCACGTGATGGGAATGCTCGGTTTCCTCTGGAGAGTCCTCATGACGTTGAGTGAGCAGTGCTCACTCAACATCATGAGGATCTACAGAGGTTATGTTTTCACCCTTTCTGTCTGTTTGTTTGTGTGTAGGATATCTGAAAAAGTTGTTGACGGATCTGGATGAAACTAGGTGGACACGTTGGGTGTGTGGCACCGACGAATTGATTCGATTTTGGTGAAGATCCGAATCCGGATCTGGATACGAGAATTATTTATTTTTAAAGTGTCTCTTACCACTGAGAGAAGGGGCCAAAAACGATATGGTTCTGCATCGCATGATATTTCAAAAATGTGTTGGGCACGATATGTTCTCTTGGATCAGGCATTACCTGGTGGAGGTATGTGCTCTTGAATATTTTGTGATATTTCACCCCCTCCCCCAAAAGATGTATTTGCTTTCTTCTCAGAATCTATGGAGATACAACCGATGGGAGAAATGTTCATTCTTCCTGCATAGGCAATAATGTGTCATATTGTGCACAGTGATGGAAGTTTACTCCTCCCCATCTTCTCTTCTCCACTTCCCCTTTTAAGGGTGAGGTCCAACGCATCACGCTTCTGCCTGCTTTGACGACGATACTCCTCCACTTCTCTCTGTCCTCAGCCAACTCTCCCCACTCTCCAACCACCACTATCTCACGGGTATCCTCCTCGCAACAATCCCCCATCTCAGCCGCGGTCTACCTCTTTTCCTCCGATCTTGCTCCTAAATATATCCCCTCTCTTTGCCATTCTCTCTTCCCCATCTGCACCAGTGTCCAGCCCATCTCAGTCAGCATTTCACCAATCTCCCCATCAAACTCATCTGCATACCAACCTCCACCCTCAGTTCATCATCCTCCTTGTATCCACCCTCTTCACTCCCACAATCCTCCTGACCCAGTTGTTCTCGCAAACTGCGCCTCTGTTGTTATCTCTCTGTCAGTGCCACCATCTCCAGACCGTAAAGGTAGGCCGGCGTTACTCACGACATCACAACTTCCCTTTCAATTTTCTTGCTATCTCTCTGTCTGCCATTACTCCCTCCATCGTCCTCCACACATCCGCACCCACCTCCACACATAATCAAGACCATCCAGCTTTATGCAGCTTTCCTCAGCTAGAAGAGCATGGGAAGAGTCAGAATGAATGAATATATACATATATACATACATACATACATACATATATTTATATAATATATTATATATATATATATATATATATATAACATACACACACACACACACACACACACACCACACACACACACACACAACACAGTACTTACAGTGAAATAGTGTTCTTTTAGGCCAAAATATTGTCTATTTGCGGTTACAAGCTACAAAGACCAGGATCGGATTTGATTTGATTTGATGTACCAAACTCTACTTACAGAGCGTTGGTGCTTCCGCAGCAGTTTCCTGGCAAGAGTTAAACTGGGTGGCTTCCCGTTGCCTTCCATCGTTGTTTGTCCGTGCTATTAAATGTTGAACCTCAAGCAAGAAGCTGCATGTTCAATTTTAAAGGTCTTTAGTATGACTCGGACGGGGTTTGAACTGCCTCCTCCCCATGGATGCCAAGAGAGTCAATGGTGTTGCCTCAATGAAGCAGATGGGGGCTATGATACCAATCCGTATGTAGAAGAATGATAAGAAATATCCAAATGGATATTGAAACAAACATTGACTAATCTACAGGTAGGTTTTACAAAACCACAATTAACCCCGCAAGGGGTCTTCTATTCATTACAGTCAACAGAGGTGGTGGAGATTTGGGTCAAGGGGGGGAAGAGGGTATGTAGTGCCAGGGGCACATGCTACATACAGGTGGTGGGTCCAAAATTCTGCCAAATTTGCATAAATATTCAAAGGTTTATTCTTTCGTGGTTTGAACAGTTAAAATAAAACCAATTTAAAATTGAGAGCAACATCCATGAAAGTAGCACACATTTCCAAGCCAAAAGAGGCAAACACTCAGTTGGGAGTGCTGTAGACATAAAGGAGAGAATTCCTCTTGTGCTCCTGATGAAATCTGGGAACCTCTTTCTTTCTGCCATCGAAAAAGCTTCCCTTTGAAATTTTACCCATAAAAACCAGAATGGCGTTGCTAAATGGCCCACAGCACTCACATTCCTGATTTGTTTGTGGGGGTGGGAAATTTGGCAACATCCATGCCTCGGCTTGTTGGTAAACGTTCCTTTCCCTTTTCACTAATTGTTGCTTTTTGCTCCTGGGGAATCTGTTACCGGCCGATTATTAATTCTTGATGGAGGTATTTTTGCATTCCTGTATTGTACGGACTGAGACACAGGTGAAAACTGAAGAAGTTGGCCCCTCCCACAAAAGAGAAGCTTTGCAAATTTAAAACTAGTCAGAGCGATCAGAAGTTGCAGACCCTCGCCAGGACTTGTTTTGTGTGGTGTTTGTGTGCTGGTGTGTTTGTGTATGTGTGGTGTGTGGACGATGCATTGATAACGTACAGGTGGTGGACAAAAATAAAATGGCAGCACCAATGTAAAGTCACTTAACACTGGCCACATATTGGCCACCACGTGCGGCCAGTACGGCCTGTATGCACCATGGCACAGAGTCCACCAGTTCCAGAATATCCCATAAATGCTCAATTGTGTTCAGATCTGGTGACTGAGAAGGCCATGACGTATGGATAACATCAGTGTCATCCTCATCAAGCCATTGGAGGACCACATGTGCTCTGTGGATGGGGACATTGTGGGGGGTGGGAAGGCGGCGGTCTCCTCTTGCAGCCATGCTAGTCATAATTATAGGCAACCAGGCCTGTGCAGCATTTTTATACATGACCCTAAGCATGCTGGGATGCTATTTGCTTAACTAACACATTGGCCACACCTGTGTGGAGGCCATTGCTTAATGTCCTTCATTTACCCATGTGTTTCCATTTTTTGTCCACCACCTGTAAGTTCCTGCTCATACAGTGGACCAACAGACCTTTTCGGTTTTATTGTATACATTCACGTTCCAATCACATGTATTGTTACAGATTTTGGAGACCCCTGGGTTAGCACATACCAAAACACATAAAAGCCCGAGTGTAGTTATTCCGTAGTATATTGTGTAGTTAACTTGGGAATCCATTGTTCAGTATGGGAAGGGAAAATGTGTTGGCTTTGTAGTTGCCCCCATTGTCTGTCTGTCTGTCTTTCTCTCTATCTCAACCATGAATCCAAACACACTTTACATCACACTTTCCACAAAACCACAGCACATATCAAACCACTTCACACATGAAAGCCTACATTCTCCATCGAAGGATGAACAGACGCGGTGGACCAGATAGCGCGAGTGGAGCTGAACATCGGCAACGTAAGGGTGCTTGGCCACATGGGAAACACCCCATCGGCAACAAAATGGCCTCAAAAGGAGAAGAAGCATCATTGTAGGACCGAGCACTCGCCGCCGCACCGCTGGATCACCGCCCCCTGCTGCACTGCCAGGCTTCGAGGCGGCCAATGGACTTCACCGGATCGCATGGCCAACAAATAGGCAAGCAATCAGTTGAAGAGACAGTTGGCATGGTAAAAGGATATTTTCAGCTATATAGGCTTGAAGCGGAGTTTATAAGCGAGCCGCATCTGGAAGCTGCGAGACCGAAGAAGCTGGAGTCTAGGGAGAAAGCTAGTGCCTGGAGGGAATGCTGAAGCCTAGATGATAGGCCAGAAGGAGAAATCAGTCAAAGGTAGAAGGGCCGATCCAGCGAGAGCTCCTGGGTACAGTTGTCAAACACACAGACTTTCTTCTTACGATCTCTATCTTTACTTCATTCCCTTTAGATGCAGAGAACAGTCAAACAAAAGTCCCAAATGTCCTTTTCAGAGCTAACTGACTAACACCTCACACCCCTAATTTAACACTCACGCATTGACCCTCTGCACCTCTCCAAGTACACATTTACCCCACCCCTTCCCCCCTCTATTCAAGCAACGTGAACCGTCTGGTTCACGTGCGAGTGAGTGAGGTGTCGGAAACGAGGTTTAGAGTCGTTAGAAATGTCTAGTTTAGTATTCTCCATGTTTCGGGTAGTTTAGCCATTTCGATGTACGGTATCAAGTCGGGAAATGTTAACTTAAGAATTGTCCTGTTGAAATGTGCATCATATGAAGGTTGATGTGTTGTCCAATAACTAGCTCAGAATTAAAGTTAAGGACTTGTATGTGGTACCTTCTGTAATTATGGGTGAGGCGTCGGTGAAGGCCCTTGGGAAAGAGATGGGAGGAGTTTTAAGAGGGCCATTATCAAGAGAGTGAGAGAGACAGAGACAGACGAGTTTTGAGAGGGCCATGTTAGAGAGAGAGAGAGAGAGAGAGAGAGAGAGAGAGAGAGAGAGAGAGAGAGAGAGAGAGAGAGAGAGAGAGAGAGAGAGTTTTGAGGTCTCTTGGGGTTTTTCACGGTCCTGGGAGAGATGCATTTTGATCGCCTCCGGAGTGGGAGTTTTGATCGTTGCCTGCTCGTTTTTCTTGGTTCGTCTCTGCACTCGTGTCCCTGGTTTGTCACTTGGTCGCCTTCCTGTTCATCGCCTTCTTCGTCGCCTGCTCGTGCGCCTACTTTATTGCCCAACTTCCTGTTTTGTTGCGTGCTTCGTTGTGGGTTAGTGGCTTGTTCGCGACCACTTTGTCGACAACTCTCCAAAAGAGATAAGGCCTCACACGGTTTTTTTTTCCCCTCCCCATCCCTACTTGAGTCTGATGTGTGGTGCCTAAGATTTTGTTATTTCCATTGTAAAGAATGATTTATTGTAAATCTGTGTTTCTCCTTCCCCCTCCCTCCCCCTCATCCTGCTGTCGTACCCCACCGTGGTGTTTTATTCTCTTCTGTTATTTGTGGAGGAGAATAAATCCCGTTAAACAATGTGCTTCTTGAGGTTCCTGCACACGCGAAGCTGCCATTAATTAAATTCAGTCCATGGGAGTAAAAAGCCAGTTCGGTCCATTCGTCCAGTGGTCGGTGTAAATCGACTGCTGCACATGACATTTGGTATCAGGGGTGGGATCTTAGAAGGGCTTCTGAATTATAGTTAAAGTTAATTGGTGTCTGGAGAGCGCAGTATAACTTGTTTCAAATTAAAAAGTTTAAAAAAAAAATTTCATTGGTTC
>CM068959.1:12224276-12241321 GCA_035128595.1 Eptatretus atami | reverse complement strand
GTGTGTGTGTGTGTGTGTGTGTGTGTGTGTGTGTGTGTATCTCCTCCATAACTCCAAAACCAGAAAACCTAGCAGCCTGAAACTTTGCATGCATACTAAGAAAACTCCAAGGAAGTGCAAGAGTGAAAATTGCTTGTTTGTGTTAATTTCTTTTTATGAATATCATTCGTGCCAGAGCTCTGCAACATCGCTCATTCAAATCGTTACCCGATGAGCTAGATGCCACCTGCGGGGAGCTAATCCTTCATGCAGATGTGAGGTGGTTAAGTCGAGGAATAGTCCTTCAGAGATTTTAAAATCTAATCCCTGAAATTGTCACCTTTCTTAAATCAACAAGAAATGAGGTGTACAGTGAACTGTCAGGTAATGTGTGGTTGCTAGACTTGGGGTTTCTTGTGGCCATAACAGCAAAATTGAACGAGCTGAATCGTGACATGCAGGGGAAGGACAGGGACTTGTGACATGATCAGTGCAGTGAGTGCGTTCAAGTTGAAACGAGGCCTGTGGTCCTCTCAGTTAAAGAACAGTAGATGACAGAGCACTTCGCAAATCTGGAGAAAATCCCACAAAATGTCGAAGAAAAGGTTCCATCCAAGAAAAATTCTGTGACCACCTGAACAGATTGGAAAAGGAATTCAACAGATGATATCAGGAGGTAGACAAGATGGAAGAAATCATGATGTTTGTCTAAAATCCTTTTCTTCAAGTGGACATTAGAGAATTGACAAACTTTCAGCAGGTGTATGAACAAAGTAGTGGACTTGACATGGAGATAACCACCATGCAAAATGACATGGAGCTGAAAGCTCACTCAAGGGACAAAGACTCTTGGGGGCTCGTAAACAGAGCGGTACCCTCTTCTGACATCCTGTGCACTCAAGGTGAAGGCCTACTTTGGTTCCACACAGCTCTGTGAGATGGCTTTTTCCCAGATGAAAATCATCAAGTCCAAGTATCGCACTCGTCTCACGGACGCCCATCTGATGGATTTTACGAGGCTGGCCATCTGAAATGAAACGGAAGACCAAGAAGGAACCCGAAGAAGTAAAGAGCAAAGATGCAGCCATCAGGATAGAATTCGGGTTTCAGCTGTTACTCCACAACCCTCAAAGCCATCCAGGCACAGCCAAGTGAGCCTTACAGAAAAATTTCTGCAAGAATTCACTTCTCCTTGGAGAGATAGACAATGAAATGGAGGAATAGAGAGATGAAAGAGAAGAAAAAGCAAGACTATGAATGAATAAAGAGAATTATAAAAATAAAAAATAAAAATTAGAAAGAAATGTGAAAGGATCAAAGATGTCGGGTAGAACCCAGATAAACTACGACGCAGACTTCGAAGCACTCGCAGACAGTGTGCAAGCACAGGTGTCACACCAACAATAGGTGAGGGCTATGCATTGCGTACATTTTTTGGGGGTTTAGCAAAGTATAATTTTTTAAGGGTAGATCTTGTATTGCATTTAGATTCTAAAAGTGATCTTGTGTTTAAAAATGTTGGAGACCACCGTCTGAGAGCATGGGCAAACCTCATAGGTTGGCTGGCATCCCATAGAATGGGGGAAAGGGATTTCTCCCTTAAAATGCCCCATTGATTGTAGAAAGAAAAGAGCTGCCAATTAGACATCATCCCTGGTACCCAGTGTGTTCTGTAAAGATACTTCCCTAAGGTCAATAATTGTATTTGTCTGAAGTCCAGTGATATGTTGGTTGGTTTCTCTGTCTGCATATGTGTGGGATTTGTGTTTCTGATGGCTCTTCCACGAATCTTGGAGGCTGGAGAAGTAAAATATAACATGAGCTTTCTGCAATTAACTGCGTGCAGTCACCAAGTTTTTGCATCGAATGAAGATGAGTTTCAAATAATTTAAAGAAGAAATTATGGGAGTATTGAGAGTAGATGCAGTAACTCATGCCACCATCATAAGTTTGTGCGCTGAATTTAAACGTCGTCAGCGGAACACGGCAGAGGTCTGGGAGGCCACCTAAAGTGGTAAATGATGGAAACGTACATCAATGCAGTGGAATCTATCATCAGGAATGATCAAGGAGTCATTATCGAGTGCATTGTAGAAGGCTGTTGATAACTCATTTTTGGCTGTTGATAACTCACTGAAAGTCCAGGAAAATTCATTTTTCTTTGAGCACCCTCATTTTTCTAGCGGGTGCTCTCTATTTATTTGCACACCAACAGAGAATGATGCAAAATCTCCTCTGAAGGTGGACGGAGGTTATGTTTTCACCTCTGTCTGTCTGACTTTGTATGGTTGCCTGTTTTGTCAGTGTGTCTGTGAGCAAGATATCTCAAAAGGTTATGGTCGGATTCGGATGGAATTTGGTGGACATGTTGGGTGTATGATAAGGACCAGATTACTAAAAGATACGAATCCGGATCCGAAAATTTTTCAAGTGATTCTGCACCATTGAGAGATGTGGCCAAAAACGATATGTAGCACGATATCTCAAAAAGTTGTGGACGAGTTATGACAAAACTATGTTGAAGAGTTGGTTAGGTGACAATAACAAGCTGATTAGATTTTGGTTCAGGTCCGGATACAGATCCAACCTATCAGTGGGATACAAAATGTAAACTTTTCACCGTGGTGGAGCTATGTGCTCTACCGAATGTCATTTTCGTTTTGGTATGTAACTACCGTTTCATAAGGCATTTTGATTGGGATGTTGAAGGAAGATATTTTGTAATACAACGCATCTTCTATTGATATATTTATATCGGAAGCAAATGCTACAGTTGATATTATAGATTGTACGCCTTGTTTTATGTCTACATTTTTACGTCTATGTTGTATGCCCTACTTTGCATATGTCAATGTCACACACATTCTCCCCTTTCGTTCTAGGTCTAATAACTTGAAAGAACACGCACCTTCTTGCCTCGGGATGAAAAGTGAATTGGTTAAAAAAAAAAGAAAAGAAAAGAACAAAAGTATAATTATAAAGTGACATCACTCAGTGGGAATAATATACAGCTACTTACGGTAAATGTTTAACAGTAAAACTGAAGGTTTGGATGGATTTACATATGTTGTAATAATGTGGTGAGATGTTGTGAAAATGACAACTGCTATGCAAATGATCTTATAATTGAGGAATGAATGTACTACAACAAACTTTAACATTACTTGTATACACTCTTTTTAATACATGGAGTGAGATTATATTATTTTATTTATTCTTCACGAAGCTCACTTACTCTTCACGAAGGACACCGTGGGATCTTTAACATCGACCATCAATTGCTGGCAGATGAGACTCCCATTTATCGTCCATCCGAGGGACGGCACGCATCTTGATGATTCACCCTGCCTGTGAAACACCAAGATGACAGTTTATAGCTGGGTCAGGATTCGAACCCAGGCTAGATAGCTTAGAGGTGTGGTGTGTCCATGATCTGAATAATGAAAATGTTTTTGTCCAAATCAATGTCTTTTTTTCGTGTCGTGCTGCCCGGTTCCTTGGCGATCGGTGTATCATTTTCACTTTTTTGAAACCATTGACTTGGAAGGAGATACAAAACTGACTCGCAGACATTGGATCTTTTATTTATAAAGATGAAAAGTTATATTTTTTTATTCTGAACTTCCATCTCATATCACACAAGTACATGCACATTGTTTCTCCCCTTTGTGATAACACTGATCGTGTTAAAATTTGTCTTTTTAATCTATTTTTTTCAGTCTATCATCATAAGCGTTGAAGAGATTCATGTGAGAGTTTATAATGAGTAATATTGTTGCGGGCCCGGGGGGTCGGGTGTGAAGACCACTCGGTGGGGGAAGCTATCTCGGCTCCCACCAGACTCCCCGGAATTGAAGGCCGTCGCACACGGATAATTCCGTGACGTGGTGGGTCGCTTAACCGACTGTGGATGCCAATAACTCAACCGCGTGACCGAGGGTCCTCCCGTCTATGGGTTAATCGGATTACCTAATTAATCATGTGATTTAATTACCGGGGAACACGCCCTCGGTACGCCTTGTCTGAACCGGATCACTCTACCGGATCGGATCACTTTTCCGGATCGGATGCAGCCAAGCGACACTGCCAAGGACGTACCGGCTAAAAGGAATGGATCGTTGGGAATAAAGTCCCCGCTAAAGTAGGATTCGGACCATGCTGGATCAATGGAAGAAAAGACAAAAACGAGCAGGGAACATTCCTAATAATAATAATTTATTTACAAGCAGACGAGGAAAGATATGTAGCACGGTGAATAGTTTTATTGTTGTGTGTAATGTAGGGATAGAAAGAAGCGTGTGGTGCGACAATAAACTGGCAACTTACAAAAGGGGACACAGAGCAGACTTAACGTGAAAATAATAACAATAACGATCTTCTGCGGTCTTACTTAGGCAGACAGGCACCAGGACACACACATACGCACACACACAGAGACACAGAAAACCCGATGAAGAGGGAGTTTAGAACCAGGAATTGGGCACCGTAAAGGAGGAGCTTGAGTCGAGAAGGGGCAGAGTCCAGAGTGCGAGGGTGGAGTAGTAGGTGGGACCAGGTAGGCAGGTGGGGTCGACGTCGTGTGAGCAGAGACGAGGAGGGGGAGATGAGGAGGCAGAGTCCGGGCAGCAGGAGGTGGGTCGTGGCGGTGTCGGCGAGGCGAAAGAGAGGGGGAGAAACTCAAAAAGCAAGAGAGACAGAAAAGGCAAGAGAGAGACGGAGGAACTTCCCCAACCTTTATAGGATTTGCAGCTTAGGGGGAGGGGCCACCCCGAATCGTAACGTCATCACATGAATCTGGCACTCCGATTGGCCCCGACCCCTCATGTGGCCCACCAGCTTGGGCCGGAAACTGCCTCACTTCGTTTCCGGCAAGGCCATCCCAGACAGTGAACACACCTCGCTCCGACCCCACGACATGACACGAATTCCCCACACCGAAATTGGCACGCGAATCATCCTGCAAAACCCCCGGGCCATGCCCGGGTGACCAGCCGAGGGTCCCGCATGCCCGCTCAGGCGTTCGACCAGCGTCGATCAACATGCTCATTCCGCATGCGCCAACGTGGCCCGCACTGTACATTCCCCGGCTCGATCACAGATTCGCTGGCCGAAGAGACGAGAAGACGTTCACCATCCGTGGAGAATCCACTACTGCCAGCGAGGACCGAAGGTACATCATCATGGATAAATCCGTACACGTCTCACGAGCGGCGTATGTGTCTGCTTTTGAGCACATTCCATACAGTGTGTGCGGTTCCGCCATTACGCACGTGGCCAGCGCTCGTGTTCACATGACTCCGCTAGCGTGTGCGCTAGAACAGGGAAATTTATAAATAAGAGTTGGACAGATTGGGGATAGACAAAGAAGGGTCACTGGAATAGCTAAGCTCAGCTCAATTGGGACAGAAAATGAATCCCAGCACATGGAATGAAGGTTCAGTGTAGGTGTAAGGACATTAGCCATTCAGACATCCAATCCAATGGAAGAAGCCCTCTAGCTATAGTCGATAGGGAAGGTACACGAGTTAATTCTTAAACACACTTTACCACATTCTTGCTGTTATTATAGTCTTAAACACTCAAAACCCAGAGCCTGATGTTAAGTTTAGTTTTACTTAAAACTTTAAAATAGTCACTTTCAAGATGTGAGAAACCATACATTTGAATTTGTTATAGGATGTTCAAACAACTGTACATTTTAAAGTAATGTCAGACCCTGCTTTAGCGAGGGATATGTTCCTGGAAAATGCTGCAAATAGCGAATCCGTGAATAGCGGGGCATTGTTTCAATGGAAAAAGGGGGGATAGGTTGCCGGTGGTTCGTGATTCATGAGGGAAAAGCAAAAAGCCCGCAAAAAACTGTTGAATACACCAGCAAAAACAACTGCAAATACACCCACAAAAAACTCGCAAAAATACCCGCAAAAAAACGCAAATATGCCTGCAAAAAAACCGTGAATATGGTCGCAAAAAATCGCGAATTTGCCCAGGAAAAACTGCAAATATGCCTGCAAAAAAACCGTGGATATGCCCGCGAAAAACCGCAAATACGCCAACAAAAAAAACGCGAATATGCCCGCAAAAAGCCCCGCGAATATGCCCGCAAAAAAACCGGGAATATACCCACAAAAACGCGAATATGCCCACAAAAAACCGTGAATCCGCCTGTGAATACCCCCATGAATACGCCCGTGAAAACCGGGAATTACTTGAAGCACATGGCTGAAAATGGAGAAGCAGGTCAAAAAAGACCGCAAATACATCCGTGAAAAACCATGAATACGCCCGTGCAAAACCGCGAATACGTCCATGAAAAACCGCGAATAAACGTGCGAAAAACCACGAATATGCCCGCAAAAAACCCGTGAATATGCCTGCAAAAAACCGCGAATATGCCCGCAAAAAACCGCGAATATGCCCACAAAAATCGCGAATATGCCCACAAAAATAGCGTATATGCCCACAAAAAACCGCGAATATGCCCACAAAATATGCGTATATGCCCACAAAAACCGCGAATATGCCCACAAAAACCGCGTAATGCAACAAAAAACCGCGAATATGCCCACAAAAACCGCGAATATGTCCACAAAAACACGTATATGCCCACAAAAACCGTGAATATGCCACAAAAACTGTGAATATGCCTGCAAAAAACCGCGAATATGCCCAAAACCACGTATATGCCCACAAAAAACCGCGAATATGCCCACAAAAAACCGCGTATATGCCCACAAAAAACTGCGAATATGCCCACAAAAAATCGCGTATATGCCCACAAAAACCGCAAATATGCCCACAAAAATCGCGTATATGCCCACAAAAACCGCGAATATGCCCACAAAAAACGCGTGTATGCCAACAAAACCCGTGAATATGCCCACAAAAACTGTGAATATGCCTGCAAAAAAACGCGAATATGTCCGTGAAAAACCGTGAATAAACGCGCGAAAAACCACGAATATGCCTGCAAAAACCGCGAATATGCCTACAAAAAAACCGCGAATATGCCCACAAAAATCACGAATATGCACTCAAAAACCGCGTATATGCCCACAAAAAAACCGTGAATATCCCACAAAAAACCGTGAATATGCCCATAAAAAACCGTGAATATGCCTGCAAAAAAACCCGCGAATACGTCCCTGAAAAACCGCGAATAAATGCGTGAAAGCCTCGAATATTCCCATAAAAAACCCGCGAATACACCCGCGAAAAACCGTGAATCCGTGAAAAACCGCGAACCCAAAAAACCCCACAAAAACGCAAAAAAAAAAAAAACACCCACGAAGAAATCGTGAAAACGCAAAACACAGAACTTCAAATGTCGAAGCAGTCGCATTTTATAAACCGCGAATATGCGGGATCCGCAAATAGCGGGTCCGGCAGTACTCGGATTCTGGAATACACAAATGGAAGTGTCACCTGGTTCGTGTCAGGAGTTCTCATGTTATGTTTATTTTCTTTTATTTAAGCAAAAGTTTCTTTACTCTATAATAGTTCCCAATGCTGTTCACCACAATTATTTTTCGGCTTGAGCTGGTGAGGCGTACTTTTAAATCACAACTACAAAAGTGAGCAGAGACTTGGAAAGAATTGTGGAAGAGAAGGAAATGACGACGACCTGAGCAAGGTTACTCCGGTCGTCTTTTTCTTTAACGACCACAATTATTCCCACGTTCTTCTGGGGTTGGCCACGGGAAGCTTGGCCCGAGTCTTTCACAAATCGGCTGACCGTACTTGGCCAGGATTCCGGCGATAGCTCGCCGACTCGCATGGGTATCCTGATGACGAGACTTATTTTAAAGAGTATTGTTGAGGTTTCATTTTGTTTAAGAAGGCCGACCTCACCTCTTTTGCTATTTGGTTGATAAATAATGCAAACGATTTTACGGCGGGTTTTCATTGAACCCCGATAGTAGAACACCCCATTATGTGTATTATTTGAAAGACGTAGAATGTAGTACAAGTTCTTCCCCTAGTCATGTTGGGGCAGAGGTTGTGAAAATTTTTGATACAGCTGAATGCCCGTGGCATCGAGTGGAATCCCCACACTGTGGGACCACCCTCAAACAGTCAGGATAAAAGCACAACACAAATGGCTCACATGCAGTGCCGCCTTACAGAGCTCCAGAAACCACAGCGAGTTGGAAGAAGAAACTTCAATAAAACCGAAACTTCTTACAAGGAAGAGCGAATTGAACTGGATCATGAGTTTTGTACAGGTGAGAGTAAGCCTCGTGACTTGCACAAATGCCTTTTGTCTTTCCATTTCTGCGCATCTTGTTTGTTTGAGGTTCCACTGCTAGCTTCGTTTACAATTTGAAATGAGAAAACCATGAAGGATAGATCTATTTACCTATAAAATGCTGATTCTATGCTACTTCACACAGATCTTGCTGCTGCTGCTTTCCTCGCCGCTGCTCCTGGTTCATTCCTTTGAATACCAGAATGAATGCCGACAGCCTATCCCGGAGGAGAAGTTGCTGAAGCGTCTGAAAACACCGCCGCTGCAAATTCTCCTGTCGCAAAATCCGAGGAACTTGCAGAAGTCCATCCCACCGTGCCCAAATTGGACCCCAAGCTTCTTGGAGAAGTCAGATCTGAAGGATCGCTCACTGTCTCCCTGGACTTTCAAGTAGGTTATTTTAGGTGTGGGAAGGATAGTTCTGTGCAGTTGATTACTTGAGTACAAATTGAGATTTGTGTTTTGTTAATTTGCAATCACTCATGACTCTCTTGTCTTTCTCTTCGCTCTCCTCGTACAGAATTAACCACAAGAAAGGCCGTGTACCCGAGGCGATCATTGAGGCCGTATGTCTTTGCCGCGGCTGTATCAACCCTTCGAATGGCACCGAGGTGCATTACAGTGTCTCTGTGCCCGTGTATGGCTCAATACTTGTGCTGCACCGCAAAGAATGCCTGGGTGGGCAGGTGCGCTACCACCAGGAGCACCTCCGTGTCGCCGTGGGTTGCACCTGTGCTGCACCGGTGTTGATATGAAGACCTGTGCTCTGCTGGTTGTAACCATCTAAGTGGTGGACGACTGAAGGGTGCTTGGTGGAGCAAGAGAACATGGTATCGGGTTTGAAGCAGGTGCCATTTTGTTGACCATACGTTATGGTCACCACTTGGCTTCACCCACCAAAGTCTCTGATACCTCCACTGGCACATAATCAAGTTCGTTTGTAACTGTTGATGGATGTTCCACCAGCTCGATTTTAGTTATACACATTGTATAATGTAACTGCTACTATTATTGATAATATAATGGATTATTTTATTGATGGTGAAAGGTAATTGTCTTCCAGATTGTGCTGATTACTGGCCTTTTCACAGAGATGTGTTGAACTTGTCTTCATAGAGTAACTATAGAGAAACTATATCCTGTCCAACACTGTACTACCAGTGATAATTATTTATACGAGGCATGAAATTGTGATTTTGGCAGTTACAAACTGTGCGAGTCGTTTTTCTCTTTGTGACCGTGTCACATCTTTGTAATGCCTAAGGCATTAACCTTGTCGTGCTGTGGGGTGTAACGCCACAGTTTAGTGCAGGGAGCAGGGTGTGCAAGCCTTTCAGCTTCACTCCTGTATTTTTGTTTTTGTCAAACACCTAGGGAAGTTAACCCTAGCATTATGGATTGTACGTGCTTGTGTGCGCCTTATTTCATTGTTATGTTTCTAATAAATCTCCAAGTCCCACGCTGTTGCAATGTTGGCATTTTGCTTTGACTTGTTTTATTTCCTCGTTTCATCAATTTGAGAATTTAGAGACCGATAAGAATTCTGAGGGTAGGACGCCAGTCGTGCAGGGATAAGCCGTAACGTGCTTGGATCTTGATCACAACTACACGAGTGGTTAGAGAAAGTAGCGAAGATCAAAATCAGATGACAGTGAAACTTAGGGTCTTTGTGGGCTAAAATATAAAAAAAAAACAATTGATAAGGTCTCAGGTTCGTGGAGAAGCTGCAATACAAATCACACACACACACACACATGTCGACAAATGTGCGAGAAAACACCGCCTTGACTTCGGACAAACGGCTCCTGAGCTTTGGGAGGAAGGGATGTAACTTACTGGAGCACTCTGGGTACCAGGAATGCCATATGGCATCACGTCTTTCCCCACAGTCATTGGGTAAGGAGACATTACCTCTTCTCCATAGGAGGCCAACCCACAGGATGTATCCGTGCTCTATCCTTTAAATGCTGAGCATCAAGCGAGGAAGCAGCACATATCATTTATTAAATCTTTGGTTTGACTGCTCAAGTCGGAATCCAACCAACCACCTTCAAAACTCAAGCGGATGTTCTACTTATTATGTCACAGAGTCAGAGGAATTAGGAAGAGTGGACTACAAATGGGTATAAGATAAGTAGGTATGAGAAATGCACATAGAAGCTTGTGGGGAGGATGAGCTGGGAAGCAGACTTGCAGTCATGTACGGAAGAGATTGCAATACCTGACACAGTAAGACAGTGAGACAGGGGAGAACAGAGGGCGATGAAATAATGGAGGTGAGTATTGAGTTTGGACTTCGGGAAGATAACAAGGAAAGGTTTCTTCGCACAATGCATATGACTTGGAGGGGCAGGACCTGATTGGACAGCCATGACCCATCTGTTTGGATAGCTTGAGATTGAGAGCACCCATCCATTGCCCGACGGAAGAAGAAGCATGTCCATGGTGGAATGACCAGGGTGAAAGCCAATAATAATATGAGTTCCCTTACAAGGAACTTCCATTAGACCTATTAAAGCCTGCACTATTATTACAGAACTATGGTTGTTTGTCCGTGTTCTGTCCTTATAAATGCTGAGTGTTGAGCAAGGAAGCAGCATGTACCATTTTTGAAGTCTTCAGTCGGATTCGGCTGGGGTTCAAATTGCTGACCTCCCAGACTCAGGGTGTACGCTCTAATATGCGCAGAGAGGAGTGAGATCATATTATTTTGGTCTCCCTGCCTGTCGGTCAAACAAAATTGCAAATCATTCCAAACAGGAAACCTGTGGTTTTTAAGGATGTTATAAAGGACACAAACAATTGGCAAGAAGAACTAATTTAACGTGTTAAATGAGGTGGTGTAAGAGAAACAGCGTGAAATGGCAGTAAATTCCGGAATTAATGAATTAATACACCTTTTACAGTATTTATTTTAATTTAATTATATACTTGAAGACTGGAGAACACAAATCGTTCGTCATAATATTTCAAGGAACCTCCAGTTTTGCCGAACTGTCGGACCTCGCTGTTCGCAGATTCGCTATTCGTGGATCTCGCGAATTCGCGGGTCAAAAAGTGTGACATGCTTCTTCATTCATGCTTCATGTATTCGCGTTTTTATATTTTGTTACATTTCAGGACCGGTCTTCTATATCCACCTGGGAAATTGGAAATCAGACAACATCACAGCATTACATAAAAAGAGGTGCAAAAACAGATCCCCCTTAACTACAGACAAATGAGCTTACTGTACCTCCAATCATGAGCAAGGTAATGGAATCCATCATCGCAGTTGCCATAAAATCATTCCTTTTCTCCAACAACCTCATCTAAGATCATCAATTTGGATTCAGACCTGGTCACTCTACCTTAGACATGCTGCTTCGACTCTCTCAACAATGGATGGAGGCACTCAATATCGGACATGAGATCAGGGCTATCTCTCTGGACATATATGAACCTTTTGATACGGTCTGGCATCCTGCCTTGCTCTACAAACCGTCTGCCAATGGAATCCAAGGCCAACTCCATTCTTAGATTACTGACTTCCTCCATTCTCGTCGATAATGTGTGGCTCTCAACAGAACCCTATCATCTCCTCTCCCTATCAAGGCTGGAGTACCCCAAGGCGGTGTTCTAGGAACAATATTATCCCTAATCTTCATCAATGATCTCACTGACTCTCTGGGAAATCCTCTTTATCTCTTTGCTGATGACTCCACTCTCTGCCGTGACATCTCTCATCCTTCTGACTGACAGGCAGCAGATTCTTTTCTCTCTCTCCTCAGACCTTGACAAAATCACAAACTGGTCAAACACAATTTTGTTGATGTATCCGTGTTGTCCACCCTTTGCGTTCTCCCTTACCCCTCATCATTACCTGCATCCCTTGTTTGTCCGTCTCCGACTACTTTCTCCTTCCACCCTGCTGTTGTTGTTTCCCTTTTCTCCTGCTGTTCCCTTTGTTAGGGACAGCTTCTGGATGACTTCAAGAGTACTAAACTTTCGGATTGTTTTTTTTTTATCGATCGTTAAAATCACTATTTCATTAAAGATGGAAGTAACGCTGTGCGGGGCATCATGTTCTATGAACTCTCTAGTTTAATGTGGTGGTGGTGGTGGTGTGCTGGTGTCACACCGCCAGTCATGATGGCCTGAACGACCTCCTCCTGCATCAAATTTCCTTGTTTATATTTCCTTGTAACCTTATCCCGACCCAGCTGTAAACTGTCACCCTGGTGTTTCACAGGCCGGGTGATTCATCAATGTACGTGCCGTCCCGTCTCCTGGCATTACCCGGTGGACGTTCAAGATCCCACGGTGTCCTTCTTGAAGAGTAAGTGAGTTATCCCCAGCACAATCACCAAATTACAAATTCCTGTTTTAACCTACAGGGGGCACTGCATTAGTGGCAGAACTTCTTCTTCTTCTTCGTCTTCTTCTTTCGGATGCACGACATGCAGCACAAGGCGGTGGGGTAGCGTCATTGGCGAAGGGTGCAGCTGAGAGGTCCAGCTGTGCCTCCAGAAAAAAAATCATGGAACCCCTGGCGACCTGTGGCATACGCAAGAAGATCTTCAACCGACACCACATTCATCTTTCATTGATGAACTTATTACATGAGCGGTCTCTAATTCACCATAATAATACCACATTTTTACTTCGAGATGTTGCTCCACATTTGCATGAGCACACTCTGTTTTTCCTGAGTGTATGGATAGTAACTCCATTGATTAAAGTTTTCCCTTGAGCCATGATGGAGTCACCATGTTACCTCCACCACCGCAGGTACACCGAGGTTGTGTTGTCACCCCCCCCTGTTTGTCTGTCTGTGAACACCAAATCTCAAAAGGTTATGGACTGATTGTGAGGGAACTTGGTGGATGAGTTGTGGAGGTGACAAGAACAAGCGGATGAGATTTTGGTTCAGGTCCGAATCCAGATCCGGCCTATCAGTGGAGTACAAAACGTGTACTGTTCAGCCTGGCGGAGGTATGCTCTCCACCGAGTGCTGTTTTAGTTTCACGATGAAATACCAGGAGTGTGTTCAGTTACCAAGGTTACTGTGGAGCACTCGCCAAGTGGTTTAAATACTCAAGCAAGCACTCCATTGGAAACCGTTGATATAAGGAACGGCTGGCTTGGCAAGCGCTAGCAAGCTGCTTGTTAACCGAACACACCTTGTTATGTCCAATTTGTATTTCTTAACACCGAGACTGATAGGTTCGGTTGTGGTTCACTCACTACCCCTGAAGATGAATCCACAGCATTGGCACACAATGGCATAGCTTTTTTGTTTGTTTGTTTAAGCCATGGCATATGGTATATTGAGGGTCTTCAAAGGTCTGAGGGCTCTCAGTAGTCTAAAGGATCGAAAGGTACATTCCAATTGTACGTAAATAATAGACAAGTACATGAATTTTTTTTTTAACATTCACAACATGTACGAGCAAACAGGACACCCGGCTCAACGTCCAGTCCAAAGGGACATTGTATCCAAGGACTTGCGAAGTACCAGGTGACAGTTTGTACCTGTTGGGACAATTGAACCCAATTATTTTGCCTCGGGGATTGAATCCAGACCGTCAGGGCGAAACCACCACGACCGAGTGATGCACCTGTCCGAAATGAGGGCACTCAACCGAGTGATGCACCTGTCACGAAATGGACACTCAACCGAGTGATGCACCTGTCCGAAATGAGGACACTCAACCGAGTGATGCACCTGTCCGAAATGAGGGCACTCAACCGAGTGATGCACCTGTCCGAAATGAGGACACTCAACCAAGTGATGCACCTGTCCGAAATGAGGCACTCAACCGAGTGATGCACCTGTCCGAAATGAGGACACTCAACCGAGTGATGCACCTGTCCGAAATGAGGACACTCAACCGAGTGATGCACCTGTCCGAAATGAGGACACTCAACCGAGTGATGCACCTGTCCGAAATGAGGGCACTCAACCGAGTGAGCACCTGTCCGAAATGAGGACACTCAACCGAGTGATGCACCTGTCCGAAATGAGGACACTCAACCGAGTGATGCACCTGTCCAAAATGAGGACACTCAACCGAGTGATGCACCTGTCCGAAATGAGGGCACTCAACCGAGTGAGCACCTGTCCGAAATGAGGACACTCAACCGAGTGAGCACCTGTCCGAATGAGGCACTCAACCGAGTGATGCACCTGTCCGAAATGAGGCACTCAACCGAGTGATGCACCGTCCGAATGAGGACACTCAACGAGTGACTGTCCGAAATGAGGACACTCAACCGAGTGATGCACCTGTCCGAAATGAGGACACTCAACCAGTGATGCACTGTCCGAAATGAGGAAACTCAACCGAGTGATGCACCTGTCCGAATGAGGCACTCAACCGAGTGATGCACCTGTCCGAAATGAGGCACTCAACGAGTGAGCACCTGTCCGAAATGAGGCACTCAACCGAGTGAGCACCTGTCCGAAATGAGGCACTCAACCGAGTGATGCACCTGTCCGAAATGAGGACACTCAACCGAGTGAGCACCTGTCCGAAATGAGGACACTCAACCGAGTGATGCACCTGTCCGAAATGAGGAACTCAACGAGTGATGCACCTGCCCGAAATGAGGACACTCAACCGAGTGATGCACCTGCCCGAAATGAGGACACTACACCGAGTGAGCACTGTCCGAAATGAGGACACTCAACCGAGTGATGCACCTGTCCGAAATGAGGGCACTCAACCGAGTGATGCACCCTGTCAAAATGAGGGCACTCAACCGAGTGATGCACCTGTCCGAAATGAGGGCATCACCGAGTGATGCACCTGTCCGAAATGAGGGACTCACGAGTGATGCACCTGCCCGAATGAGGCACTCAACCGAGTGATGCACCTGCCCGAAATGAGGACACTCAACCGAGTGAGCACCTGTCCGAAATGAGGACACTCAACCGAGTGATGCACCTGTCCGAAATGAGGACACTCAACCGAGTGAGCACCTGTCCGAAATGAGGGCACTCAACCAAGTGATGCACCTGTCTGAAATGAGGACACTCAACTGAGTGAGCACCTGTCCGAAATGAGGACACTCAACCGAGTGATGCACCTGTCCGAAATGAGGACACTCAACCGAGTGATGCACCTGTCCGAAATGAGGACACTCAACCGAGTGAGCACCTGTCCGAAATGAGGACACTCAACCGAGTGATGCACCTGTCCGAAATGAGGACACTCAACCGAGTGATGCACTTGTCCGAAATGAGGACACTCAACCGAGTGATGCACCTGTCCGAAATGAGGACACTCAACCGAGTGATGCACCTGTCCGAAATGAGGGCACTCAACCGAGTGATGCACCTGCTGCGCTCGTGTCACCGAGACCGGATGATCCTGAGTGCGTGACAACTGACAACTAATCGGTTAACGTGTCTCAGCAGCAGCTCGTCGATTCCAGGCCACCACTCGGCAGCAGCATGTCCAGCTCTGACGTTTCCCATTGGACAAAAACCTGCGCATCCATCCCGTCGTCATGGCAACTGGTGTATCCTTTCTCGATTTAGTAAACATAAACAGCTTCACTTATAACAACCCCGAACCCCACGATATATATATATATATGATATTTATTTATTTATTCATTCCTGCGCATCCTTTATCTCACATCCTGTCCATACCCTCCCCTTATCCTCCCTCCTCACTGGTCCTCCTCCACTCCTCCCCCTTTCATCCTGGGAATGCTGTGGCAACCTCAGGGAATCTGAAGATTTTGCAGAAATCTCTGCTTCCACATCGATAACCTGGTAAGTGAATCGATATCGTGTCATCATTTTGTATCTATGATTTAACATACCTGTTCAAACGTGGGATGTGCACAAACAAACAGAATGAAGATATCGGATCAAACCCTCACTGGAAATTTACGAGGAATCTCTCTTGGAGCAAAATGATGTGAAATTAACTGTTTCGGCATCACGTGATCGAGGCAAACCGTTTTAATCACAGATTTTCCAGTCGAGATCAGCAATGTTGTTATTAACTCGTTATTTTATTTATTTATTATATTGATCTGATGCGACAGGTGAGTTTGTACAGAGATCACATCAAGACGAATACATTCGGAGACGTGAGGGGACTTCAGTGGGTCCACAGGACGACCTCGAGGTGTCTACTCTGAGTTCGAATCCCGACACAGCTGTAAACTGTCATCCTGCTGTTTTTACAGGCAGGGTGATTCATCAACATCTATCATGCATTCGTTGGTGGAATGTTAAAGATCCCGTGGTGTTCCTCTTGAGCAGTAGGCGAGCTATCACCGGCACCCTGAGCAAACTACAAATTCTTATCCTAACCAGCAGAGGGCACTGCATCAGTGGCACAGCCGCACCCTCAGCGAATGATGCTACCTCCTGCCTTGTGCTTCACAGGAATGTCCGCTTGTACTTCGATATGAAGTACAAGCGGACATTCGGACACAATGAACAAATGCAGATGGTACACGAGATTTGAGCGTGTGTTCCAAGCATCACGAGCCATTGGTTCGGATGACGATGTCACACGGGTCAAAGTGACTTAAACTCTTAAACCGTTGGGTTCTGGAGCGTATGTTCCTGGTAGGTGAGCTCAAAGCAGGGAAACATTCATGAAGGATACCTGGGTAAGGTGAGTTAAACCAAGGGAAACATTCAGTGAAGGATACGTGGTAGATGGTCAAACCAAGGGAAACATCAGTGAAGGATACCTGGGTAAGGTGAGCTCAAACCAAGGGAAACATCAGTGATGGATACCTGGGTAAAGGCGCTGTCACACCTTGATGATTTAGCCAGCAATGGCAACGTATAAAAATGTATGTAAAA
>CM068959.1:12167260-12221730 GCA_035128595.1 Eptatretus atami | reverse complement strand
AGCGGAGGACTTCCCCAACCTTTATAGATTTCAGCTTAGGGGGAGGCGGCCACCCCGAATCGTAACGTCATTCACATGAATCTAGGCACTCCGATTGCGCCCCGACTCCCTCATGTGGCCCACCAGCTTGCGCGGAAACTGCCTCACTTCGTTTCCGGCAAGGCCATCCCAGGAAACGTGAACACCACCTCGCTCCGACCCACGACATGACACGAATTCCCCACACGAAATTGGCCACTCCAATCATTCCTGCAAACCCCCGCGGCATTGCCCGGGTGACAGCCGAGCTGATCCCGCATGCCCGCTCAGGCGTTCGACAGCGTCGATCAACATGCTCATTCCGCATGCGCCAACGTGGCCCGCACTGTACATTCCCCGGCCTCGATCACATGATCGCTGGCCGAAGCAGACGAGAAGACGCTTCCACCATTCCGTGGAGAATCCACTACTTGCCAGCGAGGACCGAAGCGTACATCATCATGGATAAATCCGTACACGTCTCAACGAGCGGCGTATGGTCTGGCTTTGAGCACATTCCATACAGTGTGTGCGGTGATTTCCGCCATACGCACGTGCCAGCGCTCGTGTTCACATGACTCCCGCTAGGCGTTGCGACTAGAACAGGCAGGAAATTTTATAAATAAGAGGTTGGACAGATTGGCATAGACAAAGAAGCGGTCACTGGAATAGCTAAGCTCAGCTCCAATTGGGGACAGAAAATTTGAATCCCAGCACATGAAGAAGGTTCAGTGTAGCGTGAAAGGACATTAGCCATTTCAGACATTCCAATTCAATGGAAGAAGCCCTCCTAGCTATAGTCGAATAGGGAAGGTACCGAGTTAATTTTTAAACACACTTTACCACTTTCTGTGCTGTTATTATAGTCTTAAACACTCAAAACCCAGAGCCTGATGTTAAGTTTATTTACTAAAACTTTAAAATAGTCACTTTTCAAGATGTGAGAAACCTTTACATTTGAATTTGTTATAGGGATGTTCAAACAAATCTGTACATTTTAAAGTAGTAATGTCAGACCCTGCTTTTAGCGAGGGATATTGTTCCTGGAAAATGCCTGCAAATAGCGAATCCGTAATAGCGGGGGCATTTTCAATGGAAAAATGGGGGGATAGGTTGCCGGTGGTCGTGATTCATGAGGGAAAAGCAAAAAGCCCGCCAAAAAAAAAACTTTTTGGTTGAATACACCAGCAAAAACAACTGCAAATACACCCACAAAAAACTCTGCAAAAATACCCGCCAAAAAAAACGCAAATATGCCTGCAAAAAAACCGTGAATATAGGGGTCGCAAAAAATCGCGAATTTGCCCGAGGAAAAACTGCAAATATGCCTGCCAAAAAACCGTGGATATGCCCCTGCGAAAAACCGCAAATACGCAACAAAAAAAACGCGAATCATGCCCGCAAAAAAGCCCCGCGAATATGCCCGCAAAAAAAAACCGGCGAATATACCCACAAAACGCGATATGCCCAACAAAAAACCGTTGAATCCGCCTGTGAATACCCCCATGAATACGCCCGTGAAAACCGGATATACTTTGAAGCACATGGCTGAAAATGGAGAAGCACGTCAAAAAGACCCAGAATACATCGCTGAAAACCTATGATACGCCCGTGCAAAAATCCGCGAATACGTCCATGGAAAAACCAGCGAAATAAAACCGTGCCGAAAAACACGAATATGCCCGCAAAAAAACCCGTGAATATGCCTGCAAAAAACCGCGAATATGCCCGCCAAAAAACCGCGAATCATGCCCACAAAAATCGCGAAAATATAGCCCACAAAAACTCGCGTTATATGCCCACAAAAAACCGCGAATATGCCCACAAAATATGCGGTTATATGCCCAACAAAAAACCGCGAATATGCCACAAAAACCGCGTATATGCCAACAAAAAACCGCGGAATATGCCCACAAAAAACCGCGGAATTATTGCTCACAAAAACCACGGTATATGCCCACAAAAAAACCTGTGAATATGCCCACAAAAACTGTGAATATGCCTGCAAAAAACGCGAATATGCCACAAAACCACGATATGCCACAAAAACGCGAATATGCCCACAAAAAAAAACCGCGTATATGCCCACAAAAAAAACTTGCGAATATGCCCACAAAAAATTCGGACGTATATGCCCACAAAAACCGCAAATATTGCCCACAAAAATCGCCGTATATGCCCACAAAAACGCGAATATGCCACAAAAAACGCGTGTATGCCCACAAAAACCCGCTGAATATGCCCACAAAAAACTGGTGGAATATGCCTGCCAAAAAAAACGCGATATGTCCGTGAAAAAAACGTGAATAAACGCTGCGAAAAACACGAATATGCCTAGCAAAAAAAAACCGCGGAATTGCCTACAAAAAAACCGCGAATATGCCCACAAAAATCACGATATATGCCCACTCAAAAACCCGTATATGCCCAACAAAAAAACCGTGAATATACCCACAAAAAAACCGTGAATATGCCCATTAAAAAACCGTGAATATGCCTGCAAAAAAAACCCGCGAATACGTCCCTTGAAAAACCGCGAATAAAATGCCGTGAAAAAGCCCTCGAATATTCCCATAAAAAAACCGCGAATACACCCGCCGAAAAACCCGTGAATCAGCTGAAAAACCCGCGAACCCCAAAAACCCCACAAAAACGCAAAAAAAAAAAAACACCCACGAAGAAATCGTGAAAACGCAAAACACAAGAACTTCAAATGTCGGAGCAGTCGCATTTTATTAAACCGCGAATATGCGCGGATTCCGCAAATACGGTGGTCGGCAGTACTCGGATTCTGGAATACAACAATGGAAGTGTCACCTCATGGTTCGTGTCAGGAGTTCTCATGTTATGTTTATTTTCTTTTTATTTAAGGCAAAAAGTTTCTTTACTCTTTATAATAGTTCCCATGCTCTGATTCACCACAATTATTTTCGGCTTGAGCTGGGAGGCTTACTTTTAAATCACACTACAAAAAGTGAGCAGAGACTTGAAAGAATTGTGGAAGAGAAAGAAATGGACGACGACCTTGAGCCAAGGTTACTCCGGTTCGCTCTTTTTCTTTAACGACCACAATTATTCCCACGTCTTCTTGGGGTTGGCCACGGGAAGCTTGGCCCGAGTCTTTCACAAATCGGTACCTCTGACCGTACTTGGCCAGCCCCCCCCCCCCCCCCCCCCCCCCCCCCCCCCCCCCCCCCGCCCCACCCCCCCCCATGGATTCCGTGCGATAGCTCGCCGACTTCGCATGGGTTATCCTTGCATGACGAGGACTTATTTTAAAGGAGTATTGTTGAGCGTTTCATTTTGTTTAAAGAAGGCCGACCTCACCTCTTTGCTATTTTGCGTTGATAAATAATGCAAACGATTTTACGGCTGGGTTTTCATTGAACCCGATCGTTAGACACCCCATTATGTGTTATTATTAAAGACGTAAGAATTGCTAGTACAAGTTCTTCCCCTAGTCATGTTGGGGCAGAGCGTTGTGAAAATTTTTGATACAGCTGAATGCCCGTGGCATCGAGGTGGAATCCCCACACTGTGCGGACCACCCTCAAAACAGTCAGCGATAAAAGCCACAAACACAAATGGCTCACATGCAGTGCCGCCTTACAGAGCCTCCCAGAAACCACAGCGAGTTGCAAGAAAGAAACTTCAATAAAAACCCGAAACTTCTTACAAGGAAGAGCGGAATTGAACTGGACATGAGGTTTTGTACAGATTGAGAGTAAGCCTCGTGACTTGCCACAAATGCCTTTGTCTTTCCATTTCTGCGCCATCTTGTTTGTTGAGGTTCCACTGCTAGCTTCGTTTACAATTTGGAAATGAGAAAACCATGAAGGATCATATCTATTAAAAACATATAAAATGCTGATTCTATGCTACTTCACACAGAATCTTGCTGCTGTGCTTTTCCTCGCCGCCTGCCTACCTGTTACATTCCTTTTGGAATACCAGAATGAATGCGACAGCCCATCCCGGAGGAGAAGTTGCTGAAGGCGCTTCTGAAAAACACCGCGCCTGCAAATTCTCCTGTCGCAAAATCCTGATGGAAACTTGCCAGAAGTCCATCCCACCGTGCCCAATTGCGACCCAGCTTCTTGGAGAAGTCAGATCTGAAGGACGCTCACTCGTCTCCCTGGACTTTCAAGTAGGTTATTTTAGCGTGTGCGGAAGGCATGTTCTGTGCAGTTGATACTTGAGTACAAAATTGAGATTTGTGTTTTGTTAATTTGCAATCACTCATGACTCTCTTGTCTTTCTCTTCGCTCTCCTCGTACAGGAATTAACCAACAAGAAAGGCCGTGTTTACCCGAGGCGATCATTGAGGCCGTATGTCTTTGCCGCGGCTGTATCAACAACCCTTCGAATGGCACCGAGGTGCATTACAGTGTCTCTGTTTTATGCCCGTGTATGCTCAATACTTGTGCTGCCACCGCAAAGGAATGCCTGGTGCGGCAGGTGCCGGCTACCACCAGGAGCACCTCCGTGCTCGCCGTAGGTTGCACCTGCCTGCTGCACCGCGCTGTTGATATGAAGACCTGTGCTCTGCTGGTTGTAACCATCTAAGTTGGATGGACGACTGAAGCGCGTGCTTGGTGGAGCCAACGAGACATGCGTATCGGCGTTGAAGCAGGGTTCCATTTTGCTTGACCATAACGTTATGCGTCACCACTTGGCTTCAAACCCCACCAAAGTCTCTGATTACCTCACACTTGCACATAATCAAGTTTCGTTTTGTAACTGTTGATGATGCTTCCACCAGCTCGATTTTAGTATACACATTTGTATATGTAACTGCTACTATTTACTTGATAATATAATGCGATGTATTTTATGATGGTGAAAGGTTAATTGTCTTCCAGAATTGTTGCCTGATTACTGGCCTTTCACAGAGATGTGTTGAACTCTGTCTTCATAGAGTAAACTATTATGAGGGAAAACTATATCCTGTCCAACACTGTACTACCAGTGATAAATATTTATACGAGGGCATGAAATTGTGATTTTGGCAGTTACAAACTGTTGCGAGTCGTTTTTTCTCTTTGTGACCGTGTCACATCTTTTAATGGCCTAAGGCATTAACCTTGTCGTGCTGTGGGGTGTAACGCCACAGTTTAGTGCAGCGGAGCAGGTGTGTGCAAGCCTTTCAGCTTCACTCCTGTATTTTTGTTTTGTCAAAACACCTAGCGGAAGTGTAACCCAGCATTATGGATGTACTGTGCTTGTGCTGCGCCTTATTTCATTGTTATGTTTTAATAAATCTCCCAAGTCCCACGCCTGTTGCAATGTTGGCATTTGCTTTGACTTGTTTTATTTCCTCGTTTCTATCAATTGAGAATCTAGAGACCGATAAGAATTCTAGAGGGTAGGACGCCAGTCGTGCAGGGATAAGCCGTAACGTGCTGGATCTTGATCACAACTACACGAATGTTAGAGAAAGTACTAGATCAAAATCAGATACAGTGAAACTATAGGGTCTTTGTGCGGCTAAAATATAAAAAAAAACAATTGATAGTCTCAGCGTCGTGAAGAAAGCCTGCAATACAAATCACACACACACACACATGTCGACAAATTGTCGAGAAAACACCGCCTTGACTTCGGACAAACGGCTCCTGAGCTTTGGGAGGAAGGGATGTAACTTACTGGAGCACTCTGGTACCAGGAATGCCATATGGCATCACGTCTTTCCCACAGTCATTGGTAAGGAGACATTACCTCTTCTCCATAGGAGGCAACCCACAGGATGTATCCGTGCCTTATCTTTAATGCTGAGCATCAAGCGAGGAAGCAGCACATATCATTTATTAAATCTTGGTTGACTGCTCAAGTCGATCCAACCAACCACCTTCAAAATCAAGCGGATGTTCTACTTATTATGTCACAGATCAGAGGAATTAGGAAGAGTGGACTACAAATGGGTATAAGATAATAGTATAGAAAATGCACATAGAAGCTGTGGGGAGATGAGCTGGGAAGCAGACTTGCAGTCATGTACGGAGAGATCAATACCTGACACAGTAAGACAGTGAGACGTGGGAGAACAGGGCGATGAAATAATGAGGTGAGTATTGAGTTTGGACTTCGGGAAGATAACAAGGAAAGGTTTCTTCGCACAATGCATATGACTTGGAGGGCAGGACCTGATTGGACAGCCATGACCCATCTGTTTGGATAGCTTGAGATTGAGAGCACCCATCCATTGCCCACGGAAGAAGAAGCATGTCCATGGTGAATGACCAGGGTGAAAGCAATAATATATGATTCCCTTACAAGGAACTTCCATTAGACCTATTAAAGCCTGCACTATTATTACAGAACTATGGTTGTTTGTCCGTGTCTGTCCTTATAAATGCTGAGTGTTGAGCAAGGAAGCAGCATGTACATTTTTGAAGTCTTCAGTTCGGATCGGTGCGGGTTCAAATTGCTGACCTCCCACTCAGGTGTACGCTCTAATATGCGCAGAGAGGAGTGAGATCATATTATTTTGGTCTCCCTGCCTGTCGGTCAAACAAAATTGCAAATCATTCCAAACAGGAAACCTGTGGTTTTAAGGATGTTATAAAGGACACAAACAATGGCAAGAAGAACTAATTTAACGTGTTAAATGAGGTGGTGTAAGAGAACAGCGTGAAATGCAGTAAATCCGGAATTATGAATTAATACACCCTTTTACAGTATTTATTTATATTTAATTATATACTTGAAGACTGGAGAACACAAATCGTTCGTCATAATATTTCAAGGAACCTCAGTTTTGCCGAACTGTCGGACCTCGCTTTCGCAGATTCGCTATTCTGTGGATCTCGCGAATTCGGGGTCAAAAAGTGTGACATGCTTCTTCATTCATGCTTCATGTATTCGCGTTTTTATATTTTGTTACATTTCAGACCGGTCTTCTATATCCACCTGGAAATTGGAAATCAGACAACATCACAGCATTACATAAAAGAGGTCAAAAACAAGATCCCTTAACTACAGACAAATGAGCTTACTGCTACTCCAATCATGAGCAAGGTAATGGAATCCATCATCGCAGTTGCATAAAATCATTCTTTTCTCCAACACCTCATCTAAGATCATCAATTTGGATTCAGACCTGTCACCTACCTTAGACATGCTGTTTCGACTCTCTCAACAATGAGATGGAGGCACTCATATCGACATGAGATCAGGGCTATCTCTCTGGACATATATGAACCTTTTGATACGGTCTGGCATCCTGCCTTGCTCTACAAACCGTCTGCCAATGGAATCCAAGGCCAACTCCATTCTTAGATTACTGACTTCTCCTTCTCGTCGATAATGTGTGGCTCTCAACAGAACCCTATTATCTCCTCTCCCTATCAAGCTGGAGTACCCCAAGGCGCGTTCTAGGACATATATCCCTAATCTTCATCAATGATCTCACTGACTCTCTGGGAAAATCCTCTTTATCTCATTTGCTGATGACTCCACTCTCCTGACGTGACATCTCTCATCCTTCTGACTGACAGGCAGCAGATTTCTTTTTCATCTCTCCTCAGACCTTGACAAAATCTCAAAACTGGTCAAACAATTTTGTTGATGTATCCGTGTTGTCCACCCTTTGCGTTTCTCCCTTACCTCATCATTACCTGCATCCTTGTTTGTCCGTCTCGACTACTTTCTCCTCCACCCTGCTGTTGTGTTTCCTTTTCCTGCTGTTCCCTTTGTTAAGGACAGCTTCTGGATGACTTCAAGAGTACTAAAAACTTTCGGATTGTTTTTTTTTATCGATCGTTAAATCACTATTTCATTAAAGATGGAAGAACGCTGTGCGGGGCATCATGTTCTATGAACTCTCTAGTTTAATGTGGTGGGTGGTGGTGTGCTGGTGTCACACGCCAGTCATGATGGCCTGACGACCTCCTCCTGCATCAAATTTCCTTGTTTATATTTCCTGTAACCTTATCCCGACCAGCTGTAAACTGTCACCCTGGTGTTTCACAGGCCGGGTGATTCATCAATTGTACGTGCCGTCCCGTCTCCTGGCATTACCCGGTGGACGTTCAAGATCCCACGAGTGTGCTATCTTGAAGAGTAAGTGAGTTATCCCAGCCACAATCACCAAATTACAAATTCCTGTTTTAACCTACGGGGCACTGCATTAGTGCAGAACTTCTTCTTCTTCTTCGTCTTCTTCTTTCGATGCACGACATGCAGCACAAGGCGGTGGGGTAGCGTCATGGCGAAGGGTGCAGCTGAGAGTCCAGCTGTGCCTCCAGAAAAAAATCATGGAACCCCTGGCACCTGTGGCATACGCAGAAGATTCAACCGACACCACATTCATCTTCATTGATGAACTTATTACATGAAGCGGTCTCTAATTCACCATAATAATACACATTTTACTTCGAGATGTTGCTCCACATTTGCATGAGCACACTCTGTTTTTCCTGAGTGTATGGATAGTAACTCCATTGATTAAAGTTTTCCCTTAGCCATGATGGAGCACCATGTTACCTCCACACCCGCAGGTCACCGAGGTGTGTTGTCACCCCCCCTGTTTGTCTGTCTGTGAACACCAAATCTCAAAAGGTTATGGATGATATGTGAGGGAACTTGGTGGATGAGTTTGTGGAGGTGACAAGAACAAGCGGATGAGATTTTGGTTCAGGTCCGAATCCAGATCCGGCTATCAGTGGAGTACAAAACGTGTACTGTTCAGCCTGGCGGAGGTATGCTCTCACCGAGTGCTTTTTAGTTTCACGATGAAATACCAGGAGTGTTTCAGTTACCAAGGTACTGGGAGCACTCGCCAAGTGGTTTAAATACTCAAGCAAGCACTCCATTGGAAACGTTGATATAAGGAACGGCTGCTTGGCAAGCGCTAGCAAGCTGCTTGTAACCGAACACACCTTGTTATGTCCAATTTGTATTTCTTAACACCGAGACTGATAGGTTCGGTTGTGGTTCACTCACTACCCCTGAAGATAATCCACAGCATTGGCAACAATGCATAGCTTTTTGTTTGTTTGTTTAAGCCATGGCATATGGTATATTGAGGGTCTTCAAAGTCTGAGGGCTCTCAGTAGTCTAAAGATCGAAAGGTATTCCAATTGACGTAAATAATAGACAAGTACATGAATTTTTTTTTTAACATTCACAACATGTCGAGCAAACAGGACACCGGCTCAACGTCCAGATCAAAGGACATTGTATCCAAGGACTTGCGAAGTACAGTGACAGTTTGTACCTGTTGGGACAATTGAACCAATTATTTTGCCTCGGGGATTGAATCCAGACCGTCAGGCGAAACCACCACGACCGAGTGATGCACCTGTCCGAAATGAGGGCACTCAACCGAGTGTGCACCTGTCCGAAATGAGGACACTCAACCGAGTGATGCACCTGTCCGAAAATGGACACTCAACCGAGTGATGCACCTGTCCGAAATGAGGGACTCAACCGAGTGATGCACCTGTCCGAAATGAGGACACTCAACCAGTGATGCACCTGTCCGAAATGAGGGCACTCAACCGAGTGATGCACCTGTCCGAAATGAGACACTCAACCGGAGTGATGCACCTGTCCGAAATGAGGACACTCAACCGAGTGATGCACCTGTCCGAAATGAGGACACTCAACAACGAGTGATGCACCTGTCCGAAATGAGGGCACTCAAACGAGTGAGCACCTGTCCGAAATGAGGGACACTCAACCGAGTGATGCACCTGTCCGAAATGAGGACACTCAACCGAGTGATGCACCTGTCCAAATGAGGACACTCAACCGAGTGATGCACCTGTCCGAAATGAGGGCACTCAACCGAGTGATGCACCTGTCCGAAATGAGGACACTCAACCGAGTGAGCACCTGTCCGAAAATGAGGGCACTCAACCGAGTGATGCACCTGTTCGAAATGAGGGCACTCAACCGAGTGATGCACCTGTCCGAAATGAGGACACTCAACCGAGTGATGCACCTGTCCGAAATGAGGACACTCAACCGAGTGATGCACCTGTCCGAAATGAGGACACTCAACCAAGTGATTCACCTGTCCGAAATGAGGACACTCAACCGAGTGATGCACCTGTCCGAAATGAGGACATCAACCGAGTGATGCACCTGTCCGAAATGAGGGCACTCAACGAGTGAGCACCTGTCCGAAATGAGGGCAACTCAACCGAGTGAGCACCTGTCCGAAATGAGGGCACTCAACCGAGTGATGCACCTGTCCGAATGAGGACACTCAACCGAGTGAGCACCTGTCCGAAATGAGGACACTCAACCGAGTGATGCACCTGTCCGAAATGAGGACACTCAACCGAGTGATCACCCTGCCGAAATGAGGACACTCAACCGAGTGATGCACTGCCCGAAATGAGGACACTCAACCGAGTGAGCACCTGTCCGAAATGAGGACACTCAACCGAGTGATGCACCTGTCCGAAATGAGCACTCAACCGAGTGATGCACCTGTCGAAATGAGGGCACTCAACCGAGTGATGCACCTGTCCGAAATGAGGGCACTTCAACGAGTGATGCACCTGTCCGAAATGAGGCACTCAACTGAGTGATGCACCTGCCGAAATGAGGGCACTCCAACGAGTGATGCACCTGCCCGAAATGAGGACACTCAACCGATGTGAGCACCTGTCCGAAATGAGGACACTCAACCGAGTGATGCACCTGTCCGAAATGAGGACACTCAACCGAGTGAGCACCTGTCCGAAATGAGGGCACTCAACCAAGTGATGCACCTGTCTGAAATAGGACACTCAACTGAGTGAGCACCTGTCCGAAATGAGGACACTCAACGAGTGATGCACCTGTCCGAAATGAGACACTCAACCGAGTGATGCACCTGTCCGAAATGAGGACACTCAACAGTGAGCACCGTCGAAATGAGGACACTCAACCGAGTGATGCACCTGTCCGAAATGAGGACACTCAACCGAGTGATGCACTTGTCCGAAATGAGGACACTCAACCGAGTGAGCACCTGTCCGAAATGAGGACACTCAACCGAGTGATGCACCTGTCCGAAATGAGGGCACTCAACCGAGTGATGCACCTGCTGCGCTCGTGTCACCGAGACCGGATGATCCTGAGTGCGTGACAACTGACAACTAATCGGTTAACGTGTCTCAGCAGCAGCATCGTCGATTCCAGGCACCACTCGGCAGCAGCATGTCCACTCTGACGTTTCCCATTGGACAAAAACCTGCGCATCCATCCGTCGTCATGCAACTGGTGTATCCTTTCTCGATTAGTAAACATAAACAGCTTCACTTATAACAACCCCGAACCCACGATATATATATATATATGATATTTATTTATTATTCATTCCTGCGCATCCTTTATCTCACATCCTGTCCATACCCTCCCTTATCCTCCCTCCTCACTGGTCCTCCTCCACTCCTCCCCCTTTCATCCTGGGAATGCTGTGGCAACCTCAGGGAATCTGAAGATTTTGCAGAAATCTCTGCTTCCACATCGATAACCTGGTAAGTGAATCGATATCGTGTCATCATTTTGTATCTATGATTTAACATACCTGTTCAAACGTGGGATGTGCACAAACAAACAGAATGAAGATATCGGATCAAACCCTACTGGAAATTTACGAGGAATCTCTCTTGGAGCAAAATGATGTGAAATTAACTGTTTCGGCATCACGTGATCGAGGCAAACCGTTTTAATCACAGATTTTCCAGTCGAGATCAGCAATGTTGTTATTAACTCGTTATTTTATTTATTTATTATATTGATCTGATGCGACAGGTGAGTTTGTACAGAGATCACATCAAGACGAATACATTCGGAGACGTGAGGGACTTCAGTGGGTCCACAGGACGACCTCGAGGTGTCTACTCTGAGTTCGAATCCCGACACAGCTGTAAACTGTCATCCTGCTGTTTTTACAGGCAGGGTGATTCATCAACATCTATCATGCATTCGTTGGTGGAATGTTAAAGATCCCGTGGTGTTCCTCTTGAGCAGTAGGCGAGCTATCACCGGCACCCTGAGCAAACTACAATTCTTATCCTAACCAGCAGAGGGCACTGCATCAGTGGCACAGCCGCACCCTCAGCGAATGATGCTACCTCCTGCCTTGTGCTTCACAGGAATGTCCGCTTGTACTTCGATATGAAGTACAAGCGGACATTCGGACACAATGAACAAATGCAGATGGTACACGAGATTTGAGCGTGTGTTCCAAGCATCACGAGCCATTGGTTCGGATGACGATGTCACACGGGTCAAAGTGACTTAAACTCTTAAACCGTTGGGTTCTGGAGCGATTGTACCTGGGTAAGGTGAGCTCAAAGCAAGGGAAACATTCATGAAGGATACCTGGGTAAGGTGAGTTCAAACCAAGGGAAACTCATGAAGATACGTGGTAATGTGAGCTCAAAACAAGGGAAACATCAGTGAAGGATACCTGGTAAGGTGAGCTCAAAGCAAGGGAAACATTCATGAAGGATACCTGGGTAAGGTGAGTCAAACCAAGGGAAACATTCGTGAGGGATACCTGGTAATGTGAGCTCAACGCAAGGGAAACATTAGTGAAGGATACCTGGGTAAGGTGAGCTCAAACCAAGGGAAACATCAGTGAAGGATACCTGGGTAAGGTGAGCTCAAACCAAGGGAAACATCAGTGAAGGATACCTGGGTAAGGTGAGCTCAAACCAAGGGAAACATCAGTGAAGGATACCTGGGTAAGGTGAGCTCAAACCAAGGGAAACATCAGTGATGGATACCTGGGTAAAGGCGCTGTCACACCTTGATGATTTAGCCAGCAATGGCAACGTATAAAAATGTATGTAAAACCTGGCGTACGCTGAAATTTTGATGTTTTTAAAAAAGTTTTTGGCGTATTCATAACGAGTTGGTCGTATGCATAACATATTAGTAACGTACACAGAACGTTTCGTTGTCTTATAGAAAACTTATACCAACGAATGATTAGCCTGTTGTCGGCGTTCACAACCTATGCCCAACGATAGTCTAACTTAGGCATAGCGTGCTGCACGTATCGCCGACGAACTCGTGGCGTAGCCTTTAAAAAGCTGCCGCTCGCGATTCAAATCATAACCGCCTGAGAATTGGAAGTGTCAACATCGCAGTCACACCTTGACGATTTAGCCAGCGTTGCCAACCTTGAAAAATGTGTCTAAACGTTGACACACGTCGAATACGGATGGGTAAGTTTGGTTTACGTAAGAGCACGCTGAAAAACGATGAAGTACGCTGTCATACGTCGTAGTACGTCGTGAAATTTCAAGCATGCTGAAAATTTTACGACGTACTCGCCGTATGGCTCACACGTTCCGCTACACTGGGAATAAGTTGTAGGCACGATTGCGATCGTTGACACACGTCGACACAAGTTCCTTGTAAGTTACTCGTAAGTCGAAACACGTGAGGTAATGTTTAGCATACCGAACTTATTTTCTCCGTCAAGGCACATTTTCTGTTTTTCTCCTTGGCTCCGTGAAGGCACGTGACGAAATATCTGAAGTTGTTGTTTTTTTTTTTTTTTTTTTAATCTTCACGAATTTTAAAATATATTCGGACATTTGTTTTAATTTCGACGTCGACGTGACAATATCCTCAAACAGAAAATATTCACAGAGGAGAACTAAGAATAACATGAGCAAACTGAAGAGGCAATCGGACGTGACGTAACGGCACGTGACGAAATATCGGAAGTTATTGTTGTTGTTTTTTTTTTAACGCTGCCAATACGCCATTATACGGTAGCTGTAAATTAGAAACACCTTCAGTAAGTTCTGTGGTCGTCCGGAAGATGTCAATCAAATACTCTACATACGTCAATATGCCTTGGAGGTACGTTACACATAGGTTCAAAGCACGTTACTCATAGGTTAGAAATAAGTTTTGGGTACGCTAAGCATTACCTCGACGTGTTTCGACTTATGAGTAACTTACAAGTAACGTGCCTCGAGTGTGTCAACGATCGCATAACTGCTCACGCTTCAACATCTAACGTGCCTCAAACGTTCATAGTTATAAATAAGTTCTGGGTCGCTAATCATTACCTCGACGTGTTTGACTTATGAGTAACTTACAAGTAACGTGTGTCGACGTGTGTCAACGATCGCATAATGTGCCTACAACTTATGGCCAGCGTAGGGAACGTGTGAGTCAGACGCTGGCATACGTCGTAAAATTTCAAGCATGCTAAAATTTGAGGACAACCGCAAAGTACAACGATGAAAGCCAGCGTACTACGACGTATGGCAGTGTTTTCAGCGTGCTCTTAACGTATACAAACTTACCCATAACGTATTCGACGTGTGCCAGCGTTTTAGACAAATTTTTCATAAGTCGGCATACGCTGGCTAAATCGTCAAGGTGTGACAGCGCATTAAGGTGAGCTTAAACCAAGGGAAACATCAGTGAAGGATACCTGGTAAGGTGAGCTCAAAGCAAGGGTAACATTAGTGAAGGATACCTGGGTAAGGTGAGCTCAAAGCAAGGGAAACATTCATGAAGGATAGCTGGGAAAGGTGAGCTCAAACCAAGGGAAACATCAGTGAAGGATACCTGGGTAAGGTGAGCTCAAAGCAAGGGAAACATTCATGAAGGATACCTGGGTAAGGTGAGTTCAAACCAAGGGAAACATTAGTGAAGGATACCTGGGTAAGGTGAGCTTAAAGCAAGGGAAACATTCATGAAGGATACCTGGGAAAGGTGAGCTCAAACCAAGGGAAACATCAGTGAAGGATACCTGGTAAGGTGAGCTCAAAGCAAGGGAAACATTCATGAAGGATACCTGGGTAAGGTGAGATCAAACCAAGGGAAACATTCGTGAGGGATACCTGGTAATGTGAGCTCACAGCAAGGGAAACATTAGTGAAGGATACCTGGGTAAGGTGAGCTCAAACCAAGGGAAACATTCGTGAGGGATACCTGGGTATGGTGAGCTCAAAGCAAGGGAAATCAGTGAAGGATACCTGGGTAAGGTGAGTTCAAACCAAGGGAAACATTAGTGAAGGATACCTGGTAAGGTGAGCTTAAAGCAAGGGAAACATTCATCTAGGATACCTGGGAAAGGTGAGCTCAAACCAAGGGAAACATCAGTGAAGGATACCTGGTAAGGTGAGCTCAAAGCAAGGGAAACATTCATGAAGGATAACTGTGTAAGGTGAGTTCAAACCAAGGGAAACATCAGTGAAGGATACCTGGGTAAGGTGAGCTCAAACCAGGGAAACATCAGTGAAGGATACCTGGTAAGGTGAGCTCAAAGCAAGGGAAACATTCATGAAGGATACCTGGTAAGGAGTTCAAACAGGAACATTAGTGAAGGATACCTGGTAAGGTGAGCTCAAACAAGGGAAACATTCATGAAGGATACCTGGTAATGTGAGTTCAAACCAAGGGATACATTAGTGAAGGATACCTGGGTAAGGTGAGCTCAAAGCAAGGGAAACTTTAGTGAAGGATACCTGGGTGAGGTGAGCTCAAAGCAAGGAAGCATTTGTGAAGGATACCTGGGTTAGGTGAGCTCGAAGCAAGGGAACCATTCGTGAAGGATACCTGGTAAGGTGAGCTCGAAGCAAGGAAGCATTGGTGAAGGATACCTGGGTAAGGTGAGCTTAAAGTAAGGGAAGCATTCGTGAAGGATACCTGGGTAAGCTGAGCTCGAAGCAAGGGAAACATTCATGAAGGATACCTGGGTAAGGTGAGCTTAAAGTAAGGGAAACATTCGTGAAGGATACCTGGGTAAGGTGAGCTCGAAGCAAGGGAAACATGAGTGAAAGATACCTGGGTAAGAAGAGCTCAAACCAAGGGAAACATGAGTGAAGGATACCTGGGTAAGGTGAGCTTAAAGTAGGAAACATTCGTGAAGGATACCTGGGTAAGCTGAGCTCGAAGCAAGGGAAACATGAGTGAAAGATACCTGGGTAGAAGAGCTCAAACCAAGGGAAACATCATGAAGGATACCTGGGTAAGGTGAGCTTAAAGTAAGGGAAACATTCGTGAAGGATACCTGGGTAAGCTGAGCTCGAAGCAAGGGAAACATGAGTGAAAGATACCTGGGTAAGAAGAGCTCAAACCAAGGGAAACATGAGTGAAGGATACCTGGTAAGGTGAGCTTAAAGTAAGGGAAACATTCGTGAAGGATACCTGGGTAAGCTGAGCTCGAAGCAAGGGAAACATGAGTGAAAGATACCTGGGTAAGAAGAGCTCAAACCAAGGGGAACATGAGTGAAGGATACCTGGGTAAGGTGAGCTTAAAGTAAGGGAAACATTCGTGAAGGATACCGGGTAAGCTGAGCTCGAAGCAAGGGAAACATGAGTGAAAGATACCTGGGTAAGAAGAGCTCAAACCAAGGGAAACATGAGTGAAGGATACCTGGGTAAGGTGAGCTTAAAGTAAGGGAAACATTCGTGAAGGATACCTGGGTAAGCTGAGCTCGAAGCAAGGGAAACATGAGTGAAAGATACCTGGGTAAGAAGAGCTCAAACCAAGGGAAACATTCATGAAGGATACCTGGTAAGGTGAGCTCAAACCAAGGGAAACATCGGTGAAGGATACCTGGGTAAGCTGAGCTCGAAGCAAGGGAACATGAGTGAAAGATACCTGGGTAAGAAGAGCTCAAACCAAGGGAAACATTCATGAAGGATACCTGGTAAGGTGAGCTCAAACCAAGGGAAACATTCGTGAAGGATACCTGGGTACGCTGAGCTTGAAGCAAGGGAAACATGAGTGAAGGATACCTGGGTAAGGTGAGCTCAACCAAGCAGGGAAACATCAGTGAAGGGCTTTGCCGTGCAAATCAGTTATATGACTCGAGTATGGCGGTGAAATGAAAAATCGTGTAAATCCTCGTGATCTTTTAAATTTTTGGCGATTTAAGCAACATCAGTGACAAAAGCATCACGACAGGGGTAACTGGTTTGTGACGTTCGAGCATCCCTCGTGACTGTTTTTTGATCCTCCGATGTCGGCTCTTCATCCCGTTGTGAAGCAGGGTTCGTAAATCCTTGCATTGTTGACCCACTTCCAAGGAACGGAATCAAGTTGGGATTCGAGCAACTTGTGTCCATTTGTATGGTACGGATAGATATGTTACCATGACAACAGCTTGACAAGTGAAGCCCCCCTCCCTCCCATTCGAGATGAGTCAAATGACCTTCGTCATATTCTCTGTTTCTGCTGATTTAGAATGTGGTAAATTAAATGACATAATAAAATAATAAATCTACAGAGCTAATAAATAATCATCTGTTAATTACTAAGAGGAGAAACTAAGAGGAGAAAGCAATCCAAATCCTGGTACCGATAGAAATATAATAACAATCGATTTACTTGGAACAAAAAATTCGTTTCCGTTTAATCTTCAAGGCGCCTGTTTTAAAAGCCCTCTTTCTATGGTTGAAGAAGAAGCGAGAATGAGAGCTGAACGCAGCGATTCCAAAGGTAACATTTATTATTCTACAACAGCAGGAACCCTTTAGAAGGATGGGGGAAAGATCATACAACTTATTTATTATTATTATAATCTATCTATAATTCCAGCAATCTCTGTGTGTCTGTCTGTCTGTCTGTCTGTGACCGCTGTTTCTCGACAACCACTGGTCCGGGATTGAAGAAGCCAGGTTTCTAATTGAAACTTGCCAGGTATATTGCTGGGGCCCTGTGGATGTGCCTTTTCAAGGTTTGATATTAATTGGACAAGTGTTTCCCAAGTTATGGCCATTTATTTACCAACCAATGACAGGACACGGTGCTATGACATCACAATTGACGTCACAATTCTTTTTTTTTTCTTTTTCTTTTGCACGTACGGCCACGCACTAGTAACAATAATAATGATAATAATACTTCTCACTCAAAGGAATATAAAAATATATAAAAGTACACAGAAGGAGTACACAAACAACAACAACAACAACTTCATGTTTTAAAAAAAATCTATTTTTCATGTCTCACTTCATTTTACATCGTCATTGAGATTCTTAGATAGACATGCAATATGTTTGGGAAGTACAACTGGCTGTCTTTCATTAAACCCGTTAGCGAAGCAACAACGAGACACTCCAACTACTTACTAAATTGGATACCGTCCAGGTGTCCAACATGATAGTAAACCGATATTGATGAAATTAATTGAGTAAAAGCTGCTACGAAATGGAATTGTAATATTTAAATAAGCCTACACGAACAATACAGCATCTAGGATTGAAGTTGCGACTTGTGTAATTTAAACTAGAACGGTACTCGGTAGAGCAGATACCTCCGCCATGCTGAACGGTTTACGTTTTGTATCCCACTGATAGGCCGGATCCGAACCAAAATCTAATCCGCTTGTTCTTGTCACCTATTCAACTCATCCACCTTATTTTATCATAACTCGTCCACAACTTTTTGACATCTAGTGATATATTTAGTTTTTGGCCCTATCTATCAATTTTAGAAACTAGGCCTGTGTTGACTTTTTGACCTTAAAATTAATTGGTGGTTGAATTCACTGACCTGACATGAAAATGCTCTTCAAATTTCAAGTCAATCGGATTGAATTTGAGGATTCTATAAAATTTGGCTCAAATTGGCCTTTTGGCCTATTTTGACATTTTGACCTATATTTGCTTGAATTCAGTGTCCTGATATGCAAATCCTGTTCAAATTTCGAGTTTATTGGATTAAAATTGAGTATCTTAGAATTTTGGCCGATGTTGCCCTTTTGGTCTATGTTGACCTTTTCACCTATGGTGACCACAAAAAGAATAAGTGGTTGAATTCAGTTTTTTTTTTGTATACCTTGTCGAGGCTCGTATGAGAGCTAACACACAACGCACATCAAGGGGGGCATGAGACAAGAGGGGAGGGAGTGGGAAGGACAAAACAGTGGGGAACAGAGACATTAGGACATCTGTGCAAGGGAGAGGGATGGGACGGGGAACATGGGGAATAGAAGATGGACATTACAGGGACTTTCAGGAAGGAAAGCAGGGAATTTTTACCATTGAGAGATGGGGCCAAAAACTATGTATGGTACGATGTATCGAAACGTTTTGGACGGATTCGGACAAAACTTGGTGGATGAGTTTGGTAGGTGATGAGAACAAGTCGATTCGATTTTGGTTCAGGTGTGGATCCAGATCCGGCCTATCAGTGGGATACAAAATGTAAACTGTTCAGCCTGGCGGAGGTATGCGCTCTACCGAGTGCCGTTCTAATTCTCTCTACCTCTGACACTATAAAGTAAGCAGAATCATCAAACTTTATTTAAATTTGATAAACGTTCGTGTAACCATTTTGCCTCTCTTAGTGTGTGCTGCAGTGAAGCGGACTGAGAAAACAAGCTTGATAAAAGTTTACACACATTGTTCTTCTTGAAGATTCACATGGAGCTGAAGGAAGGCACCTCCTACTGCCACCTGCTGCAGACCGAAATAGTCCAGCTGCTCGACATTCTAGGTTTGCTTCATCATCATGACCAGGCCCGACCCGGCATCGATACCTGTGACATAACATCTAACATCTCAGTCCTTCATAACAGGACAAGTTGACTTTGTTTTGCCACTCTTAACTAATAATCATCAAAAATTCCTCAAGCCCAAAGAAGGGGAAAAAGGTGGAGGGGAAACTCGGTTTAAAGGAAAGGGAAAAAAAAACATTTGGTTTTAAGGGATGAAATCTGATTTTTTTTTCCCACCTGCATGGTCTTCAACCACAACCAGGTTCCACATTGGAAGTTTATGCATTTTTTCCCCCCCCAGAGATGGAGCGGCATGACCTGCAACATCTTACGTGTCGTGGTAAATGGACACCCTGGCCGTAATCCTCGAAGGAAAAGCAAACACGGAATTTTAATAAGGAAGCTATCTTAGATGAATTGAGGTATAAAAATGTATTAGTTAATTTTTTGAAAAGTGAGGCCGAAAGGTGGGATGGAGTGTGGGAGCTGTTTAAGGTTTCCTCAAAGGGAATTAGGTTGGCCAGTGATGTCGCGTTGACAATGAAAGACGATTGAGAAAAGTGCCATTTAAAACCGACGAGTCTGTGTAAATACCGTGGAATCCATGATTATCAGTGCGGAATGGCTATACGCACTTTGTCTGTTTTGATCCTGGCTCATGGAAGAGCGAGTTGACAGAAGGTATGCACCAGTTGGACATAGCAACGAAGCAAATTAACAAACAGAAAAAGAGGATGTAAGGAAACACAGTAAGTTGCAAGTGAGGGGGTTGGGTTAGGAATTGTTAATGGGGATGGAAAAGAGCACGGGTAGGGATGGGGGAGGACACGAGATGTTGATGCACCACTTGCTTGAAGACCTGCTGGGAAGAGTGCGATTGAACCGTCACCGGAAGGCAGTTCTACATGCGAGAGAAAAGAGAGCAAAAGAGTGGGTGTGTGTGAGAAAGCCTGAGTTTTGGGACTTCAACGAGTTAGGAGTTACTGGAAGAACTCGTGTCCTGGAGGAGCTGAGGTGGGTCAGAGGGCTGAGAGAACAGAGGAAGCTAGACCAGAGGAGATACAGTAAATAACATAGGCCACAGACCTGTCCGTGCGATGTGACAGCAGCATGCCCTGTGCTTTAGACTCATCGTGGGAAATGCCGGGAGATTCTCCAAAAGCTCCCGAAGAGCGAGGTCACATGTGAACTGCAAAGGCTAAATCCCTGCCGTGATGTTCGAGGTCCTTGTTGTTGAAGGCATCACAATCATTACCATACTGAAGAAATGAAGATACATCATTGGCCTCCAATCAGATTGTCTTTCAAAGTCCCAACTCCAGTTCCAAAAACAAAGCACTGGACTGCAGTGAACATAGAATGATCAGTCTAACTTCTGAAGTTCTAATACAGTACAGCTCATCAAATGCAGCATCATACCAATAAGACAGAGACAAAGCAGTCTGAAAGCAAGCTGGGGGTTCAAAAGGGAAGATTAACAAGGGATAGGAGTCTCCAACTTGGGGCATTTTGTGAAAGATGGATATAAGAGAAGTAAAATCTGTTATTGTTACCTCCATCACCGGAGGTGGACGGAGGTTACGTTTTCACCTCTGTTTCTCTGTCTGTGAGCAGGGTATCTCAAAAAGGTTATGGACATATTTGGACAAAACTTGGTGGACGGATTGGGTGTGTGACAAGGATTTTGGTGAACATCCGGATCCGGATACGAGAATTTTAAAAATGTTTATTCACCATTGAGAGATGGGGCCAAAAATGATATGGAGCACAATATTTCAAGAACTTGTCGAGTGGTTATGACAAAACTTGGGAGATGAGTTGTGTGGATGACAAGAACAAGCTGATTTGATTTTGGTTTAAAGTTCAGATGCAAATCCAACCTATCAGTGGGATACATAACATAAACTGTTCAACCTGGCAGAGATATCTGCTCTACTGAGTGCCCTTCTGTGTATTGTGATCCGGATTGACCTTTCCAACCCGGATTTTTCCCAATGGGAAATCCTCCCATCTGGACTCCGTGATGACTAACTTGCCCGCAAATGTCTCCTATTCTTCCTCTGCTCCAATTGGCTCATCTAATCATACGCTTGTGAAAGTCAACATCTCTCTGGCTATTCTCAGAGAGCTATCTCAACGCCGGTGAGTCTGGCAGTTCACTCAAGCAGATTGGCAGGGACTACAAGCAGCCATCTCTTTTTAGGACCAGTCTCCCATATCTCTTGCCTGTGATGCTAACTCAGTCTGGGAATTCTTCCACAGAAACCTGCTCTCGTACACAGATTCATCCCATCTCATCTTCAATTGTCCCACCCTTCTTCCCACCCATGGTATACTGAATCCAGTGGTGGGACAGTCGCTCTGAAACGACATGCCTTCTCTTCCTGGAAGGCACACCCAACTGAAGGCAAACCTCAGTGCTTTCCAAAAAGTACGCAACAAGTGTGTCCATTCTCAGGAGAGCCAGAAAACAACTTCTGTCCAACATCAAAAAATGAATTTTCAAACTTGTTTCCCTCCTCTAAAAGCTGGTGGCACCTTGTTAAGTTTGTCTCTGGCGTATGCTCCCCTTCCATCCCTTCCCTCTCTTCAAATGGCACCATAGCCGACTCCGTTTATGAGAGCGGAATACCTCAATTCTGTGTTTTCTTCCAAATATTATGTCCCCAACCCTTCACTCTCAGTTCCATCTTTCCTTGTCATACCCAACTGCTCCTGGACTCTGTGTCTTTTGCTCCTGAAAAGATGGAGAAGGTTCTTTCAACTGTCGACTCTGATTCTGCTCCTGGACCAGAAGGCATTAGCTCAGCTGTCCTAAAAAACCTGATCTGCTGCTCTTGCACATCCTCTCTCTGCCCTTTCCACCCTATCGTTTGTGCTCGGTCATCTTCCATCTGCTTGAAAATCCACCAACATCACTACACTACGTAAAAAAGGTGCAAAAACTGATCCCCTCAACTACAAACCTGCCAGCTTACTTCCAATCATCAGCAATGTCATGGATTCCATCATCACAGTTGATATGAAATCCTTCCTTTTTTCCAACAACCTCATCTCAGATCACCAATTTGGTGTCAGACCAGGTCACTCCACCTTGGACATGCTGCTTCTACTCACCCATCGATGGTGGAGGCCCTCAATGTCAGACATGAGATCAGGGCCGTCTCTCTGGACATATCCTATGCTTTTGATACAGTCTGGCATCCTGCCTGACCCTCCAAACTATCTGCCAATGGCATCCAAGGCCAACTCCACACACGGCTTACTGATTTCCTCTACTCTCGTAGCCAACGTGTGGCTCTCACCGGAATCCTTTCATCTCCTCTCCATGTCAAAGCTGGAGTGCCCCAAGACAGTATTCTGGACCCAGTCCTATTCCTGATCTTCATCAATGTTATCTCTCACTCACTGGAAAATTCTCTTTATCTATTTTCTGGTGACTGCATCCTCTGCTGTAACATCCCTCATCCTTCAGACAGCCTGGTGACAGCCTCTTCCCTCTCTTCAGACTATAAAAAAATCACAAGCTCGTCAAACACTTCAAATACGTCTTTCAATCCTGACAAATCTCACACTCTCACTATCTCCTTCTCCCGAAGGACCATCTGGCAAACCCCCCTATCTACGTTCTTTACAATCCACTTGAGGAAGTTCAGTCATTCAAACTTCTGGGTCTCACTATCAACCACGATCTTTCATGGGCAAACCACGTTTTAAAATTGGCCTCGAAGGCTGGCCACTGAAGGGGCATCTTTCATTGTACAAAGTCCTTCCTTGGCACACCTGAACTCCTATCCACCTGCAAGGCCTTTATCTGCAGCTTGATGAAGTACTGCTCTCCCCAATGAGCTGGCTTCCCTGCCTCACATCTTGCTCAGCTTGATGCCATGGAAACCAAGGCCTAAATATTATTGGAATCTCCTGTGATGAAGCTGAGTCTATGGGCCTATTACTTCGCCAACGCAGATAGTTCAATGGTCTCTCTCCATCTTCTACCACCTCCGTCCTGGTCTTGCACTCTCTGCTCTTTCCGTGCCCCCCCCAAGTTTCTGCAGGGCACACATGGTCCACCATCAACCCCCTTCTGGTGAAATGTCCTAAATTCAGGATCACTGCTCATCTCCACTCATTGTCCTCTTTCTCTCCACCTGTGGAACCAACTTCCACATTCTCAGAAATATCATTCTCCCCCAACCTCCAGGCTTCCAGACAGCTGTTCACAACCATCTCAGATCTTCCCCAATCCAAACCCGACCCAATCCCTCCTCTTTCCGAACTCCCAGTTTTCCTTCTTGGAGTTACCTTCTGTCTCCATATTGTCCACCCCATCACCATCTCCTGCTCTCCATTCTTCCCCACACCCATTGTTTGTTCAAGTCTCCTCCATCTTAGCATTCAAACTCTCCTGTTGGTATCCCCCCCTCTCTGCTGTTCCTTTTGTGTGCATCTCCAATGTTCCTTTTGTGTTTTGTTTTGCGTTCTGTTTTTATCTGTTACTTACTGATCCGTTTAGTGTACTAGTTCTTCCACGAGCCTCAACTATGACTATATAAAGTATAATATATTTATACATCAACAAATTTATTTATCTATCTCTCTGTTTGTTTGTTTTGTGTATATATATATAATATATATTATATATATATATATATATATATATATATATATATATATATATATATATATATATATATATATGTATATATATATATATATATATATATATATATATATATATATTATATATATATATATATATATATATAGATATATATATATATATATATACATATATATATATATACACAAGCATGGTTATCTGGAGGAGAAATGATTACAGCAAGTTTTTTTTCTTCTTTTTACACCTGTACCATACTCTTTACAGAGCGTCGGTGGTGCCGAAGCAGTTTCTTGCCAAGGGTTACACTAGGTGGTTTGCCATTGCATTCCCAGCGTTGTTTATCCATGTTCTATCCTTTCAAATGCTGAGCGTCAAGCAAGGAAGCAGCACGTACCATGTTTCAAATGAAGTCTTTGGTATGACTCGGACTTGGATTGAACAGGCAGATATAGGGAGTGATATAATATGACAGAGACATTTTTTAATGACTGGAGAAAAGGGTAGGATTTGGCAAAGACATTGATGGTGTTCCACGACAGAGAAAGATGTGGTTGGATGGCAACTATTTGGATCAAGATTTGTCTGCCCATACTTTGTCCCCTATATTATAGGCTTGTACATGTAAATATCCTGCTGTGACTGAGTTTTGACATGTCCACCACGTGAACCATGTTTGTCTCGATAAGTTCTATCATCTGATGCCCCCATCTGATGTAGAGGGGTGTGTGAAGATTGGCTCGATATCAGCCATCCTCTTTCTAAGCATCCTCTTTCAAATTTGGCAGATGCTCGGGAAACAAATCCAGTGGTAGATAAAGATTTTTTGCTCATAAACTTCTGAGAATGTAGTCATGTGTTCAGTTCAAAAATGCTAATATCTTATGGGTAGAGATTTCCACAAAGAGGACACTATTGTAGAGTAGAGATGTTTTGTTCTGACAATGTCCATCCTTGCTCTTTCACAGCTCCTTTCTCAGCGAGGCTGAGATTGGGATGTTTTTCACGTGGACTTGTGACACCCGCTGAGTTCCTCAGCTTGGAATCAGATACGGATCCTATCAATGCCACTCGTTCTTTGCTCCACATACTATGGCTACGCGGTGAGGAGACGTGTCAGCATTTCTTGTGCTCTCTCTTGCCAACTCTCTCTCTCCATATCCCACGTCTCCAGCGCTTCCTTACCTTGACACCATCAGACAAGGGTGAGTTCTCCAGATTGTTTTCAACAACTATTTTGTGTGCAGATTGCAATGTGCCAGAAAAGTAAACTGGATCTACTTCGCTGATTTGAACAATAAGCACGAGCAGACCCGGTCTCAGGCAACGTTACACCCTCTTCACAGCCGCATTCCTCAGGCCAATAGACCCCGAGCCTCGGCACGTGTCCGGTTTTTATTCCGATATGACCGCTCATTTCCGGTCACGTGCTGCTGCTCGAGGTCAAATGTAGGAATGCTTTTTCATCTTATTTTGCAAACCTCAAGCAAAAGAAATGTCAAATCACATTATCGATGGGCTGCTCTGCTTTTTTTTGTTTTTACTTCCATGTGATCTGGTGTTGTATGTGTGTGCGCTTGTTGTTGTGTTTTGTTGTTTTTGTGTTTCTGGGGCACGAATACGGCTGGTTTCATGTCTGGGTTGGACGTGATGAAGTGTGGGTTGTGAGATTGTTGGGGTTCTCGTTGGGTGTTGTACACACGCGAATGTGGTGTTTGGTATTGAGTGTAGTTTGTTGCTCACCTTATCCAGCCATTTGCACCATGCAGTTTTCGCCATTTGCATTAGAGGTGTGTATTGTGTGGGTATGTCCACCGTCTCCCCAGTTAGGTTACCCTCCCGGATCTTCACGTGCCATGCTTCCAAAATTAACCTGTGTCGTTTGTTAGATGTAGTGTCTCGGACACGGGTCCCATCAAAGTCAAATTTATGGTCAGATTGCAGGCAACGACGAGCTATGGCTGACTGGGTCACCTTTCCAAGCCTAATTGCTCGATTATGTTCATCTAGCATTTGTTTTAAATTTCTTCCAGTTTCACCAATGTAGAATTGGTCACAGTCTTTGCATGATGAATGGTAAACTACTCCAGATTTATCACCAGTTAGTATTGGGTCCTTTAGTTTTGAAATGACATTATGGATGGTGCGTAGAGGCTTGTAGGCTACACTAATCTGTGTGTGACTTTTGGGTCATTTGGGTATTTTGGGTCCTTGGGGTCTTTTGGGTATTCAAGGTCTCTTGGGTTCTCAGGAACTTTTTTGGTCATCTCAGTCTTTTGGGTCCTTGGGGTCCTCAGAGTCTTTTGGGGTCTTAAGGGTCTGGGGTCTTCAAATGTCCAAGGGGGCCTCAGCTTAAAGGGTATTCAAGAGTCAAAGGGGTCTCAGCAATCAAAAGGGTCAGAAGGTACATTCCAATCATGTGGGATTAATGAATATGTCTGATGTTGGCTTAATGGTTAGGGTGGTGGGCTGAGGATCCCACTCAGCTGTTGAATTAATACCAGGTGGAGTTGACTCTGCCTGTCATCCTTCTGAGGTCGGCAAAATGAGTGCCAGCTTGCTGGTATCCTGTGTCGGAGTGGCGACCCGTCCAGGATTGTGCCCAATAGCCAAGGAGACTGTTTAGGCAGCACCAACGCTCTGTACAGAGTATGGTTCCAATGGATGGATAGATGGTGGGCTTGGGATCATAGGATCCTGAGTTCAAATCCACCTTGGCTATTGAATTAATACCAGGTGGGGTTAACTCGACCTGTCAGTAAAATGAGTGCCAGCTTGTTGGTATCCTGTGTCGGAGTGGCGACCCGTCCAGGATTGTGTCCAAGAGCCAAGGAGATGGCTTAAGCAGCACCAACGCTCTGCACAGAGTATGGTCCCGGTGGATGGATGGTAATTAATAAATAGATGCACTCACACACCTCATCCATTTTCAGTAGAAGTTTCCGACGTACACACATGTACTTACAGGGTGTTTCTTCACGTGGGGGGTGGGGGAGGGGATTTTCTTGTTTATGCCTATGACCTGACAATGGGTATCCGCAGCATGTATGCTAACGTTGGTGGAGATTGGTCCAGGGGTGTGGAATTGTATACTCATTTATATTATAGTTTATAATTATTATGATAAGTTGTGACAGTTGCAGTTTTTCTTTCAATGGCGATTGGAGGCTCAATACGTACTTTCTAAATGTATCACATGAAAGATGACAATTGGATAATGTTCAGGTATTCACAAGAAGTATTTAAATGCAAGTCACAATGTAATGGAGTACAAACCAGAGTGGGTTCGAGTTCAAGTCGCACAGGGTTTGAGCGCATGGGTAACCTGGAGGGTGCATGGATATGCCGCCGCACACATGTCCCGATTTGTTGCAGGCCATGAGGAAGATCTTCTGGATGTGCTGGACCTCTACACCAGCAAACAACTTCATTTTGCTACCTGGCTGCTGGCAGACAAGTTGGCAGAGAACCTGAGGGATAAACACATCACCAAAAGGCTGCAAGCAGACTTGGGTATTGTCCACAATGCTGAGGATGAGGTAAGGAGTGAGAAGGGGGAAGAAATTGTGTTTCCATAGTTTGTAGGTGGAGGTAAGAAGGTCGTGGTTGAGGGAGTGGTGGGGGGGAGGAAGAAATAAAGAAAAGACTTGACGTCACGAGCAACGATTTGAATTGGCTGCACAGGTTGTCTTAGCCTGTCATCTTTCTGAGGTTGGCAAAGTGAGTACCAGCTTGCTGGGGATGATTGAGCAGATCTGAGTATCCTGTGTTGGAGTGGTGACCCATCTAGGATTGTGCCCAATAGCCCAAGAGACTGCTTCAGCAGCACTGATGCTCTGCACAGGGTATGGTCCCAATGGATGGTGGGACGTCCCGACTCCAGGCTGTCCCCCCATTGGGTGGCCCCAATAGAAAAGGCCTTCTGGTCTTCTTGTGGCACACATTGGCCAGACAGATCATAATGGTCCAACCGAGCCATTTCAATGTGCCTTGAGACTTTCAATTCCCCGTCTTACAGAAGGTCTACTCTGTCTACTTTGTCTTTAAATTACATGCACTGCCTCCTCAGCATCATGTGATACAAACGACTAACTCTGACAGGTCCGTTATGTGGCAACCTAACCTACTCGAAACAAACGGACCATGTTACACTTCCCAGTCTTGCTATGGACCCCCCTCCTCCCCTCCGACCCTCCTTCCACATAACAATATTAATCGTACTTCCACCCTCTGTTCATTGCCATTCATTCCTCACGACTATTACCAGCTTGACATCGCAGGGCTTCAAAACTTCTCTCTGATCTGCTGATCGGATCATATCGGATCACATTGTTTTCCAATGCTGAGCATGCAGGTGATCTTGTGTTGTAGCTTCACTGGGTTGGCCTCACACTCTCAGGTCAGCCTGGTTCTCACTGCATACCTTCCTGCACTCGTCATGGAATCAAGGTTAATCTCATGGTCTGATGGCGATAGATGAGAGAGGTAGGTGTGCTGATGTGTGAGGGTGCAAATTGTGGTGGTATCCAATTATGGTGCTGTTGATGGTCCACAGTATCTCACTGATGCTACATTTTGGGCCGCCAGATCTATTTTTTCAGACAAATGTAGCAGAAATATAGTTCCATAACCACATGACGTATGAATGTTTGTCTTCAGAAGAACTGTGTGGTGAACACTCTAACACAGTCAAGGACAGGTGTTTGTGACCACTGGGTCCTGTCGGTAAGTGCATGCTCAAGCAAGATGCATCCATATATTATTTACTTTACCGATTGTCAATGATTTTGTCTGGCAGCCAGGTCAATCAGTGGTGGGACTTCCGAGTCATCCTGGTGGTGGAAATTGAAGTCACCGGGTCAAAGTATATTTTGTACCGTGCTTTTTGTCATTGCCTCTTCCAGATGTTCTATCGTATGAAGGAATACCGATTCATCTGCTGATTAAAAGCAATGTGGTTATTAGCAGGAGATTCCGTTTCCCTGGTTTCACCTGTAATCAGGTAAGATGTTCTAAACAGACTTCCAAAGGTGTTCTTGCTCGGGTGCAAATCACTTTTTTGTATACAATTTGAGGTAAGCTTCAGGTAATCACTATCAAACCTGAGTTTTTGGTATTTACAACCAGCAGGGGATACCCGGCACTGCCTGGCTGGGTGACCTTTTCCCGGCGGTGGTTTCGGGACGTGTTGGACATTGAAAAGCTATGGAGTTATTGGCTTCATGGTGGTTACCTTTTGCCTGCGAGTTGGCAGCAGCACTACTTGATCCCACATCCCAGTACACACCTCAAAACGGATGTCAAGGCCAACCTGCGGTAGCTTAAAACCTTGCTGAGATTCTAAATTACCTAAACCCAAAATGTGGGGTCTCGAGGTGCTACTGTTCGGCCGTAAAAGAATAACGTACAAACACAAACACACAAACACTTGAAAATTTGCGTATAGATGAGTTGAAAAGTCTAGCTACATCACCGGGTCTTATTGTGGATGGATAGAGATGATTATGGATGGATTTTGGTTCCGTACAGACATGTTTGTGTTAAATCAGGAAATCACACGAGGATGCAGTACAGCTCGAATACTCATCAATGATGCGCTTACATGTGGGGACAGCACATTGAAGAAACTCTGGAAGCAACTTGCAGGTCTACCTCGGACCAACTTCTCTCACTCGATCTCTCCCGCTTGGCTTTCAGGTAACCATTTGCTCTCTTTATGTGTCATTATATGTATAGTTTGTGCATTTTCTGCCAATGTAAGTCTGATTTTGAATTTAAAAAATGCTAATTAAAAAAAACAAAAATTTTGATTATTTTTTTTCCTTAAAATTGAGATAGCATAAAAACTTGACCTGATTGAGCGAAATTAGATACATTTCTGAATTCGGCATGCAAAAAACATATAGGAGCCGTTGAGAAAACCTAGACCTCTGAAAAAAATATTTCAAATGCAGCCCAGTGTTATTAGTTTTAATGGCCAATTATTCAATTAGCGCCAACGTATTTTGCCTTTTCACAAGGAAGAATGAGAAGAGAAGAGAAGAGAAGAGAAGAGAAGAGAAGAGAAGAAACAGCCGTAATGGCGAACACGGCTGAGGTTCCCTTCCCCCATCGGCCACGCCTACGCAGCAACGTGTCCTGTCATTGGTTGGTAAATAAATGGCCGCAGCAACGTGTCCTGTCATTGGTTGGTAAATAAATGGCCATAACTTGGGAACCACTTGTCCGATTAATATCAAACCTTGAAAAGGCACATCCTCAGGTCCCCAGCAATATACCTGGCAAGTTTCAATTAGATCGGACAAGTGGTTGTCGAGAAACAGCGGTCACACACACACACACACACACACACACACACACACACACACACACACACACACACACACACCAGACACACACTGCTGGAATTATAGATAGATAACTGAGCTACCGGTCAGTTAGGAAGCATGGAATTGTGGTTAATCACATTTTTCAATCGACTGATTGTCATCGACTTGTGTTGGTGCCACCTTTGTGTTTCTTCACTATTTTTTCCAATATCAACTCATCCGATCCCAATTCATTGTATGTTCATGGGAAGGATGGTGCGCGTTACTGTGTTTCAGATGATGACCTGCTGAGCAAAGTGAATATGCTGGGTAAGTGTGGAATTGGGTTTGGACTTGGGTTAAACATACCCGCATTGCACATTCCACAAGTTATCATGTGCTTATATTATCAGAGTAGTTAGGCCTTTTTTTGTATACATAGTCGAGGCTCATGGAAGAGCTAGAATTAGGACACTGAAGGGATCAGCATGGAACATGACAAAAGGAATGGCAGAGAGAGTGAGACAGAGACAGAGAGTGAGACAGAGACAGAGAGTGAGACAGAGACAGAGACAGAGACAGAGAGATAGACAGACAGAGACAGAAAACACCACCAGCAGATCCGAAGGCCAATACAGAGGGAGGCGGACGAGCAATGGGGGCAGCAGAGGATGGAATGGGATCGACGAGGTGGATTCAGAAGGGAACTCTCAGGAGGGAAAACTGGACAGGTGGAAGGAGGAGACATTGGGGTGAGTTAATGAGGGTAGAAAAGATCATGGTTCTGGATTGGGGACGATCTGAGATGGTGATGAACAGCTGTCTTGAAGACCTGCAGGGAAAAATGAGATTGAAGAGGATGTGGAATGTGGTTCCACAGGCGGGGAAAAAAGAGGAACAAATGGGATGAAATTTTAATATTTTCCAAACTAGCAAGTTGCCCGTACCCGCATGGGATTCTAAACGGGGTAGGCACAGAGGGGGCGTCCTCTGTCATCGAGTCGGCAAGCTGGGAGCAACAATTCACATTTATTGCGGCGTTTGATGCAATTTAAATTCTCTAACGGCGGTGAGGTGCTCCGTTTGAAACTGTTTGTTCGATATACGTAGCTTTTTGATACCTAGGGTCCTTAATAAAAAATTGTATTGGTGTCAATGCCAGTGACCAAATTGCAAATGAATAGTAGGATCTGTTTTGGACCGGTGTCTCGTAGTCATACCTGATGAACTGCAGTTTTCTTTAACCACAGTGTCAATTGCAAAATATTTCATTCTGATCCGACGTACCATACGATGTGATACAAAGCATGGGTTCTGCCAAAGTAGTTTTGAAATTGGCTGTTTGGGCAGGAACTTGTAATTTGTTTCAGGGTTCCCAGGTTAACTCGCCTACTCTTTGGGAAGGACACCATCAGATGTTGAACACGCACCAACTGATGCTGACAGACGGGACACCCGTTTAACATCCATCTGAGGGACGGCACACACATTGATGAATGACCCTACCTCATGAAACACTGGGATGACAAGTTTATAGCTGGGTCAGGATTCAAACCCAGGATAGACAGCTTTAAGGCGAATGTGCATACGTCTAGGCCATCTTGCCTTGTACTATAAAATAACTCATTAAACAGCCTTCTTACAGCCATTTTTCCCTGCTGAGCAGGGGTTAGCTTTTTTGGGCGGGCTCCATGCAATCATGGTTCCCTTCTTGAGGCAATGTTTTTTTTTATGGCCGGATGCCCTTCCTGATGCACCTTGGTTGCCTCTTACGACACACAGGGATATGGTACACCTATTCTAACTGGGGCATACACCGGGACCAGTACACTGGTACTCATTTCGCCGACCTCGGAAGGATGACAGGCTTTGAGTCAACCCCCTGGTGTTAATTCAGTGGCCAATGGGGCTCGAACTCAGGACCCTAGGATCCCAAGCCAGCCACACTAACCACTAAGCCATCACCATGCTTTTATAAAATAACTCATTGATTGAGGTAAATATCTAAATAACATTCATTGAGGAACAGTAAAGTTACACTGCCTGATGTGATGGATTTTGGACACAACTTGATGTTATGGACGTTTTGAGATTAGATCGTTGAATCTTGGATGATGAACGGTTCCCAGCTGATGATCTGAGGTTGATGAGTTGTTTGACAAGTTGACAATTGACAGGTTGATGAGTTGTATGACAAGTTGTTTGACAATTTGTATGAGTGGTTGTTTGAATTTTTGTCTGTCTCAAAGCATTGTGTGAAAACATAGTGCAAGTTGAAGGAATTTTGCAGATCCCTTTGTCACATGACCTTCGACTTGCTTGGAATATGCAATGCAGCATGGCCATGATGGACCATAACATCGTTTGCTGTTCCTGTTTTTCCTTGTATTTCTCAGTGCATGCCCAGAATCGGCTCCGTGCCTTCCTCCACGAGGACACATCCTTCATAAAGGGTCCGGGTGATGGTCCGACAGTGTGCAATTCGTTGAACAAATGTTTCTTTTGGCCAGAATTACACACACATCATCATGAGAACACTCAGAGTGCTGAAACAATAAGACCAGAAGAACTTTTCACAACAGCGACCAAGCTGCCATTGCACCTGTTACTGCTTGGTGCACCCGGTGTTGGCAAGTCTATCTTTCTGCAAAAGCTCATTTATGACTGGGCAACGGAGGGTTCACCTGGACTGGTAGCTCATTTTGATTGGATAGTACGCCTCAAAATACGGTCATTTTCAGCACCAACTGTAGAGAAGGTTTCATTGCGAACTTTCATAGCAGATAGCTGTCCAGGCCTCTCCTCAGTCCTGGATCTAATCTTAGATGACCCATGCAGGTTACTCATTATTGTGGATGGACTGGATGGAATTGGAGTTTCCCCTGATTATTATGGGGGAAGTTCTCTCAGTAATGTGTATCGGTCACCAGCGGCCATTTTAGGTGCTCTTTTTTGTGGGCTGTCTCTTCCCACGGCCTCATTGCTAGTCGCTGCGCGCTTTACTGCAGTACACGAGCTTGCATGTGCTCGTTTCCACCGAATCCTTGAGCTGAGAGGGTTTTCTACGGATAATGTGCAGGCTTACTTGGAGCACTGCCTAAAAGACAAAGATCAAACCAGTTCGCTCTATCACTTCTTGTGTACCGACCAAGCAACATGTGCACTTGTCACGGTGCCTGCATTTTGTTGGATTGCAGCAAGATCGTTACAGCACACCAAACATACACAAACTACTGTGTCAACATCCTCCCGAGCTACACAACCAGATTTTAATCGACCCGATGCTCAAGTCACATGTCAAACAACCACTCAACATCCATGTTCATCAGATCCTTGTCCAGAGTCGTACTGCACCAGCTTATTCTCTCAAGCAATCACCGCTCCAGTGCTGGTCGGGCGATTTGTGGCACTGCATCTCGCCAAGGATGCCCGGAAGGATACAAAGGAACGCCATTCATTGCATTCCCTTTGTGCCAATGCTCATATGAATGTCATCAAACTGCAATCTCAGCACAGCTGTGAATTTGACCGGAATTCTCTGAGTACCTTCTTAAGCAGAAATGGCAAGGATGATTCTGCCTTGCAAGTTGGTATACAGGAGTTTTTAGCAGCTTTATATTGTTTCCTTCCAGAGAATGACTGCGAGCAGGCGGTCACCGAGTTGCTCCAGCAAGGAGCTGAACTTCCGCTGCGCTTTCTCAGCAGCTTGGTTGCCGACCCGTGCCGAACTGCCCTGGAAAACGAGCTCGGCTCTTTATCAACTTGTGCCCACAAGCCGCTTTTAGCTTGGTTTAATGCCCAGAAACAACTCCTAAAAAGGCAACAAAATGAAAGACCATTTTATCTCAGGTGAGTGCACTCGAGAGTAAAAGTCACCGACACATAAGAAGGAAACAAATTTCCGTCGAATTGCGAATAATTGCCTTGTAAATGGTAATAAGGTGATTATAATCAGTATCACATGACTGAACAAAATATAAATACAAGTGATGAGAAGTAAAGGATCCAACACAATGTCCTGTGGAACTGCAGCAGTCCTGTGGATGAGGGGAGGAATCCCTGAAACTAGCAAGTAAGACGGTTTCGTTAGGAGAGGTTCATGTTCGTGTGCTGGGAGCATTCAGACCTCACAGCCAGAGCCAGAGACGGAGACAGGGATAGGCGGTACCACTACTGGGTTTTCTCAGCTGCGATTCCCCCATCCCTCTGACCAACCTGAACCAATCACTGGCCACAGGGGCTCGCTCTGCTCTGGGCACACCAGACAAATCACCAGCCCCAACGCTCTACCCATCATAGACAGGGAGCAGTTTGAGGCCCACCTCCCCTATGTTGATGGACAGATTCCATCCATCCATCAATTGGGACCATACTCTGTGCAGAGCATTGGTGCTGCCTAAGCAATCTCCTTGGTTATTGGACACAACCCTGGAGGGGTCGCCACTCTAACACAGTATACCAGCAAGCTGGCACTCATTTTGCTGACCTCGGAAGGATGACAGGCGGAGTCAACCCCACCTGGTATTAATTCAACAGCGAGTGAGATTTGAACTGAGGATCCTAGGATCCCAAGCCCACCACCCTAACCATTAAGCCAACATCAGGCATATGTGGACAGATTATGGTGTAGTTACTGCTGCCCACACAGCAAGCACATTCTGAGATGGTAAGCAATGTAACCTGGAGTCTTAAGAGATATCCAAGAACATCAGGTCACACTGTATTCTCAGTTTAGGCAGGAATTTGGAGTTTAGTCAGGGTGTTGGTGATAGGTCACCCATTCTTCTTGTAAGACACCATGGAATCTCTAACGTCTACCATCAGTGAATGCTAGCAGGTGGTTCATGGCTTAATATTCATGTGAGGGATTTGTAATGCAACATCCTGTATGTGAAGCACCAATCTCACAGTTTATAGTCAACCCAAGAATGAAACCCAGACGAGACAGCTCAAAGGTAAGTGATACCTCCGCACCATCCAGTCGGACCCTCTGGTGACTCTCTTGCTATAAATCAGGCCTGAGGCATTATCTTTGTAACCACAATACAATTGGTTGTGCCTCTGCGTTATTTATTTCCATTTTTTCCGAATCACTGAACCAACTCTTTGAAATAAACACATGAATAAAGATGTATATTCGGCAAGACTACAAGTAAATATTGAACAACAGTTACGAGCAAGGTACATGAGTATGACTTCTGCAATGTCCGATGCAGGTCATTCAACTTTCAATGAACAGGTATAAATTTGAATTCATCACCTTTATTTCTCGTTTTGTTTAATCGTAGTGATAGCTATGTCCATGCCATGGAATGTCATATTGGACAAAGTGACTATGAGTCAGAACAAAGCAAATTGCTGTGCATGAAACTTCAGATGAACAAAGAAAAGTTTAAGATGTCATTTTTTAACAAGTTAACTTTCCTTTTTTTGAACAAGTAAAGTTTTTAACACATTAACTCAATTTTCTGATAAACACCCCAACTCCTTGTGAACTAGATAGTATTCATAGAATACTTACCCTGCACAGTCTCGAGAAGGACTTGGTTCAAGCCAACTCTTCTGTATTTTTTTCTTTGATCCAATATGGTGCCAGACTAGTGGCCGATGATGTCACTTTTATCAAACTATATTTCCCATGGGTAGTTGATAAATTAAAGTTTTGCATTGATCGGTTAGCGGTTTCAACAATTGCAGAGAATTTTTTTTTCATACTGACCGGATCAAGCGTTGCACATGTTGAATTACGACGTCATAATGAAAGCACCGATGACATAATCATAAGCAAATTTTATTCCCCATGGCAAGTACTTGACAATGAGTCATGTTTCAATTTTTCCCCGTGGAGTGGTTTCAGAGATATGGAGGTGCAAAGTTTTTTGTTTTTCCCAAGATGGCGCCTGTACCATGTTACATATGACGTCATAATTGTCATTATAAATTCCTACAGGAGGAGGCGCACCTATGGTCAAAATTTCGTGTCAATTGGACCAACAGTTGCAAAGAAAATTTGTTTTCATTACTTGTCGAATCAAGCGTTGTGCTTGTCCAAATATGACGTCATAATGAAGAAAGCGATGACATCATCATGAGCACATCTTATTCCCCATGGGGAGTACTTGACAATGAGCCATGTTTCAATTTTTTTCCGTGGAGTGGTTTTAGAGATCTAGAGGTGCAAAGTTTTTTGTTTTTCCCAAGATGGCACCTGTACCATGTTACATATGACGTCATAATTGTCATTATAAATTCCTACAGGAGGAGGCGCACCTACATGGAAAATTGGAGAGAGTTTAGAGGACACTCTTCTGTGATTTCAGCCTAATATAGCCCTTTGCTGTGCATTCAGTTTCTTGCAATAGTCTTATTCATAAGACAGACAAACTTTGGATATGTGTCCTCAAAGTTAACAAAAACAAAGACTTTCTCTCTTGTTCACCCTAGAGCGGTGGACTCTGCATCTTGCTGCATCTCAACCTGTTCTGGACAAAACCAGTATGGAATTGCATGGCCACTCAAGCCTGTGGAGCAACGCGTCTTCTTCCTCTGCCTGAAAGAGCTTGGCGATTCAGAGTTCAGGCGCTCTCTCGCCATTTCGGAATTACGTGAGATCAACGTAAATGACAGCGAAGCTCAAAGAATTTGAACGAAACCAATCAATGCCGAATGAGCAAAATGATCACACGTCACTTTGATGCAATTGTGATTACACAAGGATGAACAGCCAAACAACAGGCAATGCAAGCATCACTCCAATATCAGAGTGGCAATGAAACTGCCTCGGCAGCCCTACATGCCCTTACGGCGTGAAAGGAATGGTATATGATTATTTCATTGGAAAACAAAAATAAATGTAAAAAATTTCAAACCTGAAAATTTGTGCATGATCAAGTTATACAGGAAGTGACTTCTGTGCCGGTTAAAGCATTCTGGGGGGGAAAAAAAACAAGATGGCAGGTAGCATCGCCATGTGTGCTGCGGGACAGAGGTGCGTCGTTGAACTCCTTGTGAAGGTGAACATAAAATCAGCAGACATTCACAGGAGATTGTGCAATTTAATGATCATATCTTCTGTGCGGGGTGTTTTATTTAAAAGGTGTAGATAGTTTAAAAAAAAGATGGCGATGAATTGGTGAGCGATGTTGAAAATTCACGCAAGCAATGAACTGTCCTCATGTAAACAAACGTGTATTGAGCAGATAATTTTTTAGAATCGACGGATCACCATGAAGGTCATTGCAGAAGAAGTATATTTCAGTGTTCAAAGTGTGGAAACATTCATTCTCAGTTGAAATTCACAAGGGGAATGCCAAAAGGCAACTCAGGTGGTCATTGCAATCGAGCTGGAATGCTATCAGAGTGACCGAGGTTATTTCTTGAAGAAGACTGTGACGTGATGAGACCTTGGCCGATCTCACACAAGCATCAAAGCGAGCCGGGGAGTTCTAAATCACCAGTAAGTTGTCCTTGCCCGCAAAGGATTCCAAACGGGGTAGGGATGAGGGCAGGAGCAGAAATGTCAAAGCCAGTGACCAATTGCAAATGAGTAGTTGGATGCTTGTTGACATGAGAAATGGGGTTCCGTTGGCATTTAGTGTGTTTGCCTTTTGTCTGAGCAAAATAAAAGATTGTTACATACGTCACTTTGAAACTGTGTTCTCTTTCCGATATCCCACACTGACGTGCAAATCAGTCTTACTGAAACTCTGCTTCATGCTCTCATCATGTAATGCATGGATTGGCTGTCCCTCTGATACAGTGCCCCCTTGTAGGGTAGAGTAGAATTTTGGAATTTTGCCGAGGGTTCCGGAAATACCTCACCAACATCATGATGACTGGTCATGACCTCATTAAGTTAATGATCAGGTTGTGTGGAATCTCCTGGTAGTTAATCTAACACCTGGAATCTCGTGCTAGTTCCTCGTAGACTTACTGGTGATGGAGCATTTCCTTTTTTTTGGTACAAGAGGTTTAAGGAGACTGGAAGTTGTCAGAAACAGAAAAGTACCGATCGACCAGGCACAAGTGCAGCAGACATTGAACGAGTTTGTGAATCATTTCAACAAAATCTCAGAAAATCAATTTGATGCACATCTAGAGAACTGGGACTACCGACCACCATTGTACACAGGATTTTGCATAAAAGACTGAAGCTTGATGCCGATAAGGTGCAGATTCTCCAGGAACTCAAACCAAATGATGGACCCAGACGCAAGGCTTTTGCCCTGGAAATGCTCAATCGCATAGAAGATGACCTGAAAAAGGTCATGTTCACAGACGAAGCTTGCTCTCATGTATTTGGGAAGGTCAACTGGCACAATATGAGGACCTGGGGCTCTGAAAACCCTCATGTGGTCATTGAACACATAAGCTATGGTCCAAAGGTCGATGGTGGTGTGGCCTTCTCCAAGACTGCTTGGTGAGTCCGTTTTTCTTTGCGGAGGATACAGTGACCTCAACAATTTACATGAACATGTTAGGAGGATTCGCCTTCCCAAAGGTTGAAGACCTGAAACCCGATATAATTTTTCAACAGGACGGCACTCCCCCTCTTTGGGCCTTCGTCGTTTGAACCATCCTGAATGAAAAAAATTCCAGGTTGCTGGATTGACCAAGACAGACCAACTGCCTGGCCCCCACAATCACCAGACATAACCCTCCCTGATTTCTTTTTTTCTGTGAAGGTTTGTCAAAGATGTTGTCGACAACATCAAGGTGGCAAACAGTCAAAATCTTTGTTTTCGGATCACAGCTGCATTCGCACAGGTGGACACAAACAGGCTGAGCTGAACATGGCAACAACTCGTGTACCACCTTGATGTCCTGCCGGTGACAAACGGAGCTCACATTGAACTGTATTGATGGTGTGCACAAACCTTTATGAGTTTCTATATCATATTGTTACGGCTGTGGAAATTCGCATTACACCATTCAGGTCCCGAAGGTGAGATATATTTTTTAAGTACATGTATAGTTAGCCCAAACCCATTGTTTAGAGGGAATTAATGTGATTCATTCGGGCTGCGCGACACTTTGAGTTAGGCGTTTTTTGTTCTGTTTTATTTCGAACCAACCACACTTCAACCTCAGCACCGCCATCTCACAACAACCACCACATCTTCGCCACTACCCACACCAACGAACGCCATCCTCCGCGGTCCACGTACGACGGTTTCCGCGCTGGAAACCGTCGAACGCGAGAAGGGAAAGAAAAATCACCACAGCGAGGCGCACGGTTTTCCCGCCTGTTTTCTTCCCTGGCCCGGCGCCAGGATGGATTCTCCTCGCCCCCCGCATGGCCGGGGGGGGGGGAACGAGAGGAACGCCCCCCTTCTCGAAGCGCCTCGAGAGGGGGTGGAGCCAAGAACGGGGCGCGCCGGTATAAAGACCGGAGGCGCAGGAGTTCTCTCTCTCTGGTTCGGCATTCTTCTCTCTTGGTTTGGTCTCTCTCTGTTCGTCGGTGCTCGGTCCGTGGCGTCGAGGGCCAGCACGGGCAGGCACGAGGCACGCCGGAGAGACCTCGCCGAACCCGCTCGAGCACGGAGTCATGGCCAGACGGGACCTCGTCCGAGGACGGTCGCCAAGGACTCGAGAGCAGGGAAGTCGCGACTTCCTCATTTCTTTTGGTTCTGTTGAACGTGTGTGTTGTGCGCCGAGTCTTAATAAGTAAAATTGTATAAGTGTTGCCGAGTGTTCGCGTTAGTCGGTGTAGCTCTGCTGCATTGTTGCTTATCTACATGTGATATATGTGCATTTTGCTAATTGTGACTGTAAATACATGCTGTGATATATGTGTGCTATCTGTGTGCGTGTAATAAATGTGTGCTTGTTGAACTGTTTCCCCGTTTCGCTGCGTCCTTTCCTTTGTGGGTCTCCATCTTGCTTTACGTAAAGGTTTGAGTGGCGCGGGACGCCCGATAATAATTAATCAGGAACCGTCGAGGCGACGATAACACCGCTCGGTTATCCCGATAGCACGGACCGGATCGCTTAAGCGGCCCGTGTCCGAAGCACCTGGGCGAGTGCGTCGCCCGGTTTACCATCCGCGTGGTACTTAGGTAGGTCGAGTTTGGCGAACAACCCTATCCCACGCGGGTGCCGATTGGCACGATCGTGGTGAGGCCGAAAGGTCACCCTGACTAGATCCCGGCGTTAGTCCGGGAGGGCACGACTGAATTGTCCGTCGGTGGCGAGGCGGTCGCGATTCGAGTCACGTGGCCGATCGCACCGCCGGCGGCGCGAATTCGCAACACTGGTACAGGAGTGGGATTCGAATCCCTCCCGCTCCAAGCTAAATCACAGGAATCGGTCCAGGTGGAGAGAAGCGACCCCCGATTCCCTCCAAATTACGAGCGAGCTAAATTAACCCTTACGTGGAATAAGATGGAGTCTCAAGGCGAGCGTGCCGGGGTAGAAATGTATATGTTATAGTAATTAGGATCCATGGCCCAGGATGGAAACCCCGAGCAGGACATTGGTGTGCAGGAACAGTTTCCCCCCCAACCAAACGCAGAGCCCGAAATGGGCGCGGCGGAGGCCGCGTGTATGACACCTCCCTCCCCTCTCCGCCAAAACCCCCGATCCTCGCCGAATCGGCTCAGCCGAGTGCACCCGACATGGCCCAGCTATTCGCCATGCTGGCAAAAATGAATGCGGATATAAACACAAAATGGATGGAAACTCACTCGAAATGAAAAACGAAATAAAAGGTATGAACGAAAAAATGGATGAAACGCACTCAGAATGGAAACAAACACAAACGAAATGAAAACGAATATGGAAACAAATGCGCAAGGATGAAGGAAGAAATAAAAAAAAACGTGGGTAAACGCAGCAAATGGCCGAGCCTGCAGGCGGCATGAAGGCTACAACAGCGAAGTGCGTAATGCAACGCCACGTGTGGGAGCGAACGAGCTGGGAGGGTGCAACGGTTGTCAGGCCCGCGGTGAAGGCGGGTGAGGAAAAAATAATTCGGGAGACGTGTTGGCGCAGAAGTGTGGAGGTGACGGAAAAAGTGACGGTAACCGAGAGGGAAAAATTAATGTGGTACGGAGACGTGCACGAAGGAAATAAAAATAGTGGAGTGTGAGAAAAGACTGCAAGACATGACGAAGAGAGTTGATAAGCTGGGACGGGAGTAAAAACGGAGACAGAGGAACTGGGAAGACGGATAGACAAACACAAGGGCAAGCCGAAGAACAGTTAGAACCAAAGCAAGGTCGGAGTGGGGAGATGAGAAAAGAATTAGAGAAGAAAATGAGTTACAGAAACACGAAAACAAAAAAAGAGAACAAGACACTGAAGATGTTAAAGAGAAAGGAAAGAACAGAGAAAAAAACGTAAGGAACCACACTGTACAAATCGAACAGCTGGAAGCAAAGGCCAGATTAAAGAATGAGATGCAAGAAAGAGTAATGATGGAAGAACGAATGAGACAGAAGAAGGAATCGATCAATGGAAGGAATCCACGAGATTGCAGAATGAGGAACAAGAAAGACAGTGGAATAAAAAACTGAAAGAGTATGAATTTGAAACTGAACGACAAAAGGAAAAAAATAGGTTGGAATACGAGGAGAAGTTGAAGGAGCAAGGAATGAAGCAGGAAGGAGAAATCAGGAGATTGAAGGACACAACGAGATTGGAGAGGGAAGAACGAGAGGAACAATGGATAGAAAACAAAAGGAACATGAAGCTGAGGTTGACCAATTAAAAAAAAAGCGAGGCTGGAGTGCGAGGAGATAGGCAAAGAACAGCGAATGAAACACAAAGGGAAATTAACCACATGAAGAAAACCATGAAACGGCAGAAGGAAGGCAGGAGAAGAAACAAGGAAGAATATGAGAACAGACAGCAGCAACTGAAACACAAAAAGGAGATTAACCAAATGAAGCAAACAACGAAACTGGAGAAGGAAGGACAGGAGAGGAAACGAGGAAGGGTAATGAGAGAACAGCGAATGAAACACAGAAGAAATGAGCCAATGGAAAGAAACGATGAGATTGGAAAGTGAGAAGCATGAGGAAGAGTGGAGAGAAAACAAAAACTATACGAGTTTGAAATTAATGAACTGAAGAAGAGAGTAAAATTGAAGTCCAGAGAGATGGAAAACTCCAAAAGAAACAGAAACTAATAAATTATAGAGACGGGGAGACAGAAAAAATAGAGGAGAGACTGCACGATAAAGATGGGGTTAAAGGAACAGAACACACACACACACACACAGGTAGTGGAGGATAATGGGGTGAGCTCGCGGAGCGTGTGGAGACCCGGTGCGAGCAGCTGGATGGCCGCCTCCAGGAACGAGGAGGGAGTATGCCCCTTGAAGCGAATCACGACCAGGTGGGTTCGGTCGTGCCAAGCGGAGTTGAAGGGACGAGTGCTGTGGAAGATGCACGTGCAGCTTGGGGGGTATAGAGGCCCGGAACCCTGTGGGGACACGAATCCCCAGTGTGGTTGAGGGGTGTTGTTTGCGAGTGTGGCGGAGATGCGTGCTTCGGCACGCATGGGGTGAGTGCCCCCACGTGTGCAAGTGGAAGGCCGTGTGGAGTGGAGCCACTGTGCGAGGGAGGTAGCATGCGTGGGTGGAGCGGCGAGTGTAGGAGGACCGTGTGTGTGAGGTCTCTGTATGTGAGGGAGATGACGCGCATGCGGAGCATGCAGCCGCTCTCGCCGGTGAATGTAATGGAGTGGAGTCTGTGCGTCGTAACCGCAGGTGTGCTGGAGGGAATGGCGACGACGGCGACAGAGAGACGAAGCCGGGTAGCGCCGTAGCTGTTGTGGGAACGCACCGGGTTCACCCAGCACGAGCGCAGGTCCGTGCTGTGCAACGCACGAGCCGCCACGTGCTCGCTTGCGGGAGTGAACCCGGTCCGGAAACGCAGCGGTGATTTGCGCATCCCGCGGACGGACAAAGTTAGCAGAGATACGATTTGGACCGGATTGTTCCACGCGAGCTTGTGTTAACATCCAACGGCAGCACATGTGTTCGCGTGTGGGCCCTGGAGTGCAGGTTTGCTCTTGGGTGGCGGGGGTGACGTCATGGCTGCACGTGGGGTTGGAATCCGCAGGAGGGTGATCCCTGCGGATGTACTCAAGCAGAGGACGAGGTACACGTGCAGCGTGCATGACGTCACGGCAAGGTGCAAAGTGCGCGAGCTGTGAGTTGCCGCGCTGTGTGCGCCATAATTGGAAAAACAAAATAACAATAGCAAGCTCGCTTTCCAGGTGAACAGGATTCCCTGGGCAAGGGTGAAAGACCCCTTACCCGGGCACAGATGAACACTAGTTAGGGGATGGTTAGTGTTAGTTAGACAGCGCTCCATGGGGAGGGGTAAGTCTCATGGGCCGTGGAATGATTAGTTAGAGGGATGTTAGCAGGGATTTAAGTGGAAATATTTGAGAATTGAGGACAGTGAAGACTGCGAGTGCGTAGAGGGACGTAGCTTAGCTACGTAGGGAAATGGAACGTGTATTAGTTTAAGGACGACGTGGGAGCACGAGTTAGTTAGGGGATGTAGTTAGAAGGATGGCAGAGTTCAGCTGGTGTGTTGAAGATTGGTGATTGTGTGGAAACGTGTGTGAGTGATGAGCCAGCGGTCTGTGTGAGTGGAGCGAATGTGGAATGCATGTCGATGAGTGATTGGGAGGAGGACTCCGCCCAAGGACCCCGAGGTCAGTATAAAGTGAGTTAGTGGGTTACGAAATTGAAAAATGGAGGTCGTTGTGCTGTTGTGGGAAGTAGGCTCGATACCATTTGGAGGGTCATGAGCCCTGTGACGGCTGGACGTGGCTGCAAAAGAGTGAGTATCGTGAGTGGTACCCCGGGCACCGGCTAGTCGGCCGTGGTAGGCCAAGGCCATGGGGGGCGTAGCGTAGTGGGCATGGTGCGCCCGCTTGGTGCGGGGCCCGGCGCCATTAGCCGCGTGGGCAGTGTCGTGGGCACGGGTGACCTCTCGGAAAGGGCGCGGGGCGCCACCTCCACGTGTGCGTTTCAGGGGAGTTGCATGGGGCACTCCCGGTGTTTAGGGAGCTGGTAGGCTCGAGGCAGTGTAGTCCGGGGGGTGCATCGTGGGGATTCGGCAGAGGGTCGTGCCTGCCAAAGGGAGCCACGCGTCCACCACGAAACCGTGCAAGGGCACGAGAAAATTCGAGGGCGAGGCCCGAATTGTAAGGACACCAACACAGGCGACGGGAATCTGGGTTGTTAGAACCAATAGATTAAGCGAGAGGCGCTTGTTGAAAGCCCCGGGGTAGTTTAACAGTTAAATGGTTAGGGTAGATTAGGAAGTGTACCCTCCCTGCACCATCCATCCTTCGCTTTCGTTGTGGGCCGCTGACCCACTTTGGTTAGAGATCGCTGAGATCTGGGAGGCCATCCTGAGGCTTGGTTGGGCCTCGACACAAGACGCTAGCTCTCCCTTATCCCCTCCGGAAGGGAACGTAGGGGTTGGAGTAGTCTAGGGGACGATAGCTTAGCCGAACAAAGACAGTAAAGGGGTTAGGGGACGAATTATAGTGGGGAAGTAAGGGTAAACAAAAAACGACAAAAAAAAAATTAGTTGGGGCTAAATTGGGTTTTGACAAATTAAGGGAGTGGGTATGAACAGTGACAGTACAGGCAAAGGCGATAGGTGGGAGGGGACCGTAGGGTAGGTCTGAGCCCGCCTTCTGCGAGTGGCCAGCACCACCCGCACTCCTCCACCAACCTGCACTGCACGGCAAGACCGGCCAACTTCATCGTCAGCAGCTGTGTTACTGCAACGGGCCGGCCGGATCGTCTGCTGTGTTTTACTGCAAGCCTGTGCCGGCCGGATCGTCTGCTGTGTTTTACTTCAAGGCCTGTGCCGCCAGTTCATCGCCCGGCTGTTTGCTACAGCGGCCTTGTTTTTCCATGCCTCTGCCTGTTTGGCCCATGCCATCCCCATGTTCATCTAGCCCGTTCTGTTCAATTTTGCTTTGCCCCCCTTGTTCATTGCCATGTGCGCCAGGATCAAGCAACAGTTTGCAAGCTGCAGAACTGTCCTGTTGGCAGCTACAACACGGGCCGCAGGGCGGCCCGTGCGCCGGTTCTCTGTTGACTTTGTTACCTTTTTTCCTGCAGAGTTCATTGATCCTGGGCCATGGAGTAGTGTAATTTATAAGGTTAAGGATAAGTTGGTATTGTAATATAAGTCCCCCGGCAATGTCTGTCTAGCGCCGGCAATTTTATTTAAGTCGTCTGTATGAGTGAGTTTGTTAGTTATTACTCAGCCTCAGGTTATTTATTTTGGGACAACGAATACCATGAATGTCGCACTCAGGGATCCGTAGGTAAAACGTATTAGGGAGAAACTACACATGATGGCAACCGATAATTTGACGACTCGGGACGAGTCTGTAAAAAGGGGAGGGGTAGGTTACGGCTGTGGAAATTCGCATTACACCATTCAGGTCCCGTAGGTGAGATATATTTTTAAGTACATGTATAGTTAGCCCAAACCCATTTTAGAGGGAATTAATGTGATTCATTCGGGCTGCGACACTTTGAGTTAGGAGTTTTTCTGTTCTTGCTTTATTTTCGAACCAACCACACTTCAACCTCAGCACCGCCATCTCACAACAACCACCACCATCTTCGCCACTACCCACACCAACGAACGCCATCCTCCCGGTCCACGTACGACGGTTCCCGCGAAACGTCGAACGCGAGAAGGGAAAGAAGAAATCACCACAGCGAGGGCGCATGGGTTTTCCCGCCTGTTTTCTTCCCTGGCCGGCGCCAGACGACGAATCTCTCCCGCCCCTGCCATAACCCGCAGGCAGGACCAGGACACGCGGGGAACCGGAGAGGCGAAGCCCCTTCTCGAGCGCCTGCGAAGATGAAAGCCTGCGCATAAAGCATAACTGGCATCGCGGATTCTCCTCTCTCGCTGCGTATCGCTGCATCTGTTGGTTCTCCTTCGCTTTCGGTTCGGTCCGTGCCAGCCTCACCACACCTCAAGCCTCTGCGCCTACACTCCTCCATGTTCGTCACGGAGCTCGTCCTCGTCGATGCGGCCAGCACGGGCAGGAACGAGGCATGCCGGGAACCTCGCCGACACGTCGGAACGTACGCAAATCGTCTCGAGACGGTCGCCAAGGACTCGAGAGCAAGGAAGTTGCGACTTCCTCATTTCTTTGTTTCTGTGTGACGTGTGTGTGTGCGGCAGTCTAATAAGTAAAAGTATAAAATGTTGCCGAGTGTTCGCGTAGGTGGTAGCTCTGCTGCATTGTTGCTTATCTTACATGTGATATATGTGCATTTTGCTAATTGTGACTGTAAATACATGCTGTGATATATGTGTTGCAATCTGTGTGCGTGTAATAAATGTTGTGCTTGTTGAATTGTTTCCCGTTTCGCTGCGTCCTTTCCTTTGTGGTCTCCATCTTGCTCTACGTAAAGGGTATGAGTGGGCGCGAGACGCCGATAATCATAATTCAGAGAACCGTCGAGGCCGACCGATAACACCGCGTCGTTATATCCGATACACGGACCGCGATCGCCTTAAGCGGCCGTTGTCCGAAGTCGACCTGCGGCGAGGTGCGGTCGCCGGTTTACCATCCGCGTGGTACTTAGGTAGTCGGAGTTTGGCGAACAACCCTATCCCACGCGGGTGGCCGATTGGCACGTCGTGTAGGCCGAAAGGTCCACCCGTGACTAGATCCCGCGTTAGTCCAGGGTCATGACTGAATTGTCCTCCGGTGGCGAGGCGGTCGCGATTCGAGTCACGTGGCCGATCGCACGCCGGCGGCGCGAATTCGCAACAATATAAACCAAAGGATATCATGTGTATCATTTGTGTTCTAAAAATTAACAAAACAAAGTTGTCCGGGACTTTTGGAACACCCTTTACGTAGCACACACACACACACACACCACACACACACACACACACACACATTTTACTGTGAGTCACTTATACATGCAGTTCCAACATCTCCTCAACCCCTCTGCCCACCGAAAGTCTCCCCCCCCCCACCCCAAAGCCTCAACCTCCTCCCCCTAAATCTTCTCCATCTTTGCTTCCCCTACTCCAACCCCAAGTCCTAACCCTTCCCCTTCCAACCCAAGTCCTCACCCTTCCCCTTCCAACCTAAGCACCAATCCATCCGTCCATGGGACATATTCTGTGCAAAGCGTTGGTGCGCTAAGCAGTCTCCGAGGCTATTGGGCACAATCCTGGACGGGTCGCCACTCCGACACAGGATACCAGCAAGCTGGCACTCATTTTGCTGACCTCAGGATGACAGGCAGAGTCAGCCCCACCTGGTATTAATTCAACAGCCAAATGGGATTTGAACTCAGGATCCTAGGATCCCAAGCCCACCACCCTAACCATGAAGCCAACACCAGGCTATAAGCCTAAGGCACCAATAACCTCCAAATTTCAAACCTACAAACCAATCCCCATCCAAAGGTCAGGTCAGGTCAGGTATGGAAGCATGCGCCAGAGCAGCGTGTGGCCACGTCCACTTTCTGCCGGTACTTCAGGGGCCTCCACCTGGCCATCCCCCAGGCAGATGCCTGGCCCATCCCCATCTCCTCGAGATACCGATCAACCTGCTGCAACCACTAGGTACGTGGTCGGCCGATTGACCTCCTCCACTCACAAGGCTCCCTCGCTGAGAGAATCTGGTGAGCAAGATTGACGTCAGAAAAATGAGCCACATGTCCATTCAGCCGCAGCTGACACTCTTGGACGATGCAGGTAACATATCTCATTTGAGTCTCTCTCAGGAAATGCTCATTCGACACAAAGTCTGACCAATGAGAGCCAATGATTCTCTGATAGAGACCTGGAACCGAAGGAGTTAAGTCTTTGTCTAAGGTTCTATATCAGAGTCCAAGTCTCACATCCGTAGAGCAAGACATGAAGCACCAATAACTTAAAGACTCAGTCTTTCATCCTCCTGCATAGGTAATGACAGTGCCACACCCATGGTCCAACAAATCCATGACTCCCCAGACGTCTATTGACCTCTGGCTCACAACACACCCATCAACGGGAACATGGTCATGATAAAGTGGAGAGCTTGCTGTCAAACCTCGCCTCAGATTCTGCAACCGGTCCAGACGGCATCAGCCCATGTGTTCTAAAAACCTGCTCTGCTGCTCTTATTCATCCTCTCTCTGTTCTATTCACTCTCTCATTTGCTCAAGGTCATCTGCCATCTGCTTGGAAATCAGCAAACATTACTGCTCTGCATAAAAAAGGTGCAAAAACAGATCCCTGCAACTACAGACCAATCAGCCTTCTCCCAATCATCAGTAAGGTTATGGATTCCGTCATCACTTCAGACATTAAATCCTTCCTCTTATCCAATGGCTTCATTTCCGATCATCAATTTGGTTTCAGAGCAGGTCACTCTACCCTCGATATGCTGCTTCTGTTCTCCCAACAATGGATGGAGGTCCTCAATGCCGGACATGAAATCCGAGCCATATCCCTGGACATGTCACGTGCTTTTGACACGGTCTGGCGCCCTGCCCTGCTCAACAAACTCTCTTCCTATGGTATCCAAGGCCATCTCCACTCATGGCTCGCAGACTTCCTCTCCTGTCGCAGTCAACGTGTGGTTTTTGATGGAGTTGTTTTATTCGCTTTTGTTGTCCAGGCTGGAGTTCCTCAAGGTAGTGTTCTGGGGATTGTTGTTTTTCTGGTTTTCATCACTGATCTCTCCGACTCTCTGGAAAATCCTCTTTATCTCTTTGCTGATGACTCCACCCACTTGCCGTACCATCGTCATCCCTCAGATCGGCATGCAGCAACTTCTTCGCTCACTGCAGATCTGGGTAAAATCACAAACTGGTCCAACACGTGGAAACATGTCTTCAATACTGAAAAATCTCACACTCCTCACTATGTCTCTCCGAAAGGAGCATCTGGAACCCCCCCCAATCATCTACTTTCTCCAACAATCCCTCGGAAAAGTCATTCTTTCAAGCTTCTGGGTCTCACACTCTGCCACGATCTTCCTGGAAAGCCACATTTCCAACTGGCCTCCAAAGCCAGTCCGACTGGAGAATCTCCATGCATGCAAAGTCCTTCCTCGGCCATCTGAGCTCCTGACCAATCAAAGCTTCGTTCAGCCTGATGAAGTACTGCTCCTCCCGACTCGGGCCTGGTGCTCCTGCCCTCTCCCTCACACTTTCTCAGCTTCACGCTGTGGAAACCAAGGCATTTCGGATCATTGGCATCTCCCACGATGAAGCTGAGTTTTTGGCCTCTCATTTTCTCACTGCAGGCAGGTCGGTGGTCACTATCTGTCTTCTATCGTCCCATCTGGCTCGCCCCCCCCCCCACTCTGTTCTGCAATTTGTCCCCACCTTATTTCCACAGGGTGCTCAAAGTCCGTCAGCAACCCCTTCTGGTAAACTACCAAAATCAAGAATCATTGCTCACCTTCACTCTTTTATTCCTCTTTTTTCCCGCCTTTGGAATAAACTCCCACATTATCAATCCCATTCTTCCCTCCAGGCCTTCAAAACAGCCATTCACCACCACCTTTTATCTTCCCCCATCCAAATCCTCGATCTTTTCTACCCCCGTTAATCCACCCCAAACCCACCTCCTTCAAATTCCCTGCTTTCCTTCCTGAAAGTACCTGTGGTGTCCATCTTGTATACCCCATGTTCCCCACCCCATCCCTCTCCCTTCCACAGATCTCCTTCTGTCTCTGTTCCCCACTGTTTTGTCCTCCCCTCTCCCGCCACTCTTGTCTCATGCCCCCCTTGCTGTGCGTTGTGTGTTCGCTCTCATACAAGCCTTGACAATGCAGACAAAAATAAAAATGGTCAAGCTCCTTTGCCGTACCACCAGCATTGGAATACCCAGTCCAGCGATGTTGCTGTGGATGATGAAAGCATGAATCAGGCACCCTCAATCCACGACATCTTGTGAAGTCTTTGTCTTAGGTCCTTGATGACTCCCAGAGACCAGGAAAATGACTCCCAGAGAGTACCGAATCTTCACTCACAATACGTTCGTGGACCGGTGTTACCTCAATTATCATGGGAGTCAGCTTATTGGACACAGATACTGCAACTCCCTGGGCTTGGTAACCATCAGAGCAACCAGACCAGAAGTAGGTGTAACCACCCATTATGATCTCACCACTATCCGGTCTCCGGACCTCAGAAAGTGCTGCAATACTGATGTTGAAACGCTGATGCTCAGATGACAGCAGAGACAGGTGATCATCCTCTTTTAGAGCGAGGACATTCCAAGCACCCACCCGAAGGAACCGCCGCATGTGAACCCGAGGAGACTGCCATCTGGTGGAAGACACCTCAGTACTACCCGACACACACTACCATAATCTGACCTAGCAGGATTGCCCCGTGGTTTTCCTCCTATCGTCAAAGAATAGGGGTCCTCAAGGCTTTACCCCAATCCCGTCATCTGGTGAAATGCCCTGCGAAGGGCAGCTGCACAGGAAGTACTCCCATGGAGTTTTCATTGTTTTATTTGTGTATGATGAGGAATAAAGTGGTTTACAGTGGCCGGCGTGCAAATCCTGTCATGAACCTCATAGGAAGAGGGAACCCAACTGCAGGAGGACGTCTGCGGACACAGTTGGGCACCAGATATCGATGGCTGTTGGCTCGCTAGGAGCTCCTCCGCCCTTTGACAGGTTTTGTTTTAATATTGCAGCGTGTCCACTGTCCATGTCCATACACCCTCCTCACCAGGACATGACAGTGAACAAGTGATGTGGCTATCGAGGGTATTTTTGATTTATTAATCAATTAATCGATTATTTATTCATTTGTCGATGAGTTACTTAATTTTCAAAAAGTTTCAGAGTCGGATGAAACAGTGGTAGTTTTGGTATGCTATTAGCCAATTGACTGAGAAATTAATTATTTTACGATTATTATTTACTTATTTTAATTTTGCAATTAATGCATTAAACAATCAATTATTGTACACCACTCCCTCCCGATTCCGTCTCCATATGCTGCATGGTAGTGGGGCAACTTAGCTAAATATAGCATAACAATTGTGCATTTTGTGAGGAAAGCACCGAAATTTGCACACTATAGCCCTATCATATTATGAACAGATTTGGATATGTGGCTCTCAAATTCAGCCGCTGATGGCTGTGGCAGCCATTTTCCACTGCCATCAAAAATTTTGAGATGGCCCATATCCAAATCTGTTCATAATATGATAGGCTACAGTGTGCCAATTTGGTGTTTCCTCACAAAATGCACAATTGTTATGCTAAGTTGCCCACTATGGCGCTTTGTCGGGAGCAACGGCACCCATAATGTGCGTGGAGGATTTCTTATTTATTTGGCACGGGGCGGTGTACTACTTTGAATGTACCTACTTGTTTTTTCTGAAAATTGTGGCGGGTTTCGTCTGTGAAGTCGTGATAGCATGATAATAAGGAAGGAGAGACGTTACATATTCTGCCGTTTGACGTGGGAATGCCATTTGCTTTTATGAGTGGGAGGAGGATGAGAGTGAAGATCGGACAGCTTTGGAAGGGGGGGGTTGAGGACTTATGGGAGAGGGGGGTTGAGTCTTTATGTGTGTGGGGGTTTGAGGCTTTAGTGTGGGGAGGGGATTGATACTGGGTGGGGTGAGAGCAATATGAGCAAGTTGTGAAGGCAGTGTGGGGGGGGGGAGGGGGTGGGGTGAAAGCTTTTTTTTGGATTGTCAAACATGTATGTATGAGTTTACTCAAGTAAAACTTAATTTTTTGGTGTGTGTGTGTGTGTGTGTGTGTGTGTGTGTGTGTGCTGTAAGTTAGAGAGAAGAGAGGAGGAGGGGAGGGGTGACATGATAATGTGCTCGTGTTGGTGAAATGAAAAGGGTTCCATTAGGCCTTCTTTTTGCACATGAAGAATGTTGCTGCTGGGTTTGTATTACTGGGTTTGCATGTCCGGAATAATCTTTCCATAATATTCTTGATTGGATTCTTCTCTTTGTCCTTGGAGGGTTTGCAGTAACATGTTGGCAAATCACTTCACAGTGCAATACATGAGTTGCCATACATCATTGGTAACAACATCAAGTCTCCTTCAAATGAATCAATCCTTGGTTTTGGATACATACAGCAAAGTCAGCTGTGGATTAGAAATTGGTTATATTTAAATTATAGTATAATTGGTTATATTTAAGGAAAACCACATTATTTAATGTGGTTTTCCTGAATTATTCAGTTGATTAAATATTTATACAATTCATGTATGGCCAGAGTGTACTGTATACCCAATGCAGTATCACTGAAAAAATTACATTGGGAACAGAACTGCCAAAAATGCTCAAAACCTTTTTGTGTTGTGGCAAAGTAAAGGTAACTTTTATTTCATGAAGGAACTAGGATGACAGTTTGTATCTGGATCGAGATTCAAAACCAGCATCGAAGGCTCAGGGGTGAGTGTGCATACCTCTAGGGAGTCTCAGCCATCCTGTCAGCCCTCAAAATAACAGAAAGCAGGTAAACTCATCCTGTCATCCATCCAAGGTCAGCAAAACGATGACCAGCTTGCTGGGATTGAGCCAGTCGAGTATCCTCCGTCGGAGTGGTGAACCGACCAGGTTCGGCCCCAGTTCAATAAAACTCTCATTAGCCTTTAGGGCATGATGCCATGAAGAAGACCATCCATAATGCATCTTCCAATCTCTCATGCAGGATCACAGGGTGTCGTGCTCCAGAAGCTTTAAAGCTGTACAATGCTGTGTAGTCAGGGTGGCACCAGTTGTACAATTTCACCTTCATGATTTTAAAAGTTGTTTCAGGAACCATCTACATGGGAAGTCATAAAGGAATCAGGAAGAGAAGAGATGGAAGAGTTGGAATTATGGTTTTCATGATATTAGTACACCCACTCCCAAATGGAACGACAGGAAGGGTTGTGTTAATTCCTCTCTGGCGAATATGTCCGCAAAAATGTGAAAAAGCATGAATATGCCCACGAGAAACCGCGAATACGTGAAGCACAGGGCCACAAATGTAGAAACAGGTCTTAAAAACCACAAATATGCCCATGAAAAACCACAAATACCACCGTGAAAACCATGAATAAGCGTGAATACATGAAGCACATGGTTGAAAATGTAGAAGCAGGTCAAAAAAACCATGAATATGCCTGCGAAAACATGAAGCACATGGTTGAAAATAGAGAAGGTCAAAAAAACTGCGAATACATCCGTGAAAAACCACGAATACATGAAGCACACGGCTGAAAATGTGGAAGCGGGTCAGAAAAACCGCGAATCCGCCCGTGAAAAACCGGGAATACTTGAAGCACATGGTTGAAAATGTAGAAGCAGGTCAAAAAAACCGTGTAATACATCCGTGAAAAACCATGAAAACGCCCGTGAAAAACCGCGAATACTTGAAGCACAGAGCTGAAAATGTAGAAGTAGGTCAAAAAAATCGTGAATACATCCGTGAAAAACCACGAATACGCCCGTGAAAAACCACGAATACATGAAGCACATGGCTGAAAATGTAGAAGCAGGTCAAAAAAAACCAACAGAATACATCCGTGAAAAACGCTAGCGACACATGGAAGCACATGGCTGGAAAAAATGTAGTAAGGCATGGTTCAAAAACCAGTCTCCAAACGAATAGCTCCGTGAAAAACCATGATACGCCGTGAGAAAGAACCATTGAAGATACGCCCGTGCAGCGAAAACCATGATACGCCGTGAAACCGCGATATTGAAGCACACGGCGTGAAAATGTAGAAGGCAGGGTAGAACAAAGCTTGGAAATACATCCGTAGAAAAAAGCCATGAGATAACGCCCGTGAAAAACCCGCAAATACATGAAGCACCACGCTGAAAATGTAGGAAGCAGGTCAGAAAAACGTGTATAAACATCCTTGAAAAACCATGAATACATGAAGCACATGGCTGAAAATGTAGAAGCAGGTCAGAAAAACCATGTATACATACATGAAAAACCACGAATACATCCGTGAAAAACCATGAATACTTGAAGCACACAGCTGAAAATGTAGAAGCAGGTCAAAAAAACCATGAATACATCCATGAAAAACCATGAATAACCACGAATACTTGAAGCACATGGCTGAAAATGTAGAAGCAGGTCAGATAAACC
>CM068959.1:12128607-12155403 GCA_035128595.1 Eptatretus atami | reverse complement strand
CTAATAAGAAGTAACCCAACTGCAGGAGGACGTCCGCAGACCCAGTTGGGCACTAGATATGGATGGCCATTGGCTCACAAGGTGCTCCTCTGCCATTTCAACTTAGGGTCCTCCGTCTAATAAATACCGTTTTCTCAATGGTCACTTTATCTAATTACCGGGGGACATGCCCTTGGTATGCCTTGTTCAAACTGGATCCCCTTACCGGATCAGATGCAGCTGAGCATAACTGCCCAAGGACATACCGGCTCGAAAAACAGATTGTTGGGGGATTACGTCCCAGCTAAGCTAGAATACGAACCATGCTGGACCAATGAAGGAAAAGATGAAAACGAGCTGGGAATATTTCCATACAAGCATTTATTTACAATCAAGTGAGGTTAGGTATGTGGCACAGTATATTAGGTTTATTGGTATGTACAGCAGGGATAGCAAGGAATCTGTGGAGTGTGACAAAATGCAAGCAATCTTACAAAAGCAGACACAGAGCAGACTTATTGGGTCGCCGAAATAGGTGACACTTATTGTCAGTAATTCTGTCTGTTTGTTTGGATGTTTGTTTGGTTTGGAGTTTTGTTTGGAGTTTGTTCGTTTGTCATCAGCATAATTGGTAGTAAACGTGGGCGGATTTTGACCAAACTCGGTGGTAGGTACATCTTATGACCTAGTGCTTTGAAAATTATGATGGTTGCTCGGGACGCTTTGGTTCCCTAGCAACAACCGAAAAACCTTTAAAATCGGTACCGTTCACGCGAAATCAATTCTGAAAGCCATATCCCACGTAGGGTTATGAAATTTGGCACGAATGATCTACAGGTGATGCTCTATCAAATATATTCCGGTTTGTGATATATGGAAACTTTACCCGCAGCGCCCCTACAATTAGGGTATGCACGAAAATTGGCGAAATGAAGGCCCCCTAGCGACCAGGTGAGTGCATCGATACGAATGAAACTTTGCGGTTCATGGTACTCAATGAGTACTACAACTTTGCCTCAGGACATATGGCCGATTTCGCTTAGGTCAGGGTCAAAGGTCAATTAGTGAAAAATCGATAATATGCGAGAGCTGGAGGTGCCTTCGCGCCAAATGCTACTCCTCCTAGGGTTATGGTCGGATGGTCATGAAAATTCACACAATCGTCTGGAATACATTGTGCACAAACGATCGAGCCGGATTTTCGATTTAGATCTTTGTTCACCCACAGCACCCCCTCGAACTTTGGGGATTTCCGATTTCAAACCGCATTTTCGGTACTTTTCATTCAAATGGATACCGAGTAGTTATCAGTAGATGGAACTGGATGAGATTTGATATGCATAATCTCAAGGTGATTCCCTATCCGCTATATGACATACATTTTGCTCTATATCTTATAGTTTCCATGCTCGGCGACCCATCGCCGCCTACCGGCTTGTCCCATTATCACTTCTACAATCTTAACTTAAGCTATGACAGGTGCCATCAGCAATACACACACACAAACCCGAGGAAGATTAGACAGCCAGAAAGAAAGAGAGCAGATGAGGATAAACGACCTCGCAATACCTGGTGCGATCAGCAGACCAACGCAACACATTAGCTGAGAGGGAGGAATTCTGGTGTCTAAGGTGTGGGAGTGGGAGGTGTGGTGGAGTGCAATATGGGGGGTGCGGTGTTGTGCCAGAGGGAAATGTGATTGCGAGTCAGTAATGATGCTCTTTTGCGCATCCATAGGGGACGCGATAGAGGGGTGGAAAGAGAGAGAGGAGAGAAGATGTGTGAGGCGACAGATCCCTAACCTAGTCATGCATCAGTCTGTTAGTGTAGCATGTTCCTCCGTGGGATGCTCCACTTGAGTGTTCCCACCTCGAGAGTTAGTGCGTTACCTCTGGCTTAGTCAATTTGCCGGGGCTCGTGGCAACGTGCGCTCTGCACTGGTCCTCCGGAATAAGCACGTCTCAGTTGCACATCAACCGTGTGTGAACAGCCAGCGAAGGGCAGAGGCAACGAGGAGCCGAGACGAGCAGAAAAGAAGGTGGTGAAGAAGAGAGGTGAAGAAGAGAGGCAAAGAAGAGGTTGAGCAGCTCCACGCTCCTCCTTTTATGAGCCCCAGGCGAAGGGTGGGGTAACGACCCGAAGTGACGTGCTGTGACCCGAATCCCGCTTCTCTGTTGGGCCACAGCGGCCCTATCCATGCCCTGCCAGGCTCCTGGGGTCGGAAGTGGTCTCATTCGCACATGCGGTGTGACACGGCCCTGACTCAACATCGTGTATAAGCTGCAAACCTGGCCCCAAACATGCTCCAAGTGCAGTCTGAATGCTGAATAGCAATGCACACCCACCACCCATGCCCCTCCCCCCTCTCATGAGCCAAAATGCACACCGGGCCCTGTACCAAGCTCCTAGATTGCCCTTCCCGTGACCCCTCCTCACCCCCTATTTTGCCGTGTTCTTGCGACTGGACGAGGGTCTTATAAATCCTGCGTGCTCACCCGTGACATTCCTGGTGAGATGCAGTTGGTGCTATTAACGTCCATTGCTCGTCCCCGCATCATGCGGTTCGAGTACAGCCCAAGACATGCAGCATGCCTCTGTTTAGTGGTGAATTGTAGTGATGCAAAGGAATGAGGGGGTGTGGGAATATTTTTCCTGTGTGCGGGAGGTGTTGGTGGTTGAAGTGGTGAGTTTTTGGTGAGCAAGATGAGATGCCATTTGAAATTGGTGCGCAGATTTGAATGAAATGGTGCGCCATGCACGTGCTGTATGGTGTTTGTCCTCATGTTGATTCTCAGCTATGGGAGGCTGTGTGGTGTGTTTGCTATTCATATCGTGGTGTGTTTGCTTGCTTGATTGATTTGTACCATGGGTAAAAGGAAAGGGTTGGAATAGAAATCAGAATTGAAGACAGATATAGTTAATAGACCTAGGTATAAGACCCACGTCATGCACTTCATCCCGTTAAACCACGAGACATGAGGGGAAGGTCTAATTGCATGAAGACTAACAAAATAACTGCCTGGAGAGCACTGTATGTTGGGTGCCATTGCCTTAGAAGCATGCGGTTTCATATAACCACAACAATACATATATATATATATGTTTTTTTTTTTAAAGAAGAAGAAGGTGTTCTGACCAAAAGTAAAACTATATCTCCTCTGCTAATTTGAACAATAAGCAAGAGCAGACCCAGTCTCAGGCAATGTCTCACCAGCTTCACAGCCGGTTTCTTCGGGCCAATATGTCCATCGGTCGGTTGTATCTACATAACTTGGCACATGTACAATTGGCACGTACATTTTTCATAAAGGGGGGAGAGGGTAGAGATGGATAGGAAATTGAGACAGTGCTTTTGCTTCAGAGTGGTTGAGTTATCACGTGATTCACTCCTGGCATTGGGAATAATGTTGGTATCCTGTGATGTCTGTATGATGCGACTTCCCTTTCACCTCAAACGCTCCCCTACCTACGGAGACACCGCCGAAAGAGATGCAAGCTGGTCAAAGCATGGTGGGAGTTCACAGAAAATGTTTCTCAAAATAAGTTCCTGCACACTTTGTTGCTGGAAAGTAGTTCCACAATTAGCATTCGCCCAGGCATAAATTGGCATTATGTGCGAGTGGTGGTGAAACAAATGTAAGGTGATGTCTTGATCTTTTTCAGATAAAAACGGAATCCATTTTTGAGTCCTCGGTAAGAGTGTGAATAAGGTTTCAGATCATTATTATTACGAGTGCGGGCCCGTAGGGCGTGCCGTAGGCGCGTGCCGTACGTGCGTGGCCGTACGTGCGTGCTGAATGTGAAAAAAAAATAAATAATAAACGTTCAAACCGCGTGCCAGAACAACAACCACTCCTTCAATCTCGCGTGCCCTAAAAAAAAAAAAAAAAAAAAAAAAGCGTGCAAATAAATAAAAACAACATTTTCAAACCGCATGCCACAAACAACCTCACAGGCCGTTCCTTCGCTCTGCGTGCCCGTATGTGCTGGCTGTAGTGCAAAAAAACAACAACTTTCAAACCTTGGGAAACAGCTGTTTCCCTTGGGAAAATTCAAACCTTGGGATTAATTAATAATTTGAACAATTAATTCAAACTTGGGAAAAAAACAGCTTTCAAACCTTGGGAAACACTTTGGAAACAGCTGAAACAGATGAAAAAGAACGATATAAAACCTTGAAAAGGCACATACTCAGGTCCCCAGCGTCAATTGTGACATCATTATAACGAAGAATAAGAGAATTGTGACGTCAATCGTGGAAAAAAAAGAAGAAGAATTGTGACGTCAATCGTGACGTCATAGCACCGTGTTCTGTCATTGGTTGATAAATAAATGGCCATAACTTGGGAAACAATTGTCCGTTAATATCAACTTGAAAAGGCATACTCAGGTCCCCAGCGTCAATTGTGACGTCATATCAAACGAGAAGAAGAGATTGTGACGTCAATCGTGCAAAAAAAAAAGAAGAAGAATTGTGATGTCAATCGTGATGTCATAGCACCATGTTCTGTCATTGGTTGATAAATAAATGGCCATAACTTGGGATCCGCTTGTCCGATTAATATCAAACCTTGAAAAGGCACATCCTCGGGTCCCTAGTAATATTCCTGGCAAGTTTCAATTATATCCGACCAGGGTTGTCGAGAAACGGCGGTCACAGCACACACATACAGACAGACACACAGAGATTGCTGGAATTATAGATAGATTACAAGCCGGGAGACGTATCGGATAACGTACAAATATTTCTAATAAAAACACAGGATAGTCAAAGACTTTAACAACTAGAGAGTTCATCGAACCCTTACCTGCAGTCTTGTGAAAAGGTCACGTCAAGGTCATTTCAACACTTGATTTGCATTTCTGATCAGATCGACATTTCCTACGAGCTGCCATTTTGCTGAATAGGATATTGCCAACGCTGAAAGTGTGAGTGGCACATTTGATTGGGTGAGATGGTGTGATTTTGGCTAAGTACTGCTAAACTGGAGCTTTTGAAAGTGTCAAGAGAGTGATTTGTGGTCCACAGTGTTCAATTATGATTTCAAATGAAATAAAATAAAACGTTTTAAAGGTTGTAGAAAAAAACAACACAACATTATCGGAATTTTACAACCGTTGATGCAGCATTTTATACACCACCATATTTACACGTTAATTAGTTCTTCGTGCCTGTTGTTTGCGTCCTTTACGATGTCCTATAATCAGTAGGTTTCCTGTTTGTAATGATTTTCAATTTTGTTCACTTCCAGACAGAGAGAATAATTTTTTTTTACCTGACTCCTCTGTGCGCATGCACAATCGGGACGAGATTCATACAATTTGTCACATTCAGAGCCAAAGTACTGCTAACTGCAGTTCATGTTTTGATTCATGTTCTACAGTATTCAAAATATTACATTCCATTAAAATTAAGATGTTCCTCGATCTGTCTTTCTGTCCGTCTGCAAAGTGAACCAATTTCTGAACCCTACAAGGAACCAATTGCTAAACCCTACAAAATGAACCAATTGCTAAACCCCGCAAAGAGACCAATTGCTAAACCATACAAAGTAAACCAATTGCTAAACCCCAACAAAGAGAACCAATTGCTAAACCACAAAGAGAACAATTGCTAAACCCTACAAAGTAAACCAATTGCTAACCCCTCCAATGGGAATCAATTGCTGAACCCCACAAAGGGAACCAATTGCTAAACCCCACAAAGTAACCAATTGCTAAACCCCCACATGAGAACCAATTGCTGAACCCAACAGTGAACAATTGCTAACCCCACAAAGGAACCTTGCTAAACCCCACAAGAGACCAATTGCTAAACCCAACAAGAACAATTCTAACCTCTACATAGTGAACCAATTGCTAAACCACTACAATGTGAACAATTGCTGAACCCCACAAAGTGGACCAATTGCTAAAGCCCCACAAAGAGAACCAATTGCTAAACCCCAAAAAGTGAACCAATTGCTAAACTCTAATAGTGAACAATTGACCCTACATGTGAACATGTGACCCACAAGTGAACAATTGCTGAACTCTACAAATGACATGCATAACACCTCACAATTTGAAACAATTGCTAAACCCCTACAATGTGAAACATTGCTAAACCCTACAAAGTGAACCCATTGCTAACCCCTACAATGTGAAACAATTGCTAACCCTACAATGTGAAAATTGCTAAACCCTACAAAGTAAACCAATTGCTGACCCAACAAAGTGAACCTATGATACCCCAAAAAGTAACATTGCTAAACAAAGGAACCAATTGCAAACCTACAAAGGAACAATTGCTATCCACCTACAAAGTAAACCAGCTGATACTACAATGTGAAACAATTAGTGAACCCCCACAAAGTGAACCAATTGCTAAACCCCACAAGAGAACCAATTCTAAACCCCACAAAGAGAACAATGCTAAACCACTTACAAAGTAAACCAATTGCTAAACCCTACAATGTGAACAATTAGTGAACCCTACAAAGTGAACCAATTGCTAATCCCTAACAGTAAACCAATTGCTGAACCCCTGCAAAGTGAACCAATGCTAAACCCTACAATGTGAAACAATTGCTGAGACCCAAACAATCTATAACCCACTCACATCACTTCAGTTCTGTTACAATGGCCAGTTTTCTATTTGCCCAAATAGTTTAATTCAATAAAAACTGGTTAGAACTTTGTATTTTACAACCACTCCCAGCCCTTGAGCAGATTTTTGCTGAAAGTCACACGAATGCTGCTTCCACTCCAGTAGCCATGTTAGGTACTTTGGCTTTGAGTTCTTGGAGGTTGCAATGAATAACCACCAGAATGTCACCAGGTGCTGTGCTTTTGGTGGCATCTCTGAGAGAGGGAGAGATGCAGGTGAAAGGAGATTTTATATTAAAGGGGTGGTAATCCACAATCATCTTTAACAATCACAAGGATTAGTCACCTGAACCAATAGCACCTGTGAAAATCAGGCCTCATTTCAGTTGCACATCTGAACTCTTTTCAACAACCCTGCATTGTGTTAAACACTTTCCCAGTTTAATATAATTATTTAAGGGAAAATGTTTTTCTACTTTGGAGTACAATTTCACTTGATATGATATGATGTAATTTCATTGCAAAGACTTTCAATGTTCTGATAATGTGACACCTCAAGTTTGTGCCACGTTTTAAAACTTCATCGTTTTAGGGGAAATTAAAAAGCATTTCATAAATTTCCTTCAAAATTCATCAGCAGTTTTGCCAATAGCTTTGCTTAATGTTTTCAGGTGGAGAAGTGTTGTTATTTATTCACAGTGTTTGAAGAGATTTCTAAAATATTCCAGAAGATTATATCAATGTTTCAGATGCGTATATAAAGGACACGGGCAAGTGTTAATTTAAATAAGCCATATTCCACCCATCCATCGGGACCAGACTCTCTGCAGTGTTGGTGCTGCCTGAGCAGTCTCCTTGGCTATTGGGTACAATCTTGGAAGGTCGCCATCCGACACAGGATACCAGCAAGCTGGCACTCATTTTGCCGACTCAGAAGGATGATGGGTAGAGTCAACCCCATCTATGTATTAATTCAACAGCGAAGGGGGATTTTAACTCAGGATCCTTGGATCCCAAGCCACACCCTACCGTTAAGCCACACCAGGCAGAAGCCATGTTAAACGCCCAGAATCCTCTGCTCGATGTGACTGCTGAGGTACATGCAACACATATTCCAATGCCATAATTCCACTAGGCGGTGTTATTCAACAAGTGAACACCCATAAAAATCATGTCTATAATGTAAATTCATTGACAAAAAATCCTCAAATCTGACCCAAGACAAAGAAACATGGATTTGGACATTGAGTTTGTCAGTGAACCAAAATACCCCATTTTTACTATGATCATAAAGATTAAAATAAATCTATATACAGTACCGATATAAATGCGGTTGCATGATTAATCTGAAAGGATAAACATCTAACACAGCAGGTATAATGTTGGATGATACCTCATTAAAAGGTCTTGGGTCTGGCAAAGCACATGGACATCTAAATATATCGATTTTACATTATTTGGAATTGTGGGCATTTCTGTTGTGCACATGGTGTGTATTAGGCTGAGGTCATTGGTTCGCACACCTACTGGAAGTTAAAACTAATATAACCACAACTACCGCCTCCTTTCGGCTTGCACCCCTGCTCTTTCTCTGCTTTGTCCCCACATCACCCTACCCTTCCCCACATTTCTGCAGGGTTCACACGGTCCACCATTAACCCTTCTAGTGAGCTATCTAAATCCAGATCATCGCTCACCTTCACCCATTTGTTCCGAAACAGTAAGCTTATATACTAACCAATATTCCCCGGTCCTCTTTATGACAACACCCCAACCCAACACACAACTTTTGCGTTTGTAATAAGAAGACGATGAGATGTCCTGTGCCTTTATGAAAGTCTGTTGAATTATAAATAAAGTATAAAGGCCGTCAAAAATGACGGTTGGAATTATTTTATTCAAAATATTCGGAGACTGGAAGATTTGATGTTTTGAGCAAGAAAAAGCATTATTTTTTTAAAACCACTGCACAAATGTTCCCTATTTTCTTTAGCTTTTGGACCTTCATTTCGGGAGTACAGCTCTGTGAGCGTGCCAAAGCCTGAAGCCTCGGCCTAGTGTCAGGTGTGCTTATATCTTCTTTATTTATAGCATCGCACGCATGTAAATGCACTGTTTACTCTGCGTGCGTTACACATCACGTGCAGCAAATTTCACCTCCCTGCCCTTGTATTTATTGTTGTTTTTTATTTTTTATTTATTTTTAATGCGTCTGTTACACCGCCACTGAGCCCTGAAACCCCTGCAAAGTTTCCCCTAAGTTTTCCAACTAACCCTAACAGCTTGCAAGCCACCGTCTACATTTCAAAAGAGAGACGTTTACTCTTTAATGGGAAATGTTTTTCGAGTTTCTTTATCCTGCAAATATAGACCATAGTGAACACAGTCGTGTTAAAAGATTGGCTTTAAAACCTTCTAAATCGTCCTGTTGAAGGGGACAGACATCACACAAACAAATACACAAACACACACTGTGTCTAGATATGTTGTTTTTATTATTATTATTATTTTATTATTTTATTGAGCATGTGTAAGTGTGCAGGTATTGTGCTGTGCACGATTAATGGTAGGGACATTATTATCTGTAATTTGATAGTTCTCTCTCTTCCCATAAATTCTATTTAGGAGACTGTGGAGGGTTCTACTCACATGGGGGTTGTATGGAGGATCCTTCTCAGATTATAGCAAGTCATGGTTGAACTTTTCTCGTAATTGGTAAAGACTATACATGAGTGCAAGCCCTTGATTGGCTGAATCTGAGTAGAGAGATGGTGGGGTTCCATCAAGGTCGAATAGATGGTGAACATGTTTGTTCCTCCACGAGGTGTGTTGTGTGTGTAATGGTTGACAATTGGGATGTTTTTACCCACAGTCACCACACTCTAGTATGAGTCTCTAAATTTATTAATATAGATGAGAAATCAAAAGCCTGTCTCGTACACCATATTTATTGTATTTTTTATCTCTTCTCAATTCCTCACTGAAACATTCATCCTTTGTTTTCCACCAAATGCATTGAGGATCCATTCTGTAAACAAACTCTCCATAAGAAGTCATATAGGTCTCCACACACCTGACAGGTGCTGCTTGTTGCAGATTCATGACAATGAATATAATTTATGTTTGTTTAAATGGTTTGCCAAATTAATATCAAAATATGAATGAATAATCACCTTCCATTTTCACCACTCCCAGCCCTTTGTGCACTTCATTGCCTGGAATAATGCGAATGATGTCACCTCTCCAGCTTCCTCTGTGCAGGAACATTTTCTTCAAAGAGACGTTTTCTATGAACTCCACCATACTTTATCCAGCTTGCATCGCTTTTGGAGGTGTCTCGGTAAGTGTGAGCATTCAGGTGAAGTGAAACCGTAATATATAGCTCACATAACTCCATATTATTAGCAATTCCAGGGGTGAAACGTGATAACTCATCCACCCAGAGGGCTCTGTCTCACATCAAGAATCAAGAGATTTGTGTCAATGCATTGGGAATACAAGGTTTTCTTGAGAACGAATAACGTTTCAACGGAGCAGTCAAGGTTCATGAATAATTCAAACAAATAAATCCTCATCAATGAAGTGAAAACACGAATCAAGAGGTCAGACACGCAGCAGCAAAAAGGGGATAAAGAGAAACAATAAATAGGTTAATATCTGAAAGGAGTAAATAAAATTACAAGATATGAGTAAATGAAAATACAGTTAAATGAGAATGGCACTCGTAGAACGCATACCTCCACCAGGCTGAACAGTTTACGTTTTGTATCCCATTGATAGACCGGATCTAGATCGGACCTGAACAAAATTAAATGGACTTGTTCTTGTCTACTACTCAACTCTCCACCAAGTTTTCGTCTAATCGTCTATCACTTTATGAACAGAAAAAGAGCAATAAGAGAATGCAAACCCGAGCCAGGACTTCTTTTGAGATGTGATTTTTTTTATTTTAAGTTTTAGGGTAAATCATATGGCTGCCAAACCATGTGACCAATGACATATGTGCGTGAACCTTTTCTTCCTCTTGGACAGGCAGTCAAACGTGTAAAGTTCAGCCACTTCAGAGAACATAACAAGATTTTGAAGGTTAGAAAATTAAATAAAATTGCTGCGAATATCGTTTCGTCATTAATATTTTTTCTCTGTACCATTTTATCCAAAGTAAACCTCAAAACTTTCATACTGATTGGATGTGGCGTTCTACATATGCAATTACGACGTCACAATGAGGACACCATGATGTCATAAAAATCACATCATTCTCCATGAGGAGTACTTGCTATGTGCCAAGTTTCAATTTTTTTCCTGTGTGTTTCAGATACAGAGGTCCAATTTTTTTTCGTTTTTCCAATATAGTGCCACACCACGTGACCTATGACGTCATACCATGAAAGCATTCACATGAGTAGTCACACCAATGGTAAAAATTTCGTCTCAATCCTACGAGCAGTTGCGAAGAAAAGCATGAAAGTTCTATGCGGACAAAACAACGGACAGACAAAGAAACAGACGGACAAACAAAAAACAACGGACCCAATGCAATACCCTCTCTGAATCCTTGGCAAGGGTAAAATATCATGCTATATATCATTTTTGGATATTTCTCAATGATGAAGAATCACTTAGAAAATTTTCGGATCTTCACCAAAATCGACGATTTGGCCTCGTCACACACGCAACCTGTACACCAAGTTTCATCCGAATCCGTCCACAGCTTTTTGAGATATCCTGTCACAGACAGACAGACAGTCAGGGGGTGAAAACATAACCTCGCCTACCTTTGGTGGTGGAGATAATGAGTGGAAAAGTGGTCTTACTCGTGAAGTGTGTCGATCTTGATCAACGGACAAGTAGAACATTGTTGTTGAAATAAACAGGCATTAAACGAGGTTAAACAAAAGAGGGATTATATCTATAGATATATATTTTTTTTTGATAAGAGGAGCCAGGGTTCAGGGTTAAATTTATGGGGACTAGGACTGGCAAAAGAATACAGAGACAAACAAGACGTGAAAGAAAGATGGTTGAGAAATAAACTAATGCTTCAGGTGATAGCAGGTGGAAGGAGGGAACTGACATGAAGGGTTGACCACCATTCATACCTGGGAACAAATTCCTACATGGAAGCAACCAACATACACTCATCCCTCATTGATATGTTGCATGGATGGACAGACAACAACCATTATGCAAAGAAAGATGTAAGGATGGTTTCACATGATAATATATTTTGACCACACCGACCTTGTTTACAGACGTTTTGGCATACAACATCCTTTACATTAAAAAATGTTTTTATTATTTGTTTCCGGACTGTAAAAAAAAAATAGTCGTTATTTTTAAGCACCAATTTTATTTACTCTCTGTAACCAATTGACAAGTCGATGACTAACCGCATGGCTGCGGTGCAGGTGTGCAAGCTTTACGGACAGGAAAAAGTTCCTTATGTGACACTGCATTGCTGTAAATACTTGAATCTTTGTAAATACGTGCCAGTTTAATACAAGATTTGTTGTTTCCAAACCTGCTCCATTTTCCCTTTCCTTAACTGGTTTCGACATAGCGCCACAAGAAATAGACGGGAAGTTGTGACCCACCGATTCGCTGTGCTAGTTAGCCAGCAGCCACCTACAGTTTCGCTCAGCCATACATAATTAATAGACAAAGGTGGGAGTTGAGAGCATGGTCCTCTCTTTGGTAACTGGTCAGCGGAGAGTTTGGCACGGGACCTACCAGATCGTTAGTTACCTTAGACTGCGTCCGTGGTTGCTTACAACCATTCGGGTCATGAATCCCAAATTAAATAAACATAATCTCTAATATACCATATTATCATTATGTTATTCTGATTATATGTAATTTCCTTGATTAACTTCATGACTCGCCATGTGGAGTATAATGCGGTTTTGGTTCATGTTCGTACAGCCCAGCATCTCTGGTTTAACCCAAGGCATCACCAAGGAGAAGTTTCTCTCTCCCACAACCACTCCAGCCTTGTGTGCACCTTTGAGTCTAGATTTATGCTAATGAGATGACTCCTAAATATAAAATTTAATGTACATTATTGATTTTTAACATGCATTTTCTTTACTCTACACTTGTGTTGAGGACAGTGCAGTTCAGAGAGAAAATATTTATGATGTGACCAAGGACGATAAGGAAATGCTGACATTCCTTACAGTTTAATAACCAGAGAGTTCATGGAACACCTTACCCTAAACACTGTGTGCAGTCTTGAGAAACAGGATGAAGCGGGGTCTGCAAGCGGCAAATTTGATTTGCCGTGATGACGTAAAATGCCATAATATTGTTCAACTACTGCTAAACTGAAAGCTTTTGAAAGTGCCAAGAAGGCGATTTGCGTTCTTTTGTTCAAGTATATAATATAATTGAAATAAAATAAAGATTTTAAAGGTTGTAGAAAATTATTTCGGAAGCTTACCGCCATTGATAAACGCCTTTTACACCACCTTATTTAACACATTACATGAGTTCTTCATGCCTGTTGTTTGTGTTTTTATGATGTTGATCAGGACGGATTCAGAGCCAAAACACCGTTAAAATACAGGTTAGTTTTCCTATTCACCTTCCAATTTGTGTTCAAATGTGCATTGAATTGAGATCAAGTTGCTTCTTGCTCATAAACCGATGCTTGTAGAGAGAAAGCAGAAACACAAAGTGAACCAATTGCTTTACCCCGTGTTTCGCTTCACGTGTACGGTGTAATTACGACCTGTACCTTATACAAACACCTCTCCTTGGTTTCTCCAAGTCTAACAATATATTCCATCCATTGCCTTCATTCATCTATCTAATCACTTCCTGCCTCGTGAAACTCCAATAAGTTTGTTCATCAAGGCCTCTGAGAGTAAACCCATGCTGACTGTCTTCTTCTATACTAATAAAAGACAATGTGGTGTGTGATCAGTGTGTCAATGTGTCTCTTCCATAACTCCAAAACTATAAAACCGAGCAGCCTGAAACTTTGAATGCATAGTGTAGAAGTGGACTTCTTTTTAGTAGTTTTTATAATCAATCTGCTTTATTTGTGGGCATTACTAGAATTGTAGTCTCAGTTAATCACTGCATGTGTTTTTCAATTCTAATATTAATTGATTCATCATGATGTAACTCATTTTATTAGAACTTGTCATTAAGTGTAATAACCTGTGCCTCTCTTTTATAAGGTTTCTTCTGTACTGGAGTTAAAGGTCTACAGCCATTTGGCTCCAAAGAAACATTATTCGCTCGCTGCTTTGCTGGATGTCTTGAGAAATGCAACCCAAATATCCCTCCCTCTTCTCTCTGTTCTTAGATTTCTAATTCATGTGCTTGCCATTTGTGCTGACATGCCTTTGCGAAGGAATTATTCCATGCTTGATAATGATAGCTTGATACTTATCTGTCCAGAATTGCCTGCTCGCAGTTGGCCCGCTATTTGAGACCCTTGCCAGCTTTACCCTTGTCCGCCTGCGCAGTTTGTTGTTTCCGACACAACATCTGTAAAATCCTTCACATTACTCGAGCCGGCTCAGCCGAGGTTATATGTGGGTCATTGTGACCTGCTTCCTCCATTCCTGTCCAGTTATTTGTGAGAAGGTTCACACATACCGTCCTGCACGCTGCCACTGGGTCCCCCACCTTCTCCTGGGTTCTATATGTAGATGAATTCCTGTAAGCTCCGATTAGCGAAGACCATGCATGATTGTTGTCACAATGATCCTTTGTTCTGTAATTACGTATGAAAGATTCTATGTTGATGTACTTGCCTCATGTGGACGATTGGGTTTCTCGAGATCCACAACAATTCCAAGAAAACTCCAAGGAGTGCAAGAGTTCCACTTCCGGTTCCGGGTTTTGGAGCACGAGAGGTCTCCTTAAGGGCTCTCTGCTGACGTTCTCAAAGTTAAGTTTCCGGTCGTTATTTGTCCCGTTTTAACTGTTTATTTTTCTCACTACATGTCACTGTGTGTCCTAGTTCGGTTTTGTTTCAAAAATCGTGCTATTTTGTGAGTTTTTTTGTCGACGTTCTTACGCGGTGTTTGAGGCCTAGGCCTTGGCCTAGGCTTGAGGCCTACCGTTCGATCGTTTTTTTTGTTGTTTGTTTTTTCTCCCCATTACTTCAATTTCTATCTTTCATTACTCATTTCTCCTCCCCATTTCCTAACGTCCCTCATTCTCCCAACTAATCTCTTTTTCTTATCTCAAAAAAAAATAAAAAAATACCCAACAACAACTACAACAACACGCTAACCTTCTCCGATTCTGCTTCTTTCCTCCTCGTCTTCTTCCTCGATTTTTTCGACAACACTTCCATGACTTAATCTGTTGAAAACTCTCTCAAACATTAATATTAACAACAAAACGATCTTATAATGCTTCATCTTCCCTTCACACATGTGGTACTCTTTACTGTTTCATAATGCATACTACTTCTGCTATTTAACAGACTGCTCTCATTTCGACCTCTCCTTCATTCCTTGCCTAAAAATCCAACTATTACAGCGCTTCTCTCTCCATTCTCTGATTCGCTTCATTGCATCCATCAAGAATTGTGTTAAATCGCATCCCGACCTAAAACTTTTAAAACCCCAGTTTGCTATGGATGTTCACTTTCCATCAACCATTAATTTTTTCCAACTTCAGTGCCAACTCACCCCCCTCACCCGTCACTCTCACTCTCAAAGCCTCCCACTCTTCTCCTCCAAGCCTCCCTCTCACCTCTCTCAAAAATTCCCCTCACCTTTTCTCCACCTTTCATCCCCTCACTCATCTTCTCAAAGTTGCCCCCCTCTCATCACCAAGTGCCTCCTCCACTGCCCTCTCCCTCCTCTCTTCACTCCCTCCTCAAATCCTCAACTGCCTTCTTCCTTGTCTCTTGTCCCCCTCTCCCCAGCACCACAGAGCTTTTCTCCTCCTTCATTCGGCCCCTCCTCTAGCTATTCTGCAATCCCCCACACTTTCAACAACCTCCTTACCTCCCCTCGTCCTTGTCCTACCTCCCCCTCCCACCCCTGCACCAAAGCCTCCTCCCCTACCCTCTCATTAAAGTGTGGACCTCAATATCCAGGGCTTCGCTCAAACTTTCAGATCTTTCATACAGGCTGCACTGAACAACCAGACATAATCTGCCTAACAGAAACTTCTCTCCCAAAGTGTCTGACTCCCAAGTATCTCTCCCGGTTACTCCTCTCCGGTTTGACACGACCTGAGCTCGTCCTGGTGGAGGTGTTGCTCTCTTCATCAAAAGACTCTATTCCTCACTCTCCTTGCATGCTCTCACTCCCCACACCCCAGGAATACTCTGGCTACGGCTTCCCTCACTCCCACCTCATGTTTATATGTGTACTGTACGTCCACCGAACAGTGATGACTCCATCTACACTCACTATCCGAAAACATGAGCATCTTCTATCTTCTCATCCAAACTCTCTCTCTTATGTGGTGACTTCAATTGTCATCGCCAGTTGGCTAGGTGGGTACCTCTCTCACCTGTCATGGTACCCAGCAAAAGCTTTCTGTGACTCATTGGGACTGACTCAATCGGTCAATTTCCCGACCCGGATCTCAACCAATGGTACTCCATCTTTCTAGATTGATTTTGACAATTTCCCTGACAATATCTGTGCTCTTCCTCCGCTCCAACGGTCTTTGACCATGTGCTTGTCAAAGTGGCATCTCTCTGGCTGTTATCGAGAAACCACCTCACCGCCGTCGAGTCTGGCATTTCACGCAAGCCGACGGCAGGGTTCCAAGCAGCTATCAACTTACAGACTGGTCTCCTATCACTACTTTCTCAAACATCAACTCATCCTGGGATCTTTCAAAGAAACTTGCTCTACTCATGCACAGATTTATCCTCTCGTCTTCAGTTGTCCTACCTCTCCCCCCCCCTTGTTTTACTGGAGCTGTGGCGAGGCAGTTGTCCTGAAACACTTGCCTTTGCCTCATGGAAAGCAAACCCAACTGTGGGCAATCTCATTTCCTTCCACAAAGCTCAGAACAATGTGTATCTACCCTCAGGAGAGCCAGAAAACAACTCTTTTTCATCTCAAGTCTGAACTCTCAAACCTCTCTCCCTCCTCAAAATCCTGGTGGCGTTTAATAAATCTGTTTCTGGTGTGTTCCCTCCATCCCTCCCTTACTCAAATGGCTGCACTGCTGATACCGCACGTGATAAAGCTGAATGTCTAAACTCGTGTTTGCAGCTAAATCTGTGTGTCTAAACCCATCACTTTCTCAACCCACCTTACCAGTCGCACCAACTGTCCCTGGACTTGTGTCCTTTTCTTCTAACAAGGTGGAGAGCTTGCTTTCAAACCTCGACTCAGATCTGCAACCGGTCCAGACGGCATCAGCCACGTGTCCTCAAAGCCTGCTCTTCTGCCTTGCTCACCTCTCTCTGTTCTTATTCACCTCATTTGCTCAAGTCATCTGCCATCTGCTTGGAAATCTGTTACACACTGCCTGCATAAAAAAGGTGCAAAAACAGATCCCTGTAACTACAGACCAATCAGCCTTCTCCCAATCTCCGCAAGGTTATGGATCCATCATCGCTTCGACATGAAATCCTTCCTCTTCTCCAATGGCTTGATTTCCGATCATCAATTGGTTCAGACCAGGTCACTCTACCCTGGATATGCTGCTTCTGCTTCCCATCAATGGATGGAGGTCCTCAATGCAGACAGGAAATCCGAGCCGTATCCCTGACATATCACGCTGTTTGACCAGTCTGGCACCCTGCACTACTCACCAAACTCTCTTCCATGGTATCCAAGGCCATCTCCACTCATGGCTGCAGACTTCTCTCATGTCGTGTCACGTGGCCCTAAATGGAGTTTTTCATCCCTCTTTCTGTGCAGGCTGGAGTTCCTCAAGGTAGCGTTCTGGGCCTGTTCTTTTTCTGGTTTTCATCAATGATCTCTCCGACTCTCTGGGAAAATCCTCTATATCTTCTTTGCCGATGACTCCACCCTCTGCCGTACCATCTGTCATCCCTCAGACCGGCAAGCAGCAGCTTTTCGCTCACTGCAGATCTGGAAAATCCAAACTGGTCAACACATGAACAGTCTTCAATCCAGACAATTCACACCTCACTATGTCTCTTCGAAAGGGACCGTTTAGAAAACCCCCCATCCACTTTCAACAATCCTCTGGAAGAAGTCTTTTCTTTCAAGCTTCTGGGTCTCACTATTGCCATGACTTTCCTGGGAAGTCACATTCCAACTCGCCTCAAAAGCAGTCGCCGACTGGGAATCCTCCGTCGTGGCAAAGTCCTTCCTCGCCTCTTGAGCTCCTGACCACTTACAAAGCTTTTGTCCGTAGCCTGATGGAGTACTGCTCTCCCCTGGGCTGGTGCTCTGCCTCCCACCTTTCTCGGTTCACATGTCGAAACCAGGGCATTTAGGATCATCGGATCTCCCGCAATGAAGCTGAGTCTTTGGGCCTCTCACTCAATCACGAGGTTGGTCGGTGGTCTTTCTGTCTTTTACCGACTCTCCAGCCTTGCCCCCCTGCTCTCTCTGCCATTTGTCCCACACAATTTGCACAGGCGCTCAAGGTCCGCCAACAACCCCTTCTGTTAAAACTACCAAAATCACGAACCACTGTCACCTTCACTCCTTCATTCCTCTTTTTTCCCGCCTTTGGAATAAACTCCCTCACTCTATTCTTTCCATTTTTCCCTCCAGGCTTTCAACAGCTGTTCACCACCACCTCTTATCATCCCCATCCAAATCTCGATCTTTTCTACCCCCGATAATCCACCAAGCCCACTTCCTTCAATTCCCCTGCTTTCCTTCCTGAAAGTCCTGTAATGTCATCTTCTCTTCCCATGTTCCCGTCCCATCCCATCCCTCTCCCTTCCACAGATCACTATGTGTTGTTCCCCACTGTTTTGTCCTTCCACTCCGCCCCTCTTGTCTCATGCCCCTTGCTGTGCGTTGTGTGTTAGCTCTCATACGAGCCTCGACAAGGTATACAAAAAAAAAAAAAAAGAGTGAAAATTGGGGGGAATTAAGCACTGTATTAAGCACACTTTGAGATAATTAGGGGTACTCATCACAAAAAAACAACAAAATAAGCGTGACCAAGGCGGCGGCTCTCTGCGGTTGCTGGAGCCTTCAGCCGCCATTTTGTTCGGCCGATTCAAGCATGCCTCGATTTGGACACACGATCTACTCTCATGGACTAATTAAGTGTATTTACCAAATATTGTCAGATTTGAGAATCGGATCTGGTGAACAAATTTTTTATTCAAAATTAGCGATTATTTAATAACTTACCGTATTTATTTAAGCAAAGCATTAAACTTAACTTTTTATACTGTTCAGACGATTATATAGGCATTATTCAGATGACGTCACCGGTCACGTGACTGTGGCAGCTCCGCCATATTGAGTGGCAAGAAAGTATTACCGCGTCCATAACAACCGATAGTCTCCACTTCAACTACACCGTTATTTCCAAGCAAGCATTTTTTTTTTCTGCAAATGGCTAAGAGTTGTTGTGTCCGGAATGTACTCAGCATATACTAAAGGCTCTGGAGTGCAGTTTTACCACTTTCCCGCCGAAGTAGACCGACAAAATCTTTGGATATCGGTTCTGAGAGAGAGAAATGGCGACCTGGCGAACATAAGCCTTCATTTGTGTAGCCTTCATTTTGTCTCCGGTACGTAACTAATTTTGATACGTTATTTCAGTAGTTGGTATTAAATAGCTGGTGGTTACAAATATGTCTGATTTGTATCATTAAAATGCATTATATCCCTTGTTTTATTGAACAATGAGATAGGCTAGATCGCCTTTCTAACAGCCTGTAACGCGCACAGTTCTGAGTTGTTTCACGACAGAAGTCACATCGATATGTATAATACATAAAAAAACTAGCACTTGGAATATCCACAGCAGTGTGGCATTACACCGGATGTTTGTCATGGAAAATATAATTCTGTAAGCAAACCGACGAACGAAGATTTTCTACAAACTTAGCATTTAGACAAGAGGTTCTTGAAATTAACTTGTGGCAGCAGTCAGGTTAAAAAGTGACGCTGGATGCTGAACAAAACGAGCAACAACGAATACAATAATAGTGAAATGAAAGAAAACAGGCTTACCTTTGCCCTCACGATAACACAGTTCTTGTCAGCTTTCGTCGAGATTATGTCACTAACAACCGGCGACATAATATGAGTACGCGCCATACTCTTTCAGGCTTCAGGCTGGCTTGAGTGTAAGGACTCGGCGTTTCAACAGGTAAACATAGATGTCAGGGAAAACGATTTGAGGCCAAAATTTCCTTTCTGTTGTCCATTTATCCTTTGAAATAATATAAGGATCTTCACTAAGACCACACAGCTTCAGTTTTTCGCAGTACCTCTTCTAGAAATATTATCATCCCGTACCTACCAACCCTACCGATTCGTGCGGTAGCTACCGATTTTCTATAGCTCCCAAGCATACCGATTTTTTAGTCAGACATACCGCATTTGGAAATTGTTATTGGAAAAAAATAAAGAGTTGTGTGGCCAGTCATTTCATTCATAAAGATGTATCAGTGAGTGTATGTAAACTCTTGTGTACATGTATGGGCACATACATGTAGAGCTTGGGACAGTGAGTTAATTTATGGAACGTGACTGATGATCATGATGTTAGAAAAATAAAGATTGATGAGTGTATACCATTGTAAGTTTTCTCTTTTCACTCTAAAAATATGTTGATATATTTCAGCTAACTGTGGTCTCAAAATGCAGGAGATTGCACCATTTTGCTTCATTTTTGAAATTTTCCGGGGGGGGCATGCCCGGACCCCCTAGGGACGCGTGCAACGCCAGCCTACACTTTTCCTTCAAAAGGGTTGGCAGGTTTTGAAATCCGTGGAAATAGTCCAGAAGTGCGCGTGACACGTGCGTGGTCGCCATGATTTTTTGCCACTCAATATGGCGGAGCCTTACCTTCGCTGTGACGTCACTCGCTTAGTGTATAGGGTCAATTGAGTGAAGATAAGTATGGAATGTGCAGAAAGTGTAAAATCATTGAGAAAACACCCTGCTTCATAATCTGCTTTTGCAATCCATGGCGGCATAGTCCACAGGGTCCTTTTTTTTTTCGTTAATTACATAGTAGTTTGCTGTTTCCGTTTTGGGTGATTTGCTAACATTTCAAAATCGAGTACGTCCCGTAAAAAAAAAATAAAAAAAATTACTAAATAAATATTCAAACCGCGAGCAACAAACAACAACCACACAGGCCGTTTCTTCGCTCTCGCGTGCCGCGTACGTGCGTGGCCCGGAAGTTTGCATATTATTCGCAGTTACGATTATTCGCAATTTAGTTTTAATACCCAATTATTCAATTAGCGCCAACGTATTTTACCTTTTCGCAATGTCATGGCAAGGAAAACAAAGAGAAGAGAAGAGAGAAAAAATTTTTTACTTCCTGGTTGGAAGTACCAGCACTCTGATGTTACCAAAATTTATGCACCATCTATATGAAAACGATCATAACTTGGGCCATTGTGTTTATCTATAAATGCGCATAAGAAATCGAGATTATTAGAATACACGAAGTCATCACTCTCCGGAAGTCCGTACGTTGTAACCCGTAATGAGGACGCGGCTGAGCTTCCTCTCCCCATCGGCCACGCCCACGTAACAATGTGTTGTCATTGGTTGGTAAATAAATGGCCATAACTTGGGAAGCACTTGGCCGATTAATATCAAACCTTGAAAAGGCACATACTCAGGTCCCCAGCAATATACCTGGCAGTTTCAATTAGATCGGACCAGTGGTTGTCGAGAAACAGCGGTCACGACACACAACACACTCAGACACCACCACACACACACAACACACCACACACACACACACACAGAGATTGCTGGATTATAGATAAATTAATAATCTATACTATAAAAGGGTGCGTGTGTGTGTGTGTGTTATGTGTTTATGTGTGTGTGTGTTTTTGTTTGTGTTTGTGTCTGTGTCTGTGTCTGTGTCTTGTCTGTATGTTCTTTCTGTGTCTGTGTTGTATGTCTCTGTCTGTGTCTGTATGTCTCTGTCTGTGTCTTGTCTGTGTCTCTGCTGTGTCGTGTATGTCTGTCTGTGTCTGTGTCTGTATGTCTCTGTCTGTATGTCTCTGTCTGTGTATGTGTGTCTGTGTGTGTGTGGTGTGTGTGTGGTGTGTGTTTGTTTGTGGTGTGTTTGTGTGTGTGTGTTGTGTGTGTGTGTTGTGTTGTTGGTGTTGTGTCAGTGTGTATGTAGTGTGTGTGTGTGGGGTTTGTTCTGTGGTGTGTCTGTGTTTGTCTCTGTGTCTGTGTGCAGTATGTCTGTCTGTGTCAGTATGTCTGTCTGTTGTCACGTTGTCAGTGTGTGTATGTCAGTGTGTGTGTGTTTATGTGTTTATGTGTTGTGTGTGTGGTGTATGTCAGTGTGTGTGTATGTCTGTGTCTTGTGTGTGTGTGTGTGTGTGTGTGTGTGTGTGTGTGTGTGTGTGTGTTCTCCTCATAACTCCAAAACTATAAAACCTAGCAGCCTGAAACTTTGCATGGATCGAAGAAAACTTCAAGGGAGTGCAGGAGTGAAAATTGGGTGTTTGGGTTCATTAAAACTCCCCTTTGAAGGTAATTACGGCTTATTTAATTATGTCCTTCATCAGGCGATCCTCGGCCACTCGCTGGGGTCTTAAGGCGTTTTCCTGGGTAACTCGCTGGGGTTGAAGCTGCCATGTTTCTTGGCCTGGATGTAAGCTCCAGATTTGAAAGTATCAGCAGTTCTGACTCCCCCCAAAAAGTGTTGATTTGTCCAATTCGGACATTACACGGACATTTCCGGGTGCATAATTGTATCATGAGCAATTGGTAATCTTTGCCAAGCCAGACATTCCGTTTGAGTACTTGAGTGCTGAACCACTTCCCGAGCTGAACAGTGCAGTTCGTGTCCTGATCGGGGTGTACAGTCGACAGTTATACACAGTAGAGGTACGTAACAGCACACACGGACGTGGTACATATGGTTAGATTTGGATCTGTACGGACTGTCCGTGGGTGTGTGGACATGCCATACCTGTTACAGGTGCCCTGGTGGTAAAGTTTTATCCCGTACCTTATGGAGGTTCTTTCAGGTTTTCCCTGGTCCTCGTGCCTGTTTCTAAACCACTTGTTTATCCAGTTTGCTTTACAAAGGTTTAATGTTTCCTTTTGTGAGTTTCAAAGCAAAATATATTTGATAACGCCCGATTTCCAAGCCGTTTGCCGTATTAACGTGTTTTATAAATTACCGAGACAAATATTTTTCCACCCGTCACACGCAGCTGTTTATAAAGAATAATGTTTTTGATCATATCCTTGTTTTTCGGTGAAAGCTACTCAAGGTTTCTGGGTTGTATATGGTCCGTACTGGAGTCGGTAATCACACTGATTCTAACCTTCCCATTCCCCTAAAATTGCCAATATCGGCCAAGTGTGTGTGTGTGTGTGTGTGTGTGTGCGTGCGTGCACATATGTGGGAGATGCTGCTGTTTCCTGCTATCTCCACATGTAGGTGGGGTTCATCAGGAGGTGAAACAGAGACCTACTAGGTCTCACAGAGTTTGTGTGTGTGGTTTTTAGAATGTGGAATGGAGTCCTCCAAGGGTGGGCTCAAAGCATCCACCTTCATTTCAGTAAGGGGACCAAACTGTGAAGTTTTCTGTTCTCAAAGTTTTGTGTCGAGGGCTCTCCTCAGGATCGTCGCCGAGCCCTGGACAGCTTCCAAATGTAGTTTGTTTGTAATAATATTCCCAAGGATGGTTTTTTAGCTCACCGATAAGTAGTTCCGGGGAGCTTATGGGATGGCGCGTCGTCCATCCGTCTGTCCGTCCACAAACACTTGCAACTTCTTCTCAGAAACTGCACATATGATTTCAATTAAATTTGACCACAACCTTCATCACCCATGATGGTATTAAAAAAAACACACCAGCAGAGGGTGTTATGGGGGTTGGTGTTTTGCCTCCCCAAGAGAGGTATTTGCCTTCTTCTTAAACAATGTACACAATTCCACTGAAACTTCATGACAACCTTCATCACCCATGACGAATCAAAGTTGGTTCATGACATTAGAAAAATTGCACCAAGGAGATTTAAGGGGGGTTGCCACCAAAATATGTATTTCCTTTCTTCTCCAAACTACACATACAATTCCAAATACTTGATCACCATTTACCACCATGATATATTAAAGTTGTTCACGACTTAAAAACAAGGACAAATGTGTCCAAGAGCCGCGTCATAAAGGTTTTGTCTTCAGAACAAGAAGAAGAAGAACAACACGGGATTTTTAAGGGGTGGATTCATTCATTTAACAATCACAGGATTAGTCACCTGAGACCAAGCACCTATGGCCTCATTTCCAGTTGCACATCTGAACTCTTTTCAACAACCCTGAGCCATTTGTTAAACACTTTCCCAGTTTAATTTATTATTTAATGGGAAAATGTTTTTCTACTTTGGAGAACATTGCACTTGATATGGATATGATGTAATTTCATTGCAAAGATTTCAATGTTAACTGATAATGTGACACCTCAAGTTGTGCCACGTTTTAAAACTTCATCGTTTGGGGGAAATTAAAAAGCATTTCATAAATTCCTTCAAAATTCATCAGCAGTTCTGCCAATAGCTTTGCTTATTGTTTTCAGTTGGAGAAGTTTGTTATTTTATCAAGTGTTTGAAGAGATTTCTAAATATTCCAGAAGATTAATATCAATGTTTCAGATGCGAAATAAAGACACGGGAAAGTGTTAATTTAATAAGCCATGTTCCACCCATCCATCGGGACCAGACTCTCTGCAGAGTGTTGGTGCTGCCTGAGCAGTCTCCTTGGCTATTGGGTACAATCTTGGAGGGTCGCACTCTGACACAGGATACCAGCAAGTGGCACTCATTTTGCCACCTCAGAGGATGATGGATAGAGTCAACCCCATCTAGTATTAATTCAACAGCAAGGGGATTTGAACTCAGGATCCTTGATCCCAAGCCCACCACCCAATATAAGCAACACCAGGCAGAAGCCATGTTACACGCCCCAGAATCCTCTGGTCCGATGTGACTGCTGAGGTACATGCACACCATATTCCATGCCATAAATTTCCACTAGGCGGTGTTATTCAACAAGTGAACACCCATAAAATCATGCTCATAATGTAAATTCATTGACAAAAAATCCTACAAATCTGACCCAAGACAAAGACACGTGGATTTGGACATAAGAGTTTGTCAGTGAACCAAAATACCCTATGTACTATGATCATAAAGATTAAAACAAATCTATAATACAGTACCGATATAAATGCGAGTTGCATGATTATATCTGAACGGATAAACATCGTAACCAAGCAGGTATAATGTTGGATGATACCTATCTTATAAAGGTCTTGGGTCTGGACATCAGCACATGCGGACATCTAAAATATCGATATTCACATTATTTGGAATTGTGGGCATTTCTGTTGTGCACATGGGTGGTGTATAGGCTGAGAGTTATTGGTTCGCACACCTACTGGAAGTAAAAAAACAATATAACCACAAACTACCACCTCCTTCTGATCTTGCACCTTCTGCTCTTTCTCTGCTTTGTCCCCACATCACCCTACCCTTCCCCCATGTTTCTGCAGGGTTCACACGATCCACCATTAACCCTTCCGTGCGAAGCTACTAAATCCAGGATCACTGCTCACCTTACCATTTGTTCCGACAAGTAAGCTTATAACTACCAATATTCCCGGTCCTCTTTATGACAACACCCCACCCCACACACACCCCATTTTGCGTTTGTAATAAGAAGACGATGAGATGTCCTGTGCCTTTATGAAAGTCTGTTTGAATATAAATAAAGTATAAAAGGCCGTCAAAAATGACGGGTTGGAATTATTTTATTCAAATATTCGAGACTGGAAGATTTGATGTTTTGAAGCAAGAAAAAGCATTATTTTTTTTAAAACCACACATGCACAAATGTTACCCTATTTCTTTAGCTTCTGGACCTTTCATTTCGGGGGTACAGCCTCGTGAGCGCCAAAGCCTGAAGCCTCGGCCTAGTGTCAGAGGTGCTTATCATCTTCTTTATTTATTAGAATCGCACACATCTAAATGAACACACGTTTTACTCTGCGTGCGTTAACACTCACGTGCAGGAATTTACCTCCCTGCGCCTTGTATTTATTGTTGTTTTTTTTTTTTTTTTATTAAAATGCGTCTGTACACCGCCACTGAGGCCCTGAAACCCCTACACAGTTTCCCCTAAGTTTCCCAAGCTAACCCTAACAGCTTACAAGCCACCGTCTACATTTCCAAAAGAAGACGTAGTTACTATTTAATGGGAATGTTTTTGAGTTTCTTTATCCTGCAAATATAGACCAGAGTGACCACAGTCGTGTTAAAAGATTGGCCTTAAAAACCCTTCTTAAATCGTCCGGTTGAAGGGGGACAGACATCACACAAACAAATACACAAACACACACCGTGTCTAGATATGTTGTATATTATTATTATTATTATTATTGAGCATGTGTAAGTGTGCAGGGTATTGTGCTGTGCACGATTAATGGTAGGGACATTATTATCTGTAATTTGATAGTTTTCTCTTCTTCCCATAACAATCTCCTGTTTAGGAGACTGTGGAGGGTTCTACTCACATGGGGGTGTATGGAGGATCCTTCTCAGATATAGCAATGTCATGGTTGAACTTTCTCGAATTGTTAAGACTATACATGAGTGCAAGCCCTTGATTGGCTGTACCTGAGAGAGAGATGGTGGGGTTTGCCCACAAGGTCGAATAGATGGTGAACATGTTTGTTCCTCCATGAAGGTGTGTTGTATTGTGGTAATGGTTGACAATTGGCAATGTTTTTACCCACAGTCACCACACTCTATTATGAGTCTCTAAATTGTATTAAATACGATGAGAAATCAAAAGCCTGTCTCGTACACCATATTTATTGTATTTTCTATATCTCTCTCCAATTCCTCACTGAAACATTCATCCCCTTTGTTTTACCACCAAATGCATTGAGGGATCCATTCTGTAAACAAACTCTCCATAAGAAGTCATCATAGGTCTCCAAACACCTGACAGGTGCTGCTTGTTGCAGATTCATGACAATGAATAAATTTATGTTTTGTTAAAATGGTTTGCCAAATTAATATCAAAATAAGAATGAAATAATCACCTTCCATTTTCAACCACACA
>CM068959.1:12108930-12124055 GCA_035128595.1 Eptatretus atami | reverse complement strand
GTAGAACGGATTACCTCACCAGGCCTGAACAGTTTACGTTTTGATCCCATTTGATATAGATCCGATCAGATCCGGATCTGAACCAAATCAAATAGACTTGTATCTTGTCAACTCATCTCAACTCCGTCTCACCTACAAGTCTTACATCTGAATCCGTTCTATCCACTTTTACTGACACATTATGAAAATTATAGACGCAATTTACACGAGAATGCGGAAACCCCAGAGCCAGGACTTCTTTTGAGTGATGTATTTTTTATAAGTGTTAGGGTAAAATCCAATAGGCTGCCAAATCATGTGACCAATGACATTCATGTGCGTGAACCTTTTCTTCCTTTGGACAGGCAGTCAAACGTTTGTAAAGTTCAGCCACTTCAGAGAACAAGATTTTTGAAGGTTTAGAAAAAATTCATTAAATTAAAATTGCTCCGAATATCGTTTCGTCATTAATATTTTTTCTCTGCACCATTTATCCAAAGATAACCCTCAAAAACTTTCATATGATTGCGATGTGGCGTTCTAAACATATGCAATTACGACGTCACAATGAGGGCACCCATGCATGTCATTTAAAAAATCACCACTCATTCCCCATAAAGGAGTACCTTGCTATGTCCAAGTTTCAATTTTTTCCTTCATGTGGTTTCAGAGATAGAGTCCAAATGGTTTCGTTTTTCCAATATAGCTGGCCACACCACGTGACTATGACGTCATAACCATTTAAAGCATTCCACATGATTAGTCACACCAATGCGTAAAAATTTCGTCTCAATCCGACAAGCAGTTGCGAATAAAAGCATGAAAGTCGGTTATGCGGACAAAACAAACGGACCCAATGCAATACCCTCTCTAATCCTTTGGCCAAGGGTAAAATATCATGCTTTGTATATCATTTTGGCCATATCTCTCCAATTGATGAAGAATCACTAGAAAAAAATAATTTTTTTCTTTCTCTTATCGCTCCTTTTTTCGGTTCCGAAGTCATATTTTGTTTTTCGGTTTGTACTGTTTACTTTTTTCATTTTCCTCCTTCTTTCTATTTAGTCGTTATCTTCTGTCTGTTATATCTTCTTTCTTCCATTTTCGGATTCGGTGTCTTTCTTCTTTTTCTCGGATCGTCTACTCCTTTCTCATTCGGTTTTTATTCCTATCTTTTTTCTTTTCATTATCTCGCCATTTCTTTTCTTTTTGTCCTGTTCTCTCGTATTGCGGTCTGTTCGTTTTCTCTTCTTATTTCTTTTCTTTTTTTTTCTCTGTATCGCTAGTGCTTATTCTTCGTTTTTTTCTCGTTTTTTTCGTTCTTTTATCTTATTTATTTCTCGCGCTCTTTTTTTTTCTTTTTTCGTTTTCTTTTTTTTCTATTTGATTTCTTTCCTTATTTTCTGTATTGTTCTCTCCTGGTTGCTCATTTATGTATTTTTGTTGTTTCTCTATTTTCGTTCGTTTCGTTTTATTCTTTATTATTTTTTTCTTTCTATTCTCGCTCTTGTGCGGTCGTGTTGTTTGTTTTCGTTTTTTTCATCTTTTCTCTTTTGTTGTTTTGTTATAAATCGTATTTTTTGTTTTTTCTCATATCTTTCTCTCTTCTAATTTTATTTGCTTGTATCGCTTATTCTCTTTTTAGTTTTTTCGTTTTCTTATCGTACTTCATCAATTATCTATTTTTGTACTTTCGTTTTTTCGCCCTCTGCTCGTTTTCGGTCTTCCGATTTCTCGGTTTCTTTTTTCACTCTCGACCTTTCGTTTTTCTTTTCTTTTGTCGTTACATTTCGATTTCTGTTACTTTGCCTGTTCATTTTTTTCGGAAATTTTTCTTTGTTTGTTTTCGGGGGGGGGGGGTTTTTTTTCGTTTTTTTTTTTTAATTTTCGGATCTTCACCAAAATCGAAACAACTCGCCTCGCTCACACACGCAACCGTTACACCAAGTTTCATCGAATCCGTCACAGCTTTTTGAGATATCCTGTTCACAGACAGACAGACAGTCAGGGGCTGAAAACATAACCTCGCCTACCTTTGGTGGTGGAGCATAATGAGTGGAAAAGTGCGTTTTACTCGTGAAAGTGTGTCGATCTCTGGATCACGACAAGTAGAACAGTCGGTTGAAATAAACAGGACAAAATAAACGAGCTTAGAACAAAAGAGGCGGATTATATCTATAGATATATATTTATTTTTTTTTGAAAAGAGGGCCAGGGTTCAGGGTTTAAAATTTCAAGGACTTAGTACTGGCAGAAAGAATTACGGAGACCAATAAGACTGAAAGAAAGAATGTTTGAGAAATTAACTAATGTGTGCGTATAGCAGTGGAAGGAGAACTGGACATTGAAGGGGTTGACCACCATTCATTACCTGGAACAAATTCATACATGGAAGCAACCAACATACACTCATTCCCTCATTGAATATGTTGCATGGATGGACAGGCAACAACCATTATGCCAAGAAAGATGGAAGGATGGTTTCACATGATAATATATTTTGACCACACCGACCTTGTTTGGCAGACGTTTCATACAAACATCCTTTTACATTAAAAAATGTTTTTATTATTTGTTTCTGACTGTAAAAAAAAAAAAAGTCGTTATATTTTTAATCACCAATTTTATTTACTCTCTGTAACCAATGACAAGTCGATGACTAACCGCATGGCTGCGTGCAGGTGTCAAAGGCCTTTTACGCGACAGAAAAAAGTTCCTTATTGACACTGCCATTGCTGATAAATACTTGAATCTTTGTTAAAATACGTGCCAGTTTAATACAAGATTTGTTGTTTCCAAACCTGCCGCTCCATTTTTCCCTTTCCTTAACTGGTTCAACATTAGCCACACACAAGAAATAGACAGGAAGTTGTGCCTCACCGATTCGCTGTGCTAGTTTAGCCAGCAAACCCACCTACAGTTTCGCTCAGCCATACATAATTAATAGGACAAAGGTGGGAGTTGAGAGCATGGTCCCTCTCTTTTGGTAACATAAGTCAGCGGAGAGGTTTAGGCACGGGAACCCACCAGATCGTTAGTTACCTTTAGACTGCGTCCGTGGTTGCTTAACAAACCATTCGGCGTGCATTGAATCCCAAATTAAAATAAAACATAATTCTGATCATTAACCATATTTACATCATATGTTATTCTGGATTTATTGTTACGAATTTGGAATCAATTGCACACAACATACAGTCCCTTAGTCAGCTATTGTCGATAATGCATGTTCCTAGATAGCTCACCTTTTCATGTTTAAATGTTTCAGAGATCGATTATATTTGCGCTGGCGGATCGATTTAATAGTTAGGGAACGAAACAATTGGAAGACGTCCCTCCCCCTCTTCTGGCGAAGAGGAGAGAACCCTGCCATCCCGTGACGTCAACAACTCCCTCCACCCGTGGATTGAGCGGGGGGGGGGGGTGATCACGAAGGGCATGAGTCACGCCGGGTGCGGGGAGGGGGTGCAAAGGATAAAGAGGACATCTTTTCTTTGTTCGAAAAGAGTCCCGTGGAGTCCCGTGTAGGGCTGAGTTCGTGGGCTTGAGTTCGTGGTGGAGTCCCTTGGTGGCGGCTTGAGTATCGTGGCTGAGCTTGTGGGAGTCCCGTAGTAGGGCTGAGTTCGTGGGCTGAGTTCGTGGGAGTCCCGCGGGTAGCGCTGAGTTCTGTGGGCTGAGTTCGTGGGAGTCCCGTGGCAGAGTTCGTGAAGCAAAAGTCCCGTTCTGAGTCCCTGTGCAGAGTTCGTGTTGCTGAGTCCCGTCGGGAGGAGTAAGCTTTTGCTTCCGGACGAGAGCCGTCGTTCAGCAGCCATCGGGTCCTTGCTTGGCTTGCTTGGCTTGAGGCCTTCGGAAGCTTTTTGCTGCGCGCTGGCTCATGTGAGCATCGGCTGCTGCTTTGTGTTGGAAGGAAACTTGAGCCGCTGTTTGTTCGGCTCGAGCTGCGAGTGGCAGGCGTTCTTCCTCTTCTTCCTCTTCTTCTTGGTTCGTGGAGCTTTTCGTTCTCCATTTTGCTTTCCCGGCTATGGTGTGCCGACGCATCGGGCCTCTTCTTGGAGTTGGATCCTCGGGGGGAAGCGACGATCGACAGGAAGGATCGGCGCCTCGTCTCACCAGGCACGTGTTTGAGAAGCGCCGGGAGGATTCGCCGGGAGCTCGGGAAGGATCACAGGGCGATTGGATCCAGCTCGCTCTTGCTGGAAGCCAGGGTCCGGACAAGTGAAGACCACACGAGGTGGAAAGGTTCGAGCAAAGCTCTGAGTTTCAGCTCACCTTCCTCCGAGCTGGAGCCTCGTGAATTAAAGCTCAGCCACCGTTTCTTGTGTGGTGTGTGTGGTGTGTGTGTGGTGTGTGTGTGTGTGTGATGTGTGTGTGGTGTGGTGCTGTGCGCGCGTACGTGTGTCCGTGTGGCCCGTCTAATAAGTTAGGAACTGCTGTTAAGTGTAAGTGGACTGTACATAAATAAGTAGACGGTCTGTAGTTCTTTTGTCGTGCTTTGTTGCTTCTTGTATAATTGCATTACAGTCTTGCCTTTATTTTAATTGCATATGTGTTTATTATAATAAATGTCCCTTGTGTGATGAAACCTGCTCGTCTGCTTCCATTCCCTTCATTGACTTGAACATTTCGTTGTTGGAGTTAGAAAGCCATTGCGTTTGCCGTCCCGTAATAGGGGACATTTGACCGACGGTTTCGCGATTACGCCGCCTCGGAATCGCGCACGGGACAAAAGCTCGCCTCGGCGTTTAGTTCCGTACGGAGTTTCATCGAGGGTGGAGTTACCCCGCGTAGTTGGATCACGTGCGGTATTTAGGTACATTGGAAAATTGGCAATCGACCCTAACCCCACGTGATCTGCGATTGGCGTTTTCGCGTCTTGTACAAGGACCCGTCGCTCGGAGTATCCGGCGCGATCTATATCCGGGGCGCATCGGTCGGCCGGACTCGACTTGCGGCTTCCTTTTCAGAGCGGTCGGTTGGCGGCTGACCTTCTCGGTCTGTAAACAATTGGTTGTCAGGGAGTGCGATTCGTGCCCCCTCCGCCTTCCGTAGCAAAAATTAACGGAGCGGATCAGGGTATACGGAGCAAACCCCCCCCCCCCCCCCGTGTTCCCCAATTACAGAGAACCGTTATAAATTTTATTCCCAGCCACGCAAAAATGTTCAGCCAAGGCGAGCAGGGCAGGAGCGGATTAGGCAATGCTGTTTGAATGTAGGATCTATGGCCGGACGGTTCGTTTTATTATTAATGCGCCACCACAGATTGTCGTCAGGGGGACCGGCCTGTGCAGGAACCTTTACCGGCCAACCTAAAACGGAGTCGCAAGATGGCGGCGCGGCCGCCACCTCAGCGCTGCACGAGCGCGTGAGGCGGGCCGCTATTAATAGCGCTACGAACCGTGCGGACGGCGGAAGCGCTTCCGTCCACGGTTTCAAAACCACGGGGGCATGGCAGGCCGAGGCAGGGCGACGACGCGTACATGGCCCGAACTCATGAACGAGTGTCTTATGCCTTGGGGCAGCGGAAAGTGTGGTGCATATAATATGTCGAGGAATTACATTCGTTTTGCCATTAAATTGGGATGAGATACGGCGGCGCACAAGACGAGGTTCAGGACGATTGTGTTCATGGGATCACACAATTGGACTGAGGCACAGGAGCGAAGTTCGGGGGCTGGAGGAGGAGTAGCCAGCACAGGTCGAGGAACGAGATTGCTCCAGAATGAGAACAAGAGAGAGACAATGGTGGGTAGAAAACCAAAAAAGTATGAGTTGAAACTGAACGACAGAAGGAAAAAAAAATAGGTTGGAGTACGATGAGAAATGTGAAGGAGCAAGCGAATGAAGCAGGAAGGAGAAGAAACTCAGTCGATTTGAAGCGAATCAATGAGATGGAGAAGGAAAAGAACAGAGGAACGTGGAATAGAAACAAAAAAGAACATGAATTTGAGGTGACAATTGGAAGAAAAGGCCGAGGCTGGATGTGCGAGGAGATAGAGAACGACAACGAACGAAACGGGAAAAAGAACTAACCCAATTGGAAGAAAACGATGAGATTGAGAAGCAAGAACGAAGAGGAACAGTGGGAATAGAAAACAAAAGAACATGAATTTGAGGTGGACAATTGAAAGAAAAGGTAGGCGGAGATGCGAGGAGATAGAGAACGCACAACGAACGAAACGGGAAAAAGAACTAAGCCAATTGAAAGAAACGATGAGAATTGAGAAGGAAGAAAGAGAGGGAACAGTGGAATAGAAAACAAAAAGAACATGAATATTAGGTCGACCAATTGAAGAAAAGCGAGGCTGGTCGAGTGCGAGGCAGGATAGAGAATGAAAACAACGAACGAAACGGAAAAAAGAATAAGCCAATGAAAAAGAAAGATGCAGATTAGGAACAGGAAAAAACGAGAGGAACAGGGGAAAGGAAAACAAAAAACATATTGAGTTGAAATAATCAAAACTGAGGAGAGAGCAAAATTGCAGTTCCACGGAGATGGAAAAACTCCGGGAAAGATAACGAACAGTTAATGGGCTCAGAGAGAAGAACGACTCAGATGGGGAAGGAAAAATGCGAGCCAAAAGAAACAGAAACTAATAGACACGCAGAGACAACAGAAATAAAATGTACAGAGACACGGGAGATAGAGGGTGAATTTGGACGGCGGTTAAAGACGGACACACACACAGAGGTAGCGAGCTTAATGGGGGCGAGCTGGCGGACTGTCTCGTGACCCGTCGAGCAGCTGGGAAAGCCTCCTTTGGGAACGAGAGGAGACGCTATCTCCCTTGAAGCGATCACGACCAGCGTGAGTTCGGTTCGTGCCGAGCGGAGTTAGAGGGGGTTGAGTGCTGTTGACGCGAGTGCACGAGGAGCTTGGGGTATGGAGGCCCGGGAACCTTGCACGTGGCACGATTCCCCAGTGTTGATTGGCCCGGTGTGTGTGGTGAAAGGTTGAGTGCAGCGGGCTTGTTGAAACGTGCACCTTGTGTGGAAGAGACCCCGTGTTGTGAGTGTTGCGTCACCGAGTTGCCGGGGTGCGTGCTTCCCAGCACTCCGTTGAGCGTTGTTGCCATCACACTACCGTGTGTGTGGAAGAGCACCACCGTGTGGAAGAATGAACTGTGTGCGTGAAACCCCCTCTGTGGTGGAAGTCCAGTATGAGTGAAGTTCACCGTGTCGTTGAGTGCGCAACCACGTGTGCGAGGGAAACGCAAGCTGGTGTGAGTGAAATGGCACAAGTGAGTGAGCCACGGTATGTGAGAGAGACAGCTGCTGGTAAGGGGAGATTGACAGTCTGATATGCGGAGAACGCAACCGCATCCCCCGTGGTCCGAGTGCCCATGGTGGAGCATGTCTGAGCGTCGTGGCACGCCAGAGTGTGTGCTTTGAACAGGCTGACGACGAACGACCCGATGAAGGACAAGGGCCAAGTAGCGCCGTAGCTGAATTGAGAACCGTGCCGGGTTTGCCACAGCCAGGCGAGCGCGGCGGGTCCGGTTGTGCTACGCACCCAAGGCCGCCACGTCGCGGCTGCGCAGGGCTGAAACCCGACCGGAAACGCCATCGGTGGATGTTAGCCGATCAATTAGTAGCGGGTTACCAGCGGACGGACAGGAGCTTGGCTAGATTCGGAATTTGGACGATGGGTTCCCACGCGCAGCGTGTTTGTAAAGCTCCAAACGAGCAGAGCACATAGTCGCTTCGCGTGGGGAACCCCTCGAAACGCGGGTTGCTTTGAGATGCGCAGAGTGACGTCATGGCTGCACGTGTGTTTGGAATCCGGCGAAGGGAATTCCTGCCGGCCGTACCGTCCAAGAGGGGACGAGGTTGCGCGGGCGCAAGCAGCTGCCATGACGTCACGGAAAAATCGAGCGCGCTGTGAACTGCCGCCGCTGTGCGTGCGCATTATGAAAAAAAAAAGGAGTTGAGAAAAGCAGCCTCGGCTTTCGGCTTTAGTGAACAGGATTCCCAGCAAGGGTGGAAGACCCCCTTGTTTGGGGGCACAGGACAGGTACTAGTTAGGCAGGATGGGTTAGATTAGTGAGACCGGCTTCATGGGGACATGCGGTTGTACCTCATGCAGCCCGTGGAATGATAGTTAGAGGAATTTTAGTTAGATTTAGGAAATGGAATTTTTGGATTTTTGGAGACACGGACAGACTGGAAATGTTGGTAGTGGAGAACGCCTAGCTTAGCTACGCTAGAGTAAATGGAACGTGCATGAGTTTAAGGGATGACGAGGGAGCACGAGTTAGTCAAGGGGATTTAGTTAGAAGGATGGCAGGTGGAGTGTTGGTGTGAGTTTGCCGAAATGGGAAAGTAATGTAGTGAGGAAGATTGTAGGACAGTGGGCCCAAAGTGTGCGAGTGGAGCGAATGTGCGTATGCATGGTGCTAATGACTGCGTTGGGGGGAGGAGTGATTCCCCACCCAAGTGACCCTGGTCAGTTTAATGTTAGCCTAGTGGCGGTTATTCAAATTACTAACAGGGGAGGTCGTTTTTTGTTCGGTGCTCGAGAAAGGCACGAAACCCGTTTGGATGGGGTGCAACGAGTTCATGGACGGCTGGAGCGTGGCTGTGGAAAGTGAGTATTTGTTTAGTGCGCACCCCGGCACCGACTAGATTCGGCCAGAGTAGGCCAAGCGGCCCAAGAGGGGGCCGCGGGATAGAGTAGCTGGAGACGCGGACCCTTAGCGCCAGAATGCCACAGGGCAGTGTAGTGGGCGACGGCGACCCTCGGAAAGGGACCCGCGGCATTCAACACGCCACTGTGCGGCATCGGGGGGGGGGCGCAATGCCAGAGAGGGCAACCCCCCACATTGTATAGGAGCAGCTAGGCTCGGAGGCCAGCCTGCGGCGCCTGGGGTGCCATATTAGAGTTCGGCAGAGGGGAGTTCCTGAACCAGTTGAGCCACGCTGCCCAGCCAGAAATTGTGCGAGGGTACGTATGAAAATTTGAGGGCAAGGCCCAACTTATAATGACACCACCAAGGCGACGGAATCATGGTTTTTAGAACCGATATTTTAAAGTGTGGAGGCCGTTTTTGGAAAGCCCCGGGGGTAGTTTCAGGTTAATGAATGTTAGCGGTAGATAGGAGAGGTACCACTTCGCACCCATCCATCCCTTCGCTTCGTTGATAAGGCGCTGGACTACCTTAGGTAGATCGCTGAACTCTGAGGAGGCTATTTCTGAACTTAATTGGGCCTCGAGACAGGACGCTAGTCTCTCCCTATCCCTCAGGAGAGGGAACATTAGGCGTTGAGTAGGCTAGAGTGCGACATGATAGGCTAAGCCGGACCAAAAGACAATAAAGGGGTTAGGGAAGACAATTATAAAAGAGAAATAAAAAAAGAGGCTAAATTTGTTGTTTTTGTGGAAAAATTAATGGAGCGGGGTATGGACAGAGACATGGCCGTCCCCACACCCCCGCAAAGGCGATTAGAGTGGGGGAGACAAAGTAGGCTAGTCTGAGGCCCGCCTTCAAAGCGGCCGGCACCACCGCACTCCCTCCAGACCTGATGAACCACACCTGAGGCCGGCCAGCTTCACCTGCCGGCCTGTTGTGCGTGCAGCCGCCGTGTTCTGCATGGGACTTGCCTTTGCCATGCCTCGTTTGCTGCCTCTGCATGACCCATGCCTGCTAGCCCTTGGTTTGCGTTGCCCCTTGTCCATCCATCACCATGTGTGCCAGGAAACCCAGTTTTGCAAGGACTGCCCTGCAGGCAGGCCCGTTGCATCCATCATTGTCCATTGTTTTGCGACCATCTCCCCATTCCCTGCCACCAAAGACTTGTGCAACGACTTTTGCCTTTCCCCTTTCCCCTTTCACAGATTAACAAGTCCTGGCCATGGTTTAGTGTAAATTTATAGTTAGGTTAAGGTTGAGTGGAAAAATTGTTAAATACGTGAACCGCCGCCTGCATGTATTGCGTTTAGCGCCCGGCAATTGTAGTAAAGTTGTCGAATGAGTCTGAGAGTTTTGTAAGTTTAGTTACGCAGCGCATTAGGTATTTATTTTTGGCGACACGTATAAAGAAATGTCGCACTCAGGGATCCCGAAGGTAGATACGTTACTAGCGGAAAACTTACACATGCTGTCACACGAAAAATTTGACGACTCGGACGAGTCTGTAAAAAGGGGGAGGGGTGTTTACGAATTTGATTCAATTGCACACAACATACAGGTTCCTAGCAGCATGTCGATAGTGCATGTTCCCTAGATAGCTCACCATTCATTTGTTTTAAATGTTCAGAGATCGATTAGATGCGCCTGCAGATCGATTTAATAGTTAGGAACGAAAAACAATGGAGACGTCCCTCCCCTCTTCTGCGAAGAGGGAAGAAGAACCCTGCCATCCCGTGACGTCACAACTCCCTCCACTCCGTGTTTGAGCGGGAGTTGGATCACGAGCGGCATGAGCACGCCCGGTTGTGCGGCGGGGAGGGGGCTGCAAAGCGATAAAGGACAATCTTTTCTTTGTTCCGAAAAAGAGTCCCGTGGTAGGGCTGAGTTGATGTGGCTGAATCCGCTCGGGAGTCCCGGGTAGGGCTTGGTCGTAGGCTGAGTTCGGCGGAGTCCCGGTGGGGCTCGAGTTCGTGAGCTGAGCTCCTGGCGAAGTCCGTGGTGATGGGCTGATTCGGGGTGAGTTCGTGGGAGTCCCGTGGTTCGGGCTGAGTTCGTGGGCTGAGTTTCATGGGAGTCCCTGCAGAGTTCATGAAGAAGTCCCCGTTTCTGAAGTCCCGCTGTGCAGAGTTCGTGTGCTGCAGTCCCGTGGGAGGAGTAAGCTATTTTTTGCTTCGGAGAGAGCAGTCTTCAGCAGGGCCATCGTGGTCCTGCTTTGGCTTGCTTGCTTGAGGCCTTCGGAAGCTTTTTGCTTCGGCTGGCCTTCACGTGAGCATCGGCTGCGCCTTTGTTTTGGAAGGAACTTGAGCCGGTTGTTCGCCTCGAGCTGGAGTGGAGGCTCTTCCCTCTTCTTCCTCTTCTTCTTGAGTTTCGTGGACTTTTAGTTCTCCATTTGTTTCCCGGTTGCGTGCGACGCATCGGACCTCTTCTTGGAGTTGGATCCTCGGGCGAAGCGATGATCGACAGGAAGATCGGCCGCCCTCAGTCTCAACCGGCACGTGTTGAGAAGCGCCGGAGGATTCGGCGGGAGCTCAGGAAGCGGATCGCTGCGATTGGATCCAGCTGCTCTCGCTGGAGCCCGGGTCCAGACAAGCTTGAATACCACACGACGGTGGAAAGCGTTCGAGTCAAGCTCTGAAGTTCAAGCTCACCTGTCCACCGAGCTGGAGCTCTGTGCATTAATTGGCCTCAGCCACCGTTTCTTGTTGTGTGTGTGTGTGTGATGTGTGGTGTGTGTGTGTGTGTGTGTGTGTGGTGTGTGTTGGTATTGTGCGCGTACGTGATTTTGGTTTTTCGTTGGGCCCGGTCTAATAAGTAGGAAACATGCTGTTGATGTAAGTGACTGTACATAATAAGTAGCGTTTGTAGTTCTTTTGTCGTGCTTTTGTTGCTTTATAATTTCATACGTGTTTTGCCTTATTTAATTGCATACGTGTTTCATTATAATAAAATGTCCTTTGTGTGAATGTAAACCTGCGCGTATGCGTCCATTCCCCTCATTGACTCTGAACATTTGTGTGTTGGGAGTTAGAAAGCCGCCCCCTTGGTTGTTTACCGTAATAGGGGCATTTGGACCGACGGTTCTCGGCGGATTACGCCGCCGGAATCCGCACGGACAAGCTCGCCTCGGCGGTTTGTTCCGTACGAGATCGTCGAGGGTGAGATACCCGGTATTGATCACGTGGATATTAGGTAAATGAAGATGGCAATCGACCCTATCCCACGTGATCTCGCCGATTGGCGTATTTTCGGTTCTTGACAAGACCCGTCGCTCGGGCAGTTTATCCGGGCCGGCGATCTATATTCCGGGCGATCGCGTCGGGCCCGACTCGACTTGCCGGCCCGTTCAGAGGCGGTCGGTTGGCGGCTGACCTCGGCCCGTAAAACAATATGTAATTTTCCCTTGATTAACTTCATTGACTCGCCATGTGGAGGATAGCGGTTTTGGTTCACGTTCGTACAGCCCAGCCATCTCTGTTTAACCCAAGCATCAGTTTCAAGGGAGAAGTTTCTCTCTCCCACAACCAAACTCCCAGCCTTGGTGCAGCTTTGCAGTCTCGATTTATGCTTATGAGATGACTCCTAAATATAAAATTTAATGTACATTATTAATTTTTAACATGCATTTTCTTTAACTCTTAACATATGTGTTGAGGACAGTGCAGTTCAAGAGAGAAAATTAATTTATGATGCTGACCAAAGGACGATGAGAAATGCTGAACATCCTTACAGTTTAATAACCGGAGAGTTCATGAACACCTTTACCCTAAAAACACTGTGTGCAGTCTGAGAAAACAAGACGTAGCCGGGGTCTGCAAGCGGGCAAATTGATTGCCGTGATACGTAAAATGCCATTAATATTGTTCAACTACTGCCTAAACGAAAGGTTTTGAAAGTGTCAAGAAAGCGATTGTTGTTCTTTTGTTCAAGTATATAATATAGAGTTGAAACAAATAAAGATTTTAACGTTGTAGAAAAAATTATTTTCGGAAGCTTACCGCCATGATAAACCCTTTTACACCACCTTAATTACACATTACATGATTCTTCATGCCTGTTTGTTTGGTCTGTTATGATGTCGATCAGGACGATTCCAGAGCCAAATACCGTTAAAATACAGCGTCGTTTTCCTATTCACCTTCCGATTGTTCAAATGTGACATGGAATTGAGATCAAGTTGCTTCTTGATCATAAGCCGATGGCTTGTAGAGAGAAAGCAGAAACAAAAGTGAACCAATTGCTTTACTCCCCGTGTTCTCGCTTCACCTGTGTACGCGTGAATTACGACCTGTACCTCAATATACAACCCACCCTCTCCCATGCGTTCTTCACCAAGTCTAACAATATATTTCCATCCATTGCCTTCATTAATCTATCTAATCACTTCCTGCCTTCATGAAACGTCCAATAAGTTTTTCACAAGGCCTCCGACAGTAAACCATGCTGACTGTCTTCTTCTATACTACTAAAAGACAATGTGTGTGTGATTCAGTGTTGTTCAATGCGTCTCTCTCCATACCCTCCAAAAACTATAAAAAACCGAGCAGCCTGAACTTTGAATGCATAGTGTAGAAGTGGGACTTCCTTTTTAGTAGTTTTTATAATCAATCTGCTTGAATGTGGTTATTATTAAGAATTGTACTAGTCTTCAGTTTTAATCACTGCATGTGTTTTTCAATTACTAAATATTTGATTGATTCATCTTGATGTAACTCAGTTTTATTGAGAACTTGTCATTAAGTGTAATAACCTGTGCCTCATCTTTTAATTAAGGTCTTATTTTGTACTGGAGCTAAAGGTCTACAGCCATTTGGCTCCCAAAGAAACATTATTCGCTCGCTTGCTTTGCTGGATGTCTTTGGAGAATGCGCAACCTAAATAATCCCTCCCTCTTCTCTCTGTTCTTAGTTTCTAATTCATGTGCTTGCAATTTGCTGCCTGAGATGCCTTTGTGAAGGAATTATGTCTCATGCTTGATAATGAAATGCTGATACATTATCTGTCCAGAATTCCCTGCTCGCAGTTGCCCGCTATTTGAGACCCTTGCCAGCTTTACCCCTTGTCAGCCAGCGCAGTTTGTTGTTTCCGACACAACATCTGTGAAATCCTTCCACATTACTCTAGCCGGCTCAAGCCGAGGTTATATGTGGGTCATTGTAGACCCGATTCCCCTCCATTGCTGCTTCCAGTTATATTTGTGAAAGGGGGAAGGGTCACATCATACTTTGTCCTGCACGCTGTCCACTCGGGTCCACCCCCACCTTCTCCTGCGGTTCTATATGTAGATGAATTCCTGGTAAAAAGACCGAAGACCATTGCATGATTGTTCGTCACAATGATCCTTTGTTCGTATAACGTATGAAAGATTCCTCTGTTGATCTACTTTGCCTCATGTGGACGATTGGGTTTCTCGAGATCCACAACAATTCCAAGAAAAACTCAAGGAAGTGCAAGAGTGAAAATTGGGGTGTTTTGGGTTAATTAAAGCACCACTTTGAGATAATTTAGGGGCGTACTCATCACAAAAAAAACAACAAAATAAGCGTGACCAAGGTTGGCGGCGCGCCTCTGCGGTTGCTGGAGCCTTCAGCCGCCATTTTTGTTCGGCCGCATTCAAGCATGCCTCCGATTTGGACACACGATCTACTCTCACGGACTAGATTAAAGTGTATTATCAAAAATATTGTCAGATTTGCAGAATCGGATCTGCGTGAACAAATTTTTTTTAAACAAAATTACGGATTTTTATAACTTACTGTATTTATTTAAGCAAAGCATTAAACTTAACTTTTTATACTGTTCAGACGCATTATATATAGCCATTATTTAGATTCGACGTCACCTGTCACGTGACTGTGGCCAGCTCCCGCCATATTGAGTGCAGAAAGATTACCGCGTCCATAACAACCGATAGTCTCCACTGTCAACTACACCGCTTATTATCCAAGCAACGCGATTTTTTTTCTCAAGATGGGTAAGAGTTCGTTGTGCCCCGGGAGTACTCAAGCGATATACTAAAGGCTCTGCGAGTGCAGTTTTACCTCTTTCCCGCCGAAGTAGACCGACGAAATCTTTGGATATTGGTTCTGAAGAAGAGAAAATGGCGACCTGCGAACATAGCCTTCATTTTGTGTAGCCTTCATTTTGTCTCCGCGTACGTAACAAATTTCCTGAAATACGTTATTTCGTAGTGGTATTAAATAGCTGGTGGCTTACAATATTGTCTTGATTGTTTCATTAAAATGCATTATATCCCTTGTTTTATTGCACAGAATGAGAGAGGCTAATCGCCTTTCTTAACACCTCTCTAACTATCTCTCTCCTTTTTTTCATTTTTCCAATATAGCTGCCACACCACGTGACCTATGACGTCATAACCATTAAAGCATTCTACATGAGTAGTCACACCAATGGTGAAAATTTCGTCTCAATCCGACAAGCAGTTGCGAATAAAAGCATGAACGTTCTATGCGGACAAACAAACGGACAGACAAAGAAACAGACAGACAAACAAACAAACAA
>CM068959.1:12072990-12088369 GCA_035128595.1 Eptatretus atami | reverse complement strand
CTCCCGGTAGACGATACCTCACGCAGGACTGAACCAGTTTACGTTTTGTATCCCTTATAAGACCGAGTCAGATCCGGATCCTGAAACCAAGATCATTAATCGACTTGTTCTTGTCAACCACTCAACTCCTCCATCAAGTTAATCTGAATCCGCTATCACTTTATGAACCAATAGAAAAGAGCCAATCAGAGACAGACCAAACCACACGCCAGGATCTTCTTTTGATCATGTATTTTATAGTTTAGGTAAATCCAAACATGGGCCCAAATCATTGACCACATGACCATCATGTGCCGTGAACCTTTTCTTCCTTTTGACAGCAGTCAACGTGGTAAAAAGTTCAGCCACTTTCATGGAAACAAGATTGCAAGTTTAGAAAAATCTAAATTAAAATCTCCGAATATCGTTTCCCGTCAATTAATATTTGGTCCTCTGCCACCATTTTTATCCAAAAAGAAACCCTCAAAACCTTTTTCATACTATGGATGTGCGTCCTACATATCCAGATTACGACCACAATGAGCACCATATCGTCATTAAAAAAATCACAACTCATCCCATAAGGAGTACTTCCTATTGTGCCAAGTTTCAATTCTTTTCCTTCATGAGGTTTCATAGACTAGGCTTCCAACTTTTTCGTTTTTCAACTTAGCTGCCACCACCACGGTGACCGTTGACGATTCATAACCATTAAAGCATTCCACATGATAGTCACACCCCAATGTAAACAATTACTCTCAATCGACAAGCAGCATTGCGAAGAAAAGCATAAGTTCATATGCGACAAACCAAACGACCCAAAACTGCAATACCTCTCTGAATCCTTTGCAAGAGTTAATAATATCATGCTGGTATATCATTTTGGCCATATCTCTCAATGATGAGAGAAGCACTTAGAAAATCTTTCGGATCTATCACCAAATCGAAACAATGCCGCCTCGTCACACACGCACACTGTACACCCAAGTTTCATCGAATCAGTCCCACAGCTTTTTGAGACTATCCTGCTTCACAGACAGACAGACCAATCCAGGGCTGAAAACATACACCTCCGCCTACCTTCTGTGTGGAGATAATGGATGGCAGTTCGGTTCTTTATCGTTGAAAGGTTCGGATTTTTGACATCACGACAAGTATAACAGTCCGCTGAAAATAAACGACCAATAAACCGACGTTTAGAACACAAAGAACAGGATATATCTATACGCTATAATATTCTTTATAATATTTTTTTTTGAATAAAGAGCGCAGGCCTTCAGGTTAAAATTAAAGGGACTAGGGACTGGCGAAGAATACGGAGACAATAAGACGTGAAAGAAAGATGTTGAAAAAAACTAATGTGTGGGGTGATAGCAGTGGAAGGAGGAAACTACATGAAGGTGTTGACCACCATTCATAACCTGGGAACAAATTCATACATGAAGCAACCAACAGTACACTCATCCCTTCTGAACCTATGTGCATGGATGGACACGGGCAACACCATTATGCCAAAGCAGAGATGGAAGTATGGTTCACCATGATAATATATTTGACCACCTACCACCCTTGTTGCAGACGTTTTGGCATACAACATCCTTACATTAAAAATGTTTTTATTATTTGTTATAACTTGCACTGTAAAACAAAAAAATTCGGTATATTTTATCACCATTTTATTACTCTCTGTAACCATTGACAAGATCCGATGACTTAACCCATGCGCTGCGTGCAGGTGTCAAGCTTACGGACAGAAAATAGTTCCTTATGTGACACTGCATGCTGTAACAATACTTGAACTATTTGTAAATACGCTGCCAGTTTGAATACAAAGATGGTTGTTTCCAAACCTGTCCTCCCATGTCCCTTTCCTTAACTGTTCAAACAAGCACCACCACAAAGAAATAAGACAGGAAGTTGTGCCTCACGATTCGCGCTGTCTAGTTTAGCACCCCCCCCCCCCCTGCAACCCACTACCAGTTCGCTCAGCTCATACATAATTAATTACACCAAAAGGTGCGAGTTTTGAGAAGTCATGGTCTCCTCTCTTTGGTAACTAAGTCAGCCGGGAAGTTGGCCACGCGGACACCTACCAGATCTTAGTTACCTTAAGGATGCCGTCCCGTCGGGTTGCGCTTAACAACCATTCGGGTCATGAATCCCAAATTAAATAAACATAATTCTGTCACTATACCAACTTTACATCATATGGTTTATTCGCATTATAGTGTTACGAATCTGAATTCAATTGCACACAACATACACGGTTCCCTTAGTCAGCTATGTCGCGATAAGTGCCATGTTCCCTGATAGCGTCAGCCTTTCATGTTTAAATGTTCCATGAGATCTAGATGGCCCTGCTGCCGGATCGATGTAATAGGTTAGAAACGAAACAATGGAGACGGTCCCTCCCCCTCTTCTGCCGAAGAGGAAGACAGAACCCTGCCATCCCTGACGTCCAACAACTCCTCCCAACCCCTGCGGTTGAGCGGGGGGGGTGGCATCACGAGCATGAGTCACGCCGCGGTGCGGGGAGGGTGCAAAGATAAAGACATCTTTTCTTTGTTCGAAAAGAGTCCCGTGGGTCCCTGGTAGGGCCTGAAGTTCTGGCTGGAGTTCGTGGAGTCCCTTGTGGGGTGAGTTCGTGGCTGAGTTCGTGGGCAGCATAGTCCCGTAGTAGGGCTGAGTCGGGCTGAGTTCTGGGAGTCCGGGGTAGGCTGAGTTCGTGGGCTGAGTTCGTGGGAGTTCCGTGCCAGAAATTCGTGAAGAAGTCCCGTTCTAGTCCCGCTGTGGCAGATTCGTGTGCTGGAGTCCCCTGGGCAGGAGTAAGCCTTTTTGCCTTCGAGATCAGCAGTCGTTCAGCAGCGGCCATCCGAGCGTCCTGCTTGGCTTGCTTGGCTTGAGGCCTCGGAAGCCTTTTTGCTTTCGGCTCTGGCTCAGTGAGCACTCGGCTGCTCTTTTTTGGAAGAACTTGAGCGTTTGTTCGGCTCGAGCATGCGGTGCACGCTTCTTCCTCTTCTTCCTCTTCTTCTTGGGTCTGGAAGCTTTTCGTTGCTCCATTTTGTTTCCGCTTGGTGCGACGCATCGCCTCTTCTTGGAGGTGATCCTCGCCGGAGACGCAGATCGACAGGAGATCGGCCCGCCCGTTCACCGGCACGTGTGAGAGCGCGGGAGGATTCGCTGAGCTCGGGAAGGATCGCCGGCGATTGTATCCAGCTCGCCTGCTTCATGAGCCAGGTCCGGACAAGTTGGAAGACCAACGAGGTGAAGGTTCGAGTCAAGCTCTGAGTTCAGCCTCACCTGTCCTCGGCTGGAGCTCGTGATTAAAGCTCCAGCCACCGTTTCTTTGTAGTGGTGTGGTCATGTGGTGTGTGTGTAGTGTGTGTGTGTCGTGTGCTGTGTGTGATGTCTAGCTGTCGTGCGACGCTGTACGCTGTCTCCGTGGCCCCGTCCCCTCTAATAAGTAGGAACTGCTGTTAAGGTAAAGTGACTCAGACATTAATACAGTAGCACCGCGTTGTAGTCTTTGTCTGTGCTTTTGTTGCTTGTATAATGCAACAGTCTTGCCCTTATTTTACATATGCATATGTCGTTTATTCATAAATAAATGTCCATGTGTGAATGTAAACCTGCTCCGTTGCCTCCATCCCTCATTCGCTGAACATTTCGGTCGTTGGGAGTTAGAAAGCCCCCATTGGTTTCCGTCAATAGGGGACATTTGAAGACCCGACCGGTTCTCGGCATTACGCCCGCTCCGGAATCGGCGCACGGGAACAAGCTCGCCTCGGCTTGTTCCGTATACGATTTCATCGAAGACATGGAGTACCGCGTAGTTTGCGATCACGTGGTATTTAGTTACATGAACTTGCAATCGACCTACCACGGATTCGCCGATTGCCGTATTTCCTGTCTTGTACAAGACCCGCATCCGCCGGAGTTATCCGGCGGCGATCGTTATTCCGGGCCGTCGATCGCGGCCGACATCGACTTGCGCTCCTTTCAGAGCGGTTCGGTTGCGCGCGGACCTTCTCCGGTCTGTACACATTGGTTTCAGGACGTCGCATCGGCCCCCCTCCGCCCCTCCGTAGCAAATTAGCAGTCGCATCAGGTTATTCACGCGAAGCAAACACCCCCCCCCCCCCCCGTGTCCCCAATTACCTGAAGCGTTATAAATTTTATTCCAGCACGCCAAAATGTTCAGCCAAGCGAGCAGAGGCAGGAGGACTGAGAAATGTGTTTCGAATGTAGGATCTATGGCCCGGCGGTTCGTTTTATAAAATCGCCAGCCACAGATTGTCGTCAGTGGACCGGGCCTGTGCACGGAACTTTAACCGGGCAAACCCTAAACGGAAGTCCAAGAAGATGGCGGACGCCGCGCACCTTCAGCGCGCACGAGGCTCTCTGACGGAGCGCCTATTAATAGCGCTACAACCTGCGACGGCGGAAGCGCTCCCTCCACCGCGCTTTCAAACCACCGGCGGGCATGGCAGGCGAGCCGCAGCGACGCGACGTACATGGCCGAACTTCATGAACCCGAGTGTCTTTCGCCTTTTTGGCACGAAGTGTGTATAAATTGTCGAGGAATTTACATTCGTGCCATGTAAATTGGATGAGGATCTTGGCTCGACAGACGGAGGTTCAGGACGATTTGTTCATGGGAGTCACAACAATTGACGAGCACGAGGAGCGAGGTCCGGGGCATGGAGCCAGGAGAAGAGTAGCCAGCACAGTCGAGATGTATCCGGAGATTGCATGAATGAGAACAAGCAGTAGACACATGGCGATATTAAAAACAAAAGAGATATGAGTTTGAAACTGAACGACAGAAGAAAAAAAATGGTTGGGGTACGCATGGAGAAAGTGAAGAGCAAAGGAATAAGCAGGAAGGAGAAATCAGCGATTGAAGGAGAACACATGAGATTTGAGAGGCAAGAACGAGAGGAACCATTCTCGAATAGAAAACCCAAAAAGAACATTTGAAATTTGAGGTGGACGCAAATGAAAGAAAAGGCCGAGGCTGGACGTGCGCAGGAGATAGAGAACGAACCAACGAACGAAAACGGAAAAAGAACTAGCCAAGTTGAAAAAACGATGAGGATTGGAGAACGGAAGAACAGAGAGAACAGTGAATTAGAAAACAAAAAAGACATGAATTTGAGCCGTCGACCCCATTGAGAATGTAAAAGGTGGAGGCTGGCAGTGCCGAGGAGATACGAGAACGAAAGACGAACGAAACGGGGAAAAAGAAACTAAGCAAGTGAAAGAAACGATGAGATTGAAAGAAGAAAGGACGTGCAACAGTGAATAGAAACCAAAAGAACCATGAATATTGAGTGACCATTGAAAGAAAAGGCGCGAGCTTGGATGCGAGGAGCGATAGAGAATGATAACAGACGAACGAAACGGGAACAAAGAACTAAGCAATTGAACAGAAACGATTGAGATTGGAGTCAGAAGAACAGAGAACATGCGAAGGAAACAAAAAACACTATGAGTTTAAATTAATCAACTTGCAGAGAGAGCAAATTGACGGTCCACGGAGATGAAAAACTCCGGAAAGAAACGACCAGTTAATTGGGGCTCAAGAGAAGGAACGACTCAGATGGAAGGAAAATTGAAGCCAGAAAAGAAACTGAAAACTACAACGCAGACAACACAAATAAAATACCAGAGACACCGGAATAAGGTTGAATTGGACGGAGGTTAAAGACGGCACACACACACAGCAGTAGCGAGCTTAATGGTGGCAGCTGGCGACTGTCTCGTGACCCGCGTGCCCAGCAGCTGGATAGCACTCCTTTGGAACGAGGCGGAGACCGCCTATTTCTCCTTCTGAAGACGAATCACGACCAGGTGAGTTCGTCGTGCCCGAGCGGTTAGAGCGGGGTGTGAGTCTCAGATGACTGTGCACCGAGAGCTTGGGGGTATGGAGCCCCCGGAACCCCTTCGGGCACATTCCCCATGTGTGATTGCCCCGGTGTGTGTGTGAAGGTGTGAGCTGCAGCGGCGTGTTGAACGCTGCACCTTGTGATGGAAGAGACCCCGTGGTATGATGGTGTGTCACGAGTGGTGCCGGGGGTGCGCTGGTTCCCCAGCACTCCGTTGTGTGTGGAAGAAGCACCACGTGTGGAAGGAATGACTGTTGCGTAAACCCCCTCTGTAGTGGAAGTCCATTCATGCAGGTGAATATTACCGTGTCTGGCAGTGAAACCGACGTGTGCGAGAAACGCACGTGTGAGTGAATGCACAAGTGAGTGAAGCACGGTATGTAGCAGAGACACGTGATGTAAGAGATGACAGTCTGTATGCGGGAGAACGCACCGCATCCCCGCTGTCTGAGTTTGCCATGTGGAGTGTCGTGGAGCGTCGTGGCACGCAGGAGTGTCGTGCTTTGACACTGCGACGACGAGGGACCAGATGACAGGCCAACGCCTGCACAGTCAAGTAGCTCATCGAGCCTAGCTGAATTCCGAGAACCCCGATGCCGGGTTGCACAGCAGCGACGTCGGGTCCGTATGTTGTGCTACGCACAGCCGCCACCGTGCGCTGGCTGCCGCCAGTTGTGAAACCCGCATCCGGAAACGCCAGCGTGGCATGTCTTAGCGATCCGCGACGGGACAGAAAGCTTGGCTAGAGATTCGAATTTGACCGGCATTGGTTCTCACGCGAGCCTTGTTTGAAAGCTCCAACGGCGCAGAGCACATTGTTCGCGTGCGAACCCCTCGAACGCGCCGCTTGCTTATGAGATGGCAGTACTCAGGCACGGTGTTTGAATCCCGCAGAAGAATTCCCTTATACGGCCCGTACCTCAAGAGGACGAAGGTGCGCGGGCGCAGCACCTTGCCATGACGTCACGGAAACTAAGACCGCGCTGTGCAACTGCCTGCGCTGTGCTGCGCATTATAAAAAAAAAAAGAGTTCAATGTCGCAGAAAAGCAAGCCTCGCTGTCTGGTGAACAGGATTCCCAGTGCAAGGGTGACAGACCCCCTTGTTGGGTGCACAGGCACTCAGTACTAGTTAGGAGGATGGGGGTTAAGTTAGTAGACCGGCTTCATCGGGACAGGCTTACCTCATGGAGCCCGTGCGAATGCGAATTAGCTTAGAGGGAATTTTAGTTCTAATTTTAGAAATGAATTTTGGAATTTTTGAACACGGACAGACTGGAAATGTGTAGTGAGACGTAGCTTAGCTACGTAGGTAAATGGAACGTGCATGAGTTTTAAGGATGACAGGCAGCACGGAGTTAGTCAGGGGATTTTTTTAGAAGGATGCCCAGTGTGGAGTGTGTTGAGTTGCGAAATGAAACGCTAAATGGTGAGGAATGATTGTAGACAGTGGCCAAGTGGCGAGTGGAGCGAATGTGTATGCATGGCCCCCCGAATGACTGTTTGGGAGAGTCGCATTCCACCCCAAGTACCCTGGATCCAGTTTAGTGTTAGCTAGGTGGTTATTCAAATTTACTAACAGAGGTCGTTTGTTGTGTGTTCGACGAGAACACGAAACCCGTTGGAGGTCGTGGCAAGAGTCACTGGACCGCGGTGGAGGTGGCTGCTGAATCAGTGAGTATTGTTTAGTGCACCCCAGCCCGACTAGTCGCCAGAGTAGGGCCAAGGCCAGAGGGCCGGGATAGGCTATTGGAGACGGGACCCTTAGCGCGCAGACTCCACGGGGCAGTGTAGCTGGCACCGGCGCGACCCTCGTGAAAGGACCGGGCATTCCAAACACGCCACGTGGGCAATCGGTGGGGCGCAATGCCAGAGAGGGCAACCCGCCCCACATTTATAGGAGCAGCTAGGTCGGAGGCGCCCTGCGGGCCTGGGGTGCCAGATTAGAGTTCCGGCAGAGGGGAGTTCCTGCCAGTTGAGCCACCTGCCCAGCCAGGAAAAATTGTGCGAGCGGTACGTATGAAAAATTGAGGCAGCCCAAACTTATAATGGCACAACACAGCGCGACGGAATCAGTTTTTAGAACCGATAGTTTTAAAGATGTGAGCCGTTTGGAAACCCCGGTAGTTTCAGTTAATGAGAGTTTGGGTAGAAGGAGAGTACACTTCGCCACCATCCATCCCTTCGCTCGTTTTTGTAGCCGCTGGACTCACCCTTGTAGATACGCTGGAACTCTGAGAGAGGCTATCTTCGAGCACTTAATTGGCCTTCGAGACGGTCACGCTAGTCTCTCCCTATTCCCTCCAGAAGGAAAAGGGTTGGAGAGTAGGCTAGTGTGGACATGCAAGGCTAGCCGGACCAAAGACAATAAAGGGGGTTAGGAGACAATTATAAAAAGGGAAATAAAATAAAGAGGGACTATAAAGTTTGTTGTTTTTGTGGAAAAATTAATGGAGCGGTCATGGACAGAAACCAGCAAAAGCGATTAGAGTGGGGAACAGTAGCTAGTCTCGAGCCTCCTTCGACAAAGCGTCCACGAGAGTCGCGCCCAACCACCGCCTCCTCTATCCCAGACTTCTAAGTAGGACCAAATCACCCTGGAGCCACCTCCTCCCCGGCACCTTCACCTGCCGCCTTTTGCGAGCCGCCTTTTCTGCATGACTTTGCCTTGCCAATGCCTCGTTCGCCTCCGCCCTCCTCTGCCATGACCCCATGCTCCTCGCTAGCCCTTGATCTCTTGCCTGTTTGCCCTGTGTCCATCCAATCATCACCCGTGATGTGCCCAGCGACACACTCCAGTTTGCAAGCACTCACTGCCCTGCAGCGCCCGCTGCATCCAATCATGTCCATTGTGTTGCACCATCTCATCCATCCCCTGCACCAAGTGACTTTGAACGACTTTTGCCTTTCCCCTTTCCCTTTCCACAATTACAAGTCCTGGCATGGTTTAGTGTAAATTTATAAGTTAAGGTTAAGTTGAGTGAAAATTGGAAATACGGTGAACGCGCCTGCATGTTTGTTTAGCGCCGCAAATTTTAGTTTAAGTTGTCCGAATGAGTCTGAGAAGTTGTAATTAGTTACCGCAGCGCATTAGGTGTATTTATTTTGGGACACGCTATTAAAGAAAATGTGCCCACTCAGGGATCCGAAGCCTACGACCCCGATAGGGAAAACTTATTACACTATGCTGTCACACGAACTAACTTGACGACTTCGGGACCAGTCTGTAAAAACGCGACCGGGGCTAGCGTGTCTACCCGATTTGGCAACTTCAATTGCACCACGTCACACCAATCTAACGTTCCTTATTCAGCCCTATGTCCCGAGCATACAATGCACTGTCCCTACATTAGCTCACCCATTCATTGCTCTTTATTGTTCAGAGCCATCGAGTTTAATCGACCGCAGATCGCATTTACATAGTCTTATCACTCGATAACAATGGAGCACGACTCCCATCTTCCGCCCTTCTCTGCACGAGAGAAAAGAACTCTCACCCCATCCCCTCCACCGTCCCGTCCACACCACTCATCCCGTCACCCGTCACCATCACCCTCTTCCCCTTCTCTACCCCCTCGTTGTAGCGGTCAGGGTGCGTACGCGAATCGCACCGGAGGGCATCCGTTGTCACCGCCGGTCGGCGTGAGGGCTGCCAAAGAAAAGAGGACATCCTTTTCTTGTTCCGAACAGCATCCCCTGCGTCAGCCTGCCGAGTTGGCTCCCTTCTCAACTCCCGTGTGTGAGTACCGTGCGAGTAGCTGAGTTCGTGCGGGCTGGTTCCCTGTCGTCCCGTGTTGGCCGTTCGAGTTCGTCGTCTGAGTCCCTGTAAGTCCCTATGGTTGGCTGAGTTCTGGCTGGTTCTGGGCAGTCAGCTCCGTTGTCGCGTGACTCGCTTGCCTGAGTTCCATGCGGTTGCGAAGCCCAGTCCCTCGGCACGAGTTCATTAAATCAAGTTCCCGCTTCTGAGTCCCGTGTGCTAGAGTTCGTGTGGACACCAAGGTCCTGGAGGAGTTACGCCCTTTGCTTCGCAGAGAGCCCTCAAGTCAGATCTCACAGATTCAGCTCTCACTGCTCTGGCTTGCTTGGCTCTTGAGCGCCTTCGTGAAGCTCTTTTGCTTCGGCCGATGGCTCACCGTGCTAGCATCGGCCTGCGCGTTTCTTTGGAAGGACACTGAAGCCCGATCTGTTCGCGCGCGCAGTGCGGAGTGGAGGCTTCTTCCTCTTCTTCCTCTTCTCCTTGGATCGCTGAGCCTTTACTTCTCCATTTTTTGCCCCGGCGCTTGTCCGCCGACGCTTAACTCCCAGCCTTCACCTCTCTTGCATTTGGATTCCTCGAGAACCCTCTCATACCGCCCTGCACCCAACCACTCGCTCAACCTAGCCTCGACACCCCGCGCACCTCGCTTCCGCCTCCCACTCGTACTTTCCCATAAAATACCCCATCCCTACCCTCTCAACCTCCCCCTCATTCCAGTCATTCTTTTCCCCCAACCAGACCCCCCCCACACGACCATCACTCACTTTCACTACACTCCCTTCTCCATCCTACATCTCTGCGCCCCCCGCCTTCTGATTTCTATCGATCCGACAGAAGCGATCGGAGCCTCGTCCGTTATCACCCGCGGCACGTCGCTGCAGATAAAGGCCGCACAACGGCCTACCCACGCGATTCGCTGGGCCAGGAAAGGGATGCCGCCCGATTTTGACTCCAGCTTCTCTCGCTGAGCCCGGTCCAACCAAGTTGATTACCACACGAGTGGAAAGTTCGCAGTCAAGCTCTGAGTTTCAGCTCACCTGTCACGAGCTGGACTCGTGATTAAGCCTCAGCCACGCTTTCTTGTGTGTGTGTGATGAATGTCGGGCTGTGCATGTGTGTGTGCTGTTGTGTGCGTCGTCGACTGGTGTGTTTGGCCGTACGTCGTGTTCATCGGCCCCGCTCCTAATAACAGTCTAGAGAGTTCTGCTGTTGGCAGCCCTGTACCAGTGACTGTAATATGAAAAGAGTAGCCGTGTCTTAAGTCTCTTTTGTCGCTCGCTTTTGCTGCTCTTTGAAAATTTCATACGTGTTTTGCTCTATTTAATTTGCTGGCATAGTGTTCATTAAATAACTGTGCCTTGTGTGAACCGTAAACCTCCCTCGTTCGCTCCATTCCTCATTGACTGAACATTTCTGGTTGGCATTCCCGGAAAGCCCGATTGGTTTGCTAACTAGATTCATCATATTCGCCGACCTTCCTTCGTGCGTCGACGATCTCTTACACTCTCTCTCTAGTCTCCGACACCTACTATATCGCTCTCCTGAGTGTCTACGTTCCGTAAGCACCTCCGTCCGGGGTGACATACCCAACCCAAGTAGTTGATCACGTGAATTAGGTAAATTGAGCATTGATCGACCCTATCCCACTGTCACTCTGCCGTCCATCTCTATTTCGCGGGTTCATTATACTAAGGACCCGTCGCTCATGTCTCGGCCGATCTATATTCGGACTCTCGCCCGCACTACTCGCTCCTTTCAAGCGGTCGCGTTGACGGCTGCTCGCCCGTCACTCATTCCCTCTCTCTCATGCTCGCGCCGTTGGAGTTATAATGCGTTTGTTCACGTTTCGTACAGCCCAGCACTTCTGGTTTAACCAGATCATCAAGGGAGTTCTCTCTCCACAACCACTCCCCGTTGTGGCACTGAGTCTCGATTATGCTTATGAGTATGACTCCTTTAATATAAATTTATTACATATGAATTTTAACATGCATTTTCTTAACCTCTACATATGTGTTGAGGAGCAGTGCAGTTTCAAGACGAGGAAATTAATTTATGATGTGACCCCAAGACCATGAGGAAATGCTCACATTCCTTACCCAGTTTAATAACCGGAGAGTCATGAAACCTACTAAACACTGTTGCCCCAGGTTCTTTTTGAGAAACAGGACGTAGCCGGTCTGCAGCGCAAATTATTTGCCGTTTGATGACGTAAAAGCCCATAAGATTTTTCAACTACTGATAACGAAAGTTTGAAGTGCAAGAATCGATGCTGTTGTTCTTTGTAAGTATTCGACTGTAAGTAGCTAGACCAAGCACATAGGCGTCATTTTACTTATATCGTCTTACCACCACATTGAATAAACGCCTTTTACACCCTCCTGAGTTCCTTCCTGCCTGTGTTTTGTATAACGCATCCCCTTTGATGAAGCGTTGGTACAGTGTGCTCTCTCCTGCTACCTCCACAACGAATACCAGAGATACCTTCCTCACGACCCCCTCTTATTTTCAAATTTGATCTCTCTCACTCTTGAAGCCGCTGTATTGTTAAAAGAAGCAGAAACAAAAGTACAATGTGCTTATACCGTGTTTCGCTTCACTGTGTACGGTTAAATTACGACCGTGGGTAGCTCACTTAAACAACCCACCTTCCATTGTTTCTATCACCAGCTAAACAAAAGTAAATCCATCCATGTCGCCCTTCATTAATCTACTTACATCCTTCCCGCTCATGAAACTCCAATAATTTGTTCAGCAAGCCTCCCTGCAGTAAACCCATGCTGACTGTTCTCTTCTTTATACTAATCAAAAAAAAGTGTGTGTGGATCAGCTGTGTCAATCGTCTCTTCCATACCTCCAAAATATCACGAGCAGCTGAACTTTGACATGCCACTAGTGTAGAATGGAACTTCTTCTTAGTGTTCTGCATATAATCAATCTTGCTTGAATGTGGTATTCATTAAAAATTTATATAGTCTCCTAGTTAATCACTGCATCGTTTTTTCACCTAAAGTGAGTGTGAGTGTGTGTGAGTAAGTGCAGTTTCTATGAAGCTGTGAGTTAATGGGTAATAACTTGCCCTCGTTTAATAAGGTCTTATTTTTGTACTGGACGCTAAAGTCTACGACCATTTGGCTCCAAAGAAAATATCCGCTCGCTGCTTCTGGCATGTCTGAATCAACCAACTCTCACCTCCTTTCTCTCCTGTCTTCTAGATCCTTCCTCCCAATTCATTGCTTGCCATTGTAGCTGAGATCCCTTGGCTGAGCAATTATGTCAAATGCCTTGTATAATGATAGCTGATCATTCATCTTTCAGAATTGCCCTGCTCAGTTGACCTATGAACCTTGCCAGACTTCTTGCAGCCAGCCCAGTTTTGTTGTTTCACAACACCATTCCACTTACTCTAGCCGGCTCAAGCGGATTATATGTGGTCATTGTGACTCTTCCCCGATTGCCTCTTCCATTGCCATACATAGTGTCACAATACTTCCTCTCACACTCTGGGTTCTACTATGTAGCCATAAATTCTTGAGGAAAACCATGCCTTTAATGTCTTCAATGTACGATATGAAGTTCCCTTGTTGAGATATCTCTGTCCATCGTGACGCATTGGTTTCTCGCATCCCAACCCCAATACATTGCCAACGAGTAAATTGCTGTTTGTGGTTAATTAAAGCACCACTTTTGAATAATTTAGGCGTATCCGTACCTTTACAAAAAACAAGCTAACAAAATAAAGCGTGACAAGTGGCGAGCGGCCTCTCTCGGTTGCTGCAGCCTTCAGCCCCATTTTTTCCGCCATTCAGCATGCCCTCGATTGACACGACATCTCTACCTCACGGACAATTAAGGTATTATCAAATATTTGTCAATTGGAATCGTTGACGTGAACAAATTTTTTTTTAAACAAATTGCATTTTTTTCATAACTTCTGTATTTATTTAAGCAATGCCCATTTTAAACTTAACTTTTATATATCTGTCAGAACGATTATATATAGAATTATCAACTTTAGATGTACCAGTCACCTGGTCACACGTAGTACTGTAGCTCCCAATTGCAGTTTGCAAGAAATATACCGCTCCATACACAACCCGATGTCTCCACTTAACACACGTTTATTTCCAGCACGATTTTTTTTCTGCAAATGTTGGGTAGATTGTTGTTCCCCGGATGTACTCACGATATACAAGGCCTGACTGCAGTTTCATACTTTCCGCGAGTAACACACAAATCTGTCTCTTGTTCTGAGAAGGAGAAAAAATGTCGCCGGCAACATAGCCCTTCATTTTGTGTAGCCTTTCATTTTGTCTCCGACCCTAACAATTCTGAATACTATTTCACTCAGTGTATTAACCAATAGGCTTGTGAGTACAAACATATTCCTCTGATTTGTATCATTAAATGCGCTCCACTATCCCTTGCATTTTATTGACAGACATGAGAGATGCTAAATCGGCCCTTCTTCTCTTAGCCCATTTTGACGTTGTTTCCAATACCAGAAATCCACATCGATAATTATAAGCATACCCAAAACTAGCACTTGAAATATCCCACACTCCAGTGCTCTATGTATCTATCGAGTCTCACAACAAGACGCAATAGCAAATACACCAAACCCGATTTTTAGACAAGAGGTCATTGAAATTAAACTGTTCAATCAGGGGTTAACAAAATTTGACCTCGTTGCTGAACAAAATGCAGCAACACAATACAATAATATGAAGAAGAATAACAGTACCCCTTTGCCCTCACATAAGTACGTTCTTTGTTAGCTTTCCGTCGAGAATATGTCACTCAACAACCCCGGCAAACATCACTTAATATGGTAAGCGTCCATACTCTTGACATACTTCAGGCTGGCTTGACGTGTAGATCACTCCGGCGTTTCAACAACGGTAACATAATGCAGGAAAACGATATTGAGGCCAAAAATTTCTTTTTCTGTTGTCCATTTATCTTTTCGAAATAATATAAAGGATCTTCCACTAAGACCACACAGCTTCAGTTTTTCCCGAGTACCTCTTCTTAAAAATACTCATCATAATCCCGTACTACCAACCCCCCTACCCCGATTCGTTGCCGTACCTACCCGATTTTTTTTCTATTATCAAGCATACCGATTTTATTATTCAGACATCCCCCGGCCCATTGGAAATTAGATATTGGCTAAAAAAATAAATGTGTAGTTATCCCGAACCATCGTCTGGCCCAGTCATTTCATTCATAAAGATGTATCAGGATTCGTATGTAAACTGCTTGTGTCACCATGTATGTAAAATACCCATGTAGAGCTTGACATGTGGTAACTTTATGAATTGTGACTGATGAATCCATGATGTCTTAGAAAATAAAGATATGAGTGATCAACTTGTTAAGTTTTTCTCTTTTTCACTCTAAAATATGTTGATCATATTTCAGCATAACTTTGGTCTCAAATGCAGGAATTGCCACATTTTGCTTCATTTTTTAGAAAATTTCCGCGGGGGGGCATTGCGGACCCCTAGGGACGCGCTGACGCAGCTACACTTTTCCTTCACCAAAGGGTTGCAGTATGAAATCCGTGGAATATCCAGAAGTTCGCGTGACACGTGCGTGGTCGCCATGATTTTTTGCCACTCAATATGGCGGAGCCTTACCTTTCGCTGTGACGTCACTCGCTTAGTGCATAGGGTCAATTGAGTGAAGATAAGATTATGGAATGTGCAGAAAGTGTAAATTCATTGAGTAAAACACCCTGCTTCATAATCTGCT
>CM068959.1:12016340-12033645 GCA_035128595.1 Eptatretus atami | reverse complement strand
TAAAAACTGAAAAATATGTTAAATTTTAGAGTTGTTTAAAAAAGGCCCTTTTCAGGTAACAAGTTAAATGGCGTTAGCAACTGCAGCGTTTCTGCAGCAATGAAGGAAATTAAGCCTTGAAAGTCTGATGCAAAACAATTTCCAACAGGTCGTCCAACTTTGTGTGATAGTTTAAACTCCCTCTGCTATAAAAGCAGTGTGGCAACAGCTGTGTTGCTACACCCTCTGAAGCATTATTTAGGGCAATATTGCACCTGCAGGATAGTAGTATATTGCTTATCATTAATGGCGAGAAAAGACAATTAACAACAGGAAACAACTAACCATTTACCCTTAAAAGGTGTGGTCTTTCCTGTGAGAGAAGGAAGCCAATGTTCAGTGAGTACAGTTCTCTACACCACAAAAGGACACTTGAAACGGAGTGAAAACTCTGACGAGGAAGAGATCTGGCTAATCAAAGCCACACACAAATCAGAAGACAAGTTTCTGAGATGCAACTCCTGTCGTGATAGGCTGGGCTCACAAGGACAGCATTCAAGCACAGCTTAATACATCTGGTCGACAGTAAGGAAAGTTCAAGTTCAATGTGAGAGAAATATCTTCGAGCTGCAGGTTCGACAGTCGCAGTGCGCAGTAAGAAAGCCATCTCTTAAGATGGCAAAGAATAAAATAGAGGCTTGCCTGGCGCCATGAGCACAACAGTGGCTACTGAAAACTGGAAATGGCTCTTATGACGCCGATGAATCAGAAATTTGAAATCTTCGGTTCACTCACGCAGTTTTGTACACCGCGAGTAGGCGTACGAAGGACTGCGGTCCTCACGTGGTGACACTAACTGTCAAACTGGAGAGCGAATCGTGATGATCTGGCGGCTGTATTTCTGGCATCCAAAGTCGGCGAACTTGCATCAGACGTGGACTAGGCACCCGAACCAAATGGCGCCCACCAACATATAGCAGCGCCATGCCAATACCCTCTGCGTTACACTAGTTGGTTTGGGGTTCATCCTACAGCCAAGAAACGTAACCCAAAAACATTCCCCTCCAAGGCTTATGTCGACTTTCTTAGAAGAAATGAAACAAGATGGCTCGCCTAGTCGGCTTCAAATTATGCAAATGGGCCAGCACTAGTCTCCAGACTTAACTCATTGTCTGGTTGTGGGCATGAACTGGAACAGAAGGGTGAAAGCAAAAGCAACTACAAGTGCAACACATTGTGGAACTTCTGCAATAGTGTTGGGAAGAACTTTCCAAACAATATTGTTCCATGGAGAGAATACCACGTGTATTGTTCGGCGTTATAATCTTGGCAAAAGTGTGCGCTACTTTGATAGCGTCAAAAATTCGATTAAATTTTGTTTCAACAGAAACGATTTCCATATTTTCCTGCCATTTATGTTGCTTTCATTCTAATACATTTGAACATTAAATGTTAATTTGAACTAATGTCATGCTCTCTAATAATTTCAGATACTTGGAATCATGATATTAAAACTGTTACTATCAATGTGTAATGCTTATAAACTTGGACGAATGTCGTCTCTGCTCAGTCTATTCTATGATCCCAAAGGGCTATGTCTGTCTCTCGACTTATCCTTTTTCGATCATTTCGGCTGTTCAATTCATTATGGTCTCGTTGTGGAAATCCACAGAACACCAATAAAGGTATCCCATGAGATTCAGTTATGTCGCATAAGTCTGTTCTCAATAGATTGCCCCACCGATGCTTTACACGGGGCACATTTTTTCCGTGTGCAGTGACTAGTGATGTTCAGTTCGTAGTCCGTTTTCTTTTACTATCTTTATTTTGGACCCAACGCTTCACAACAACACACCTCCACCAGCTAACACTCACTTCATCACCATCTCCCACAACGCACACCACGCGTACATTCCCCTCACCACCTACGCCACAACAAGCAACGCCCTCCTTCATCTCCATTGCGCGCCATACTTTGTGCCAGGCATGCGCCAACTCTCCATACGATACAATCAGCTCTGACCACCAGACCGCCGGGAACATACCTTTTTGGAGCTGAGAAGCGTACTGATTTACACCCGGTCCTCTCTCTCGAGCCCTTCGCGACATTCGGATCATAAAGAAAAAAAAGGGCGGATGCAGCGGTGGAGGGGGGTCAGAGGTGAGTAGAGTCGGAGTATCATAACCCGCCTCACGGACCCCATATAAAGTCCCGATATGCCAAGCGCGCAGTTGTGTTGGAGTCGCGTTGGGAGGCGTCAGGATGTCTTCAGTCTGGGAGGACGCTGAGGAGAGAGGGAGGAACGGAGCCTGAGCGCGAGCAGGCTCCGTGCACTCGTGGCCGAATTTGGTCGTGGAGTAGGCAGGCGGAGAATGGAGTCTGCAACAGCGCGCTTGAACGTGTTTCAGGTGATCGGGCCCTGGACAGTCCAAACGACGCAGGAGAGAACGGACGGGCTCTTAAAGAGAGCATCAACACTGAAAGAGCAAAGGCCCGTTCTTTCCTCTGAGCGTTGTCGACTAGCCTGACTCGGACTCGCCGCTCTGCGACCGGGTCCGCCAGCTGCCGTGTGGATCGGGACGTCGAGGAGCGCCCAGCGAGTCGCCACGAAAGGCGGCAGGTAACAGCGCGTGTCTCTCGGAGCTTTTTCGGTCTTCAGCTCTGTGAACTATTAAAGGCCCACGAGGCCAGTTCTTGCCCTTTCTTTCCGGGTTTTCTTGAATGAACGTGTGTGCGCCATGTTCTTAAGTAGAGCTGTAAGTGCATGTGTATACATAATAAATAGAGGTTGTAGTTCTTTTTCTTGCTTGTGTTTGTCATACATGCAAGTTTGTGCATAACAGACTGCATGAGCATACGTCGATTGTTGCATACACAGCAGACTGCTACGGGTGTGAAATAAATATCATTGTTTAAATGTTATCACCGTTCGTTGCGTCCTTTCCCTCATTGAACTGCCATAATTGAGTTCGGAATATAGCTGGCTTTAAATGCCGATAAAAGAATCGGATCCAGCGGGCTGGAGATATACACCGCTCGCCAAATCGCAAACGGAGCGAGCTGCTTAGCGGCTCGTTTCCAAGCAGGCCCCGTTGAGTGACAGTCTCTCGGTACGTCTGCCGCGCGATAATTAGGTGAATCGACCATTCGGCGATTCGGACCCTGTATCGCGCGGTAGATATTGACAAGGCGTGATTGTGTGATTAAAGATACACCGTAGCTGGATTTGCGTTGATCCGAAAGCTGCGACTAGGTTTGTCCGTCAGTGGGCGCAGACGGCCGCCATTGGCTAGAAGCGGTCGCCCGCACGCTGACGCGGAAGCCACAACACTGGTGTCAGCGAGCGGGAAACAGATTCATTCCCTCCAAACTAAATTTGCGGGAATCGGATCAAGGTGTGTAGAGCGACCTCGATTCCCATTAAATTACGAGCTTTTAAATATTCCGATACGCAAAATGGCAGTTCAAGGCGAACAGTGTGCAGGGGGTGTAGGAATGCGTTAGAAATGGTAGAATCCATGTCCAGACGCCATCGCCATACGTGTTTGAACCCGCACCAGAAGGTTGGGAAATAGGGCAAGCAATATAATTCTGTCTTCCTTGTTTATTACAACCCCACACATAATTGTAGCCATGGAGCGGCCTTGCAGGAACTTTTCCGCAAACAACTCGGAGTCGCAATGATGGCGGTGCGGGCCACACCTCAGCGCGGCACGAAGGCGTGAGCGGGCCGTATTTAATAGCACAACGAGCCGCATGCACGGGGGAAGCGCTCCCGCCACCGGTTCAAACCACGGGGGCATGCAGTGAGCAGGCGACGACGCATACATTCATGAGCTTCGCATGGACGCTTGTCTGGATGCCTTGGACCAGAGGAGTGTGCCGATAACTATATAGAAGAATTGCAGATTGAATTGGACGAGGCACAGCGGCGCGGAGACGAGGTTCAGAGGATTGTGTGCATGGGGAGTCACAACATTGCCGATGCACAGGAACGAATTCGGGGGCTGGAAAAGGACTTAGCCAACGCAGACTGGGTTCATGAGGATTATGTGCACACAGAAGCACAACGATTGTCCGATGCACAGGAACAATTTGAGGGGCTGGAGTAGGAATTTAGCCAGCACAGTCGAGGAACTACATAGGGAAACGATGCAAGTAGATTGGTTTGCGTGGGTTTTGTTACAAAAGGCGAGCGAACTGAATAAAGAAAAGAGGAGGAGCAATTAGTAATTCTCGGATAGGAAGAACTTGGAGGAAAGAATGGGGAAAAAACTATGTGAAGAAAAGAATAAAGTAGAGTGTTTACCCGTTTGTTGGAAACATGAGAAGAGCGAACTGAACGAAAGAGTAGAGGAAGAGCGAATTAGTAACTCCTGGAATAGAGAAACTTGAGGAAGATGGAAAAAAAAACCTAGAAAAGAAAATGTGAACACTATCGGGAATTGGAACTACTGAAGAAGAGGTAAGAACATGCAATCAGATAAGGGAGAGCCTGGAACAGGAAAGAGAAGAAGTGAGAAATACCTGGAGCTAAGGAAGAAGAATTGTTGGAAAAGTCAAGACAGTTCGAAGAACTACAGGAGAAATGAGGGAAAGTAGAGTGGATACTCATGAGTTGGAACATGAGAAGAGCGAACTGAACAAAATAATAGAGGAAGAGCGAAATAGTAACTGCAGAATCGAGAAACTTGGAAGAAGAATGGAAAACAAGCTGGAAGAGGAAAAACGGAAACACGATTTGAAATTGCAACAACTGAAGAAAGAGATAAGATCAGGCGATCAGATAAGAGAAGCTTAGAACAGAAGATAAAAAGAAGAGAGAATATCTAAAAAAAACTAAAGGAATACGGAAGACAGTGACGAAATGAGGAAGGAAGACTGCAAAAGAGGTGTGGAGATAAGAGAGGAATTATGGGAAGAAGCGGATAGGAAACAAAAAGAAACACGAATTGGAAATTGACCGACTAAAGGAGATGAGCAAGAGAATGGATGGAATGAGGAAGGAAGAATGTGAAAGAGGTGTGGGATGAGAAAGGAATTAGAAAAAAAAGCTTCTGAGTTACGGAAACACCAAAACAAAGAGACGAATTACAAAATTGAGCTGAGGATGTTAAGAGAGGAAAGAAAGACAACGGAGAATGAAATGTTAAGAACCACACTGTGCAGATCGAAGCAGGTAGAAGCAGAAGCAAGATTAAAGAATGAGATGCAAGAAAGGGTAGTGAAGAAACGATGAGATTGGAGAAGAAGAACAAAGAGGACAGTGGCTAAGAAACAAAAAGAACAAGGAATGAAACAAAAGAAAGACAAAACAACTGAAGGGAAAGCAAGGTTGAAGTACGCGGAGATAGTGAAAGAACGACGAATGAAACGGGAAAAGGAGATCGGCCAATGAAGGAAACTATGAGATTGGAGAATGAAGAGCATGAGAGACAGTGGAGGAAGAAACAAAAAGAAGGACAAGAACGACGAATGAAACGGGAAAAGGAGATCGGCCAATGAAAGAAACGATAGATTGAGAATGAAGAACATGAGAGACGGTGGGGTAGAAACAAAAAACAATACGAGTTTGAAATTAATCAACTCAAGGAGAGAGCAAAGTTGGAGTCCACGGAGATGGAAAAACTCCGCGAAAGATAACGAACAACTCAAAAAGCTCGGAGAGGAAGAACGACTCAAATGGAGCCAGAAAGTAGAACAGCACAATAAGGTGGATGTGTGGTATCACCACAGGGAGTAATGTTAGTGGTGCAGGACTTGATTGACATCACTCGTCGGATGAAACAACAATTAGGCAAACCCTGAAAATGGAGAGCTGGAAATAATAACGGAGCCAGGGTGACTGAAACGTGTAAGACGAGACACAGAGGTGACGACGTCCGAAAAATCAAAAGAGACGATAAGCCAGGAAGAGACGAGGTAATGAACGACGGTGACGGAATTAACAGAGACACAAAGGGAGACGCAGGAATTAAAAGAAATAACAGAGACACGGGAGATAGAGGGTGAATTAAAAGAAACTGAAGACGAACACACACACATGGAGTTAGCGAGGGACAATGAGGGGGAGCTTGGGGAATGTCTTCGTGACCGGTGCAGCAGCAGGATGCCTTCTTCAGGAACGAGAGGAGGAATATGCCCCTTGAAGCAGATCACGACCAGGTGGGTCGTCGAGCTTTGCGAGTTAGAAGGGGCGAGTGCTGTGGACGGGTACACGCGAACTTGGGGGTATGGAGGCCCGGGACCCTTGTGGTGGCGCGAATCCCCAGCATGATTGTTCCGGGTCGGTGTGTTACGAGTGTGGCGAAATGTATGAGTGAAATGCATGCGTGAGTAAAACGGCATGCGTGAGAGAAACTGCGTGTGTGAGGGCGCGGTGTGAAAGAGAAATGGCGTTTGGTATGGTAGAACACGCACCCGCTTGCCCGAGTGAGAGTGTCATGTCGGGGTGGTGAGCGTCATGGCACGCGGGAGTGCGGACGTGAGAATGGACAAAGATGGGACCAGACGCGGGACAAAGCCGAGTAGCGGCCGTAGCTGTTTGGGGACCGTGCCGGATTTGCACGGCAGCGCGCCCGGGGTCCTTGCTGTGCTCCGCACGAGGCCGCCCACGGCGTGCCTGCGCGAGTGAAATCCGGTCCGGAAACGCACGCGGGGATGTTAGCCGATCCCGCGGACAGACAGAAGTAGGCTGGGATTGTGAATTTGGACCGGATGGTTCTCCAGCGAGCGGCGCGTGTAAAGCTCCATGAGCAGAGCACATGTGCTCGCGTGGGGAACCCCTCGAAACGCGAGGCTTGCTTTGGAGTGCGCAGGGTGACGTCGTGGCTGCATGGTTGGAATCCGGCAGAAGGGGAATCCCTGCCGGAGGTTACCGTCCAAGAAGGACGAGGACGCGGAGGCGAGCGCGAACAGCTGCCATGACGTCACGGACAAAGAGCGCAGGCTGTGAGTTGCCGCGCTGGTGCGTATAAAAAAAAAGCAAGCCTCGCCACTTTCGAGTGGACCGAGCCCAAACAGGTGGTTAAGAACCCCCTGTGTGGGGGCACAGGAACAACTAGCTAGGGGAAGGGTTAGTGATAGTACTATACCGGCTTCATGGGCAGGGATAAGTCTCATGAGGCCCGTGGAATGGATTGTTAGAGGGATTTTAGGTCAGTTTAATTTAGGAAATGGGAAATGATTATCTTGAAGACAGAGACCGACTTTGATGTGTAGTGGGACGTAGCTTAGTACGTAGAGTTAAAAGGAAGTGCTATGAGTTATGTGGATGACGAGGGAGCACGAGTTAGTGAGGGATTTAGATAGAGGAATGGCAGTGTTCAGCGATGAGAGGTGTGAAATGGGAAATTTACTTGATGATTAGTGAGGCCACGCGGCCTGAGTGAATGGAGTGAATGTGGAATGCATGGCAATGAGTGATTGGGGGGAGGAGTGATTCCCACGCAAGGGACCCGCGGGTCAGTGTAAGTGAGTTAGTGGTTAGTCAAATTGACAAAATTGAAGTCGTTTGCTGTTGGTGCGAATGTAGGCTCGAACCCGTTTGGAGGGTGCAGGAGTCCTGTTGACGGCTGGGAGCGTGGCTGCGAACGGTGAGTATCGCTTAGTGGGTACCCGGGCACCGGGCTAGTAGGCCAAGGGCCCAAGAGGGGCCGGGATAGTGTAGTGGGCACGGTAGGCGCGCATGATGCGGGCACGTAGCGCCATAGCCACGTGGGCAGTGTCGTGGGCACGGGCCCGGGAAGTGGCCCGTGCGCCAGCCTGCCACCACCGTGAGCGTCGAGGTGGAGTAGCCGAGGAGGGCACTCCCCAAATCTTAGGGAGCTGGTAGGCTCGGAGACAGTCGCAGGGCCGGGGGTGCCATATTGGAGAATCGGCAGAGAGGTAGTTCCTGCCAAGGAGCCACGCTCCCAGCCATGAGACCGTGCAAGGGCACGGAAGGAAAATTTCAGGGCAAGGCCCAAAATTGTGAGGACACCAACACAGGCGACGGGAATCTTTTTGGTAGAACCAATAGATTAAGCGAGAGGCGCTTTTGGAAAGCCCCGGGGTAGTTTAAGGTTAATAAATGTTTGGGTAGTTAGGAGATGTACCCTCGCACCATCCATCCCTTCACTCTGTTGTGGGCCCTGGACTCACCGTGGTGAAGTAGATCGCTGAGATCTGAGGAGGCCATTCTGAGGCTTTATTGGGCCTCACACAGGACGCTAGCTCTCCCTTATTCCCCTCCAGGAAGGAACATAGGGGTTGGGATAGGCTAGGAGACATGGTAGGTTAGCCGGCAGACAATAAAGGGGGTTAGGGAGACGAGTTATAGAGAAAAAAAAAAATAAATAGTAATAAAAATTAAGATGGGCTAAATTTGTTTTGCAATTAAGGGAGTGGTATGGACAGAGACAGCAAAGGCGATAGGTTGGGAGGGAGACAGTAGGGTAGGTCCGAGCCCGCCTCCAGACCGGTCGCACCACCGCACTCCCTCCACCAACCTCCTTGAACGAGACAAGAGGCCGGCGAGCTTCACCTGCCGGCCTGTGTTATGCTACAACGGCCTGTGCCGGCCTTGCCATGCCTTGTCTGCCTGCCTTTGCCTTGACCCATGCCTGCTAGCCTTTGTGTTTGCCTTTACCCCATGTCCATCCATTACCATGTGCGCCAGGATCATCGCGCGAGCTGCAGGGACTGCCCTGTAGGCAGCCGCACCACGGGACTGCATTGGGCAGCCCGTGCACTGCTCATTTTGTTTGCTTGCGTCGGTGCCTATTCGTGTTCTGCAGGACTGCCCTGCAGCAGCCGCGACACGGGGGCTGCGTTGGTGCAGCCGTGTGCGGCTTGTGTTCATACCTGTATTTGTGCCATGAGCCAGAGACTGCATTTGGCAGCCTGGCTCCCTGCTTCGAAAATGGCCTGTGGATTGCGCATAGCGCCGGGTTGGGTGAGTTGCCTTCAGCAGCTGAAGACATGAAAAGGTTTGTGACAGGCGACGGGCCTTTTGAACAGGCCCCGAAGACATCCGACCTTCAGCTGTGGGGGCGCTCACCTCAAAATACCGTTGACATTGCTATGTCGCCTTTTCCCACAGAGTCCATCAGTCCTGGGCTTATGTGTAAACTTATAAGGTTAAGGGTAAATTGTAAATTGGTTTTGCTCCCCCTGCATGTTTGTTCGTAGTAGCGCGGCAATATTATTTAAGTCGTCTGCATGTGTGAGTTTGTTTAGTTAGTTACTCAGCCATAGGTTATTTACTTTTGGACACGGATACATCAAATGTCGCACTCAGGGATCCGAAGGTAAATCGTACTAGGGGAAATTACACATGAAGGCACAGGAAAATTCGACAACTCGGGATGAGTCTGTAAAAAGGGGAGGGGGTAGTGTTACGGTTGTGGAAATTCACAGAACACCATAAAGGTATCCCAGAGATCAGTTATGTCGATAAGTCTGTGTTCAGATAGTTTCCCTACCGATGTTTAACAGGTAATTATTCGTGTGCAGGGCTGTGAATCTTCAGTTAGCCGTTTTCTTTACTTCTTTATTTTGGACCAACCGCTTCACAACAACACCCTCCCACCCAACATCGCTCATCACAACCACTCTCCACAACGACCACCACGACATCACCTCACCACCTACGCCACAACAAGCAACGCCTCACCTTCATCTCCATTGCGCCGCCATATTTGCGCCAGCCACGGCGAATTCCCCACGAACAACATCTCTGCCACCAGACGCGGGACTCCTTCGTTGGAGCGAGGCCGATGATTTCACCACGTCCGCTCTCTCCGAGCTTCGCACAATTCGGATCAAAAGATAAAAAAAGGGCGGAGCCTGCGGGGGGTCAGAGGTGAGAGATCGGAGATCAACCTCGCCTCACGGACCCAATATAAGGGCGCGCAGAGACGCCAAGCATGCAGTTGTGTGGAGTCGCGTTGGGAGCTGGGTCAGCCTGGAGTCTGCAGTCTGCAGTCGTGAGGAGCTGGAGAGAGCGGAGGAGACGGGAGCCTGGAGCGCAGCCTGCCGTGCCGTGCCGAACTGTGGGTCGCTGGAGAGAGGCCGGAGAGGAGTCGCCAACCAGCGGCATAACGGTCCGAGGTGATCGGCCCGGGACAGTCCAAACGACGCTGAGGAACGGACGGGCTCTTAAGAGAGCATCAACTCTGAAGAGCAAAGGCCCGTTCGTTCCTCTGAGGCGTTGTCGACTAGGCCCGATCGACCGAGCCGCACGACGAGGCCTGGGCCGCACCGCGGTCACGCCAGCTGCCGTGTGGACGGGACGTCGAGGAGCGCCCAGCGAGTCGCCACGAAGGCGGCAGGTAACCAGCGCGGTGTCCTCGGAGCTTTTTCGGTCTTCACAGCTCCTTGAACTATTAAAGGCCACGAGGCCCAGTTCTTGCCCTTTTCTCTTCCGGGGTTTTCTTTGAATGAACGTTGTGGCGCCATGTCTTTAAGTAGAGCGTTAATGTTAAGTGCATGTGTGTACATAATAAATAGATGGTTGTAGTTCTTTTTCTTGCTTGTGTTTTGTCCCATAAGTGCATTGGTTGCATACATGACTGCATGACTGCATACGGGTGTGAAATAAATGTCATTGTTTAAATGTTAACCCGTTCGTTGCGTCTTTTCCCTCATTGAACTGCCATAATTGAGTTCGGAATATAGCTGGCTTTTTAATAGCCGATAAAAGAATCGCGGCGGGCTTGGCGATATACACCGCTCGGCAAATCGCAAACGAGACAAGCTGCTTAGCGGCTCGTTCCAAGCAGGCCCCGTTGAGGTACAGTCTCTCGGTAGTCTGCCCGTGCGATTAATTAGGTGAATCGACCATTCGGCGATCGGACCCTGTAGCGCGGGTCGGTATTGACAAGACTGTGGTGTGATTAAAGATACCACCCGTAGCTGGATTTCGGCGTTTATCCGAAAGCTGCGACTAGGTTTGTCCGTTCGGTGGGCGAGAGCTGCCGCCATTGGCTAGAAGCGGTCGCCCGCACGCCGACGGGCTGGAAGCAACAACAATATATAATTCCCTTGATTAACTTCATGACTCGCCATGTAGAGTATAATGCGATTTCGGTTAACGTTCGTACAGCCCAGCATATTCTGGTTTAATCCAAGGCATCACCAAGGAGAAGTTTCTCTCCCCCACAACCACTCCCTGCCTCGTGTGCACGTTTGAGGCTAGATTTATGATAATGGGATGACACCTAAATAAAAAATATAGTGTACATTATTAATTTTTAACATGTATTTTCATTACTCTAATAGGTGTGTGCAGTTCAACATAGAAAATTAATTTATGATGTGACCGAGGAGGATAAGGAAATACTGGCATTCTTTACAGTTTAATAACCAGAGAGGTCATGGAACACTTTACCCAAAACAAGGACATAGGCGGGATGGCAAATTTGATTGGTTGTGATGACGTAAAATGCTGTAATAATTTATGTAGGAAGCTCATTCATGGATATAGGAAGCATTTGACTGCATTTATGTTGTCCAAAGGATGTGCTCCCAAATATTAAGTCTTGGGTGTCAATAACTTTGTCAATGCCATTTCTTTTTATTTTCTGATTTAAAAGGATATCAAAAATATATGTGGAAAAATTACATCCCAGACCGGGAATCAAACCCTGGTATTCTGCTGTTTTGGAGTCATTGCTCCAGTTCTCCCAGATTGGAAGGGTGCCTTCTCTCAACTGCTGTTTTCAGATTTCCCCACAGGTGTTCAATGGGATTTAGATCTGGAGTCATTGCTGGCCACTTCAGAATAGTCCAGTGTTTTGTCTTGAACCATTCATTCCTGGGTGGTTTTTGATGTGTGTTTGGGGTCATTGTCCTGCTGCAGGACCCATGACCTTCGACTGAGACCCAGCTTTCTGTTTTGGAGTTAAAAGGATTTATTAAGTTCTGAATCAAAAACAAAAGTTCTGTAATATTAACAGGGACATAAAGAATTGTGGAGACCAAATACTTTTGTCAATTTCAACTTATTTTTGGAGAAAATTGTGGATTATTTGAAAAAAGTGCAAGGGTGCCAATATTTTTGGCCACAACTGAAGGAGGGAGGGGAAGGGTGGAGGTGGGATGAGGGAGAGGAAGAGTGAAGGTGGGAGGGGAAGGGATGTGGTGGGAGTCCAGAAGGAGGGGTGGGAGGAGGAAGGGGGTGAGGTGGGATGTGGGAGTGGGGACCTGGTGTTGTATGGCAATGCCAGGTGCCCCTGATAATGTATAATATGTGATATGTTCTCAGTTTATGGGATAATTCTGTGAAAAATTGACGAAACATCCTGAAACTCGAACTTGTTCTGTAACTTATTATAATAAAGCCATGTACCAAGTTTCAATTGAAGATGTGAAAGGGTATGGGAAAAAGTCTGAAAAACCACAGGTGTGACGGACAGATGGAGAGCAAACCTATAGTCCCCTCCGGTGAAACCGGTCGGGGACTAATAAAGGGGGGAGAGGGTAGAGATGGAGAGGATATTGAGACAGGGCTTGTGCTACAGAGTGGTTGAGTTATTGTTACGAATCTGGAAGCCTTTTGCACACAAACAGACAGCAGTCCAGGTAGCTTAGTTATTTTGATAAGTATGTGTTTATAGTTAGAATCCCTCCTTCTGTCTAATGGAAATTTTGTGTGTGCACTGTGCGTTATTTTATAGTCAGGTTTATTACATCTACAACAACAACAACGGCACCGTCCCTGACTCAACCCGGTCGCCATTGCCCACGTGTTTTTGGCTGAAGGCGTGGGCGAAGCCTCCATCGTCTCAGATCCGACTCCGCCCCAGAAAGGTGGGAGTTGCCCCGCCTACCGTGGGCCTGTCCAATGAGGGACGGCCAGCGGATCGCACGATGGAACCGTCCAATCAGGAGGCGACTGGCAAGGAAAGAAACCCCTCCCGCCTCAAGAGAGTAGAGCAGTGATCGTGGCGACGGCTGAGCGTCTGCAGTCTTGGTGGCGATTGGCTTCGTCTGCGGTCGTGGTTCGAGCGGTCTGCGGTCCTTTGCGGTGGCTCCTCATGGTGGTGGTGACCGAGCAGCCAGGTCGTGGGCCGTGGACTTCGGGTCGTGGGTTCGAGTCCCACCGTGGTGGTTTGGAGTTGGTGTGACCGCACGAGGTGGGAAGGTACCCCGGCCCGGCTCTACCGAATAAAGACCCACGGGGTCCAGTTTATTTTGTGTGTGTGTGTGTGTGTGTGTGTGTGTGTGTGTATGTGTGTGTGTGTGTGCGTGCGTGGGCCCCGTCTGTAAGTAGAATCGTTAAGTGCCTTGTTCATTGTACATTACATTTCTTTATTCAAGATAACTCTGTTCTGTGTCTCCCTTCCCGATTATTGCCTATTGTAAAATAAACTCCCGTGTTAAATGTTCCAGTTCGTTGTTTGTGTTTTCTTACATTGACCCAGCACTGTGCGGGTTTGAGAAATAGTAAGGCCGTTGGTGCCGTAAATTGTTCATTTGGACCGACGGATCTTGGTAATCCCCACTCGGGTTACACCCGGATCGGGCTCGGTAAACGGTCCGTTCCGCCCGAGGTCCGTCGAGGGTGTGGTTTTCCCCCGGTAGTTGGACGACGTGGGTACTTAGGTATATTGAAATTAGGCAATTAACCTGACCCCACGCCGTCAAAATATTGGCGACCACGGTCCGCTAAGGGACCCGTGAACTCCCGGACTTATCCGAGAGTCATGACCTAAATTCCGGGTGTTCGGTGGGAGACGACTCCACTGCTCCACCCAGTGGTCGTTTATCGCCACCGGCCCACAACATTATCACGTGATTCACTCCTGCCATCGGGAATATTGATGGTGTTATGTAATGTCGATATAATTCGATTTCCCTTTCACCTCAAATGCTCCCCTACTTACGGAGACACCGCCAAGAGCGATGCAAGCTGGTCAGAGCATGGTGGGAGTTCACAAAAAATGGTTCTCTGAATAAAAAGTTCCTGCACAGTGGGAGGTGGAAAAGTAGCTTCATTACCATAAGTCTCAGCCATAAATTCCACATAAGGCTGGGAGTGGTGGTAAAATAAATGCAAGGTGATGAATGGATTCTTCTTTTTAATATTCGGCAAACCAGTGGAACAAAACATACATTCCATTCAATGTCATGAGTCTCCAGTAATCATTCATCGAGCTTACAATAAGCACCTGTCAGGTGGATGGCATGTTTACAGAATGCATCTGTCAATGCATATGGTGGTAAAACAGAGGGTGATGGTGAATGAAAGGGCTGGAGAGTGACATAGAAAAAAATAAAATGGTGCAGGAAATCAGCTTTTGATATTGCTAGTCCATCTTGAGATCTTACTTCATAACCCATCTCACTCAAAACACTTCCTCCTGTGCTTTAGATCTGATATCATCCTGTTTACTGTAGTTGTTATTTTCAGAGGCATTGCTCGATATTTCCAGCCAGTATCACTCCACTACAGTCATGCTACATCAGGCCAGGTGTGTATGTCCAAAAACCCGTTTGTTACCCCAAAAATATAAATACAAAAGACCTCCCTAGTGGTTCACCTAGTGGTCGTTTATCGCCACCGAACCCCGGCCCACAACAATATATGGATATTATATATATGTATGTATGTATATTGTATATATATATATATATATATATAAATTGTTACGGTTCTTGGAACCGTATGCATACAACAGAGAGTTGGCCCGAGTCAGTTATTCCATTAATATACGTGTAGATAGATCCCTTCCTTGTGTAGTGGGAAGACACGGGGGTGCGTTGCGATGGGCGATAGTTAGGATTAATAAATCATTTTTCCCCTTTTATTTTATTCCCTCCATTTCATTTCTGAGGCAAAATCCACGACAACCCATGGTACCCTCTGCCTGCTTGCCCTTCGTCTCGCTTGCCACAGTGTGACAACCCACGGTACCCTCTCCAACGTTAGCTTCTGAGGCAAAATCGCAACGTGCACCATGGAGTAGACTGGCGCTTTCAGTATTCCACCATCTACTCCAAACCAGACGTGAGCGGTGAATCACGTTCGTTGTGCAATTTCTGGCGCATACCATTATTTCCCAATTCCTGGCGCATACCATTATTCTTGCACCTGTTTCACAGTTCCCCTCTTGCAAACATGCCCATTCAAATGGGCCATGCGTGCAAGCCACGGCAGGATCTCCACTGGCGCTATAACTTTCCCATTATTTGTCCATAGTCCATCTCCATCCATTATTCCTCCTTTTGCCTGCCATTTATCATGGTCATTAATTGGCGCCGCGGCTTGGATAGCAATGATATCCGGCAAGCTATATTGGTGTAGCTTAACATGCTCATTTGCAACACGTGCCGGCATTACCAAGGGAATGGATTGTTCTGTAGCAGCTTTGTCTGCTTTATCATTTCCCTTATCCACGTCCGTTGTTAGTTTCTGGTGAGCACGGTACTCAATGACAGCTACCGCTTTAGGTAGCATGATGCTTGTTAGAAGTTCAGATATTAAACTGCCATTCTTAATGGGTGTGCCTGCAGATGTTAAAAAACCTCATTTTCCAAATGGCACCTTTATCATGTACCACGCCAAATGCATAGTTGCAATCAGTGTATATATTAACTGCCTGACCAGCTGACAACTCACAAGCCCTAATAAGGGCACATAGCTCCGCCTGCTGTGCGGAATAGTGTGGTGGCAGACGAGCTGCTTCCCTAATCGTGTCATCAGTACAAACAGCATAACCCGCATGACCCGAACCATTCTGGCCTCAGTAGGCGGACCCGTCAACAAATAAGGTTGAGTCAGGATTCTCCAATGACTGGTCTTTTAGGTCCGATTGCACTGTCGATACCACCTGGATCACTTCGGTACAATCGTGAGGATCGCCCTCTTCCTCTGTTGGTAACAAGGAAGCTGGATTGAGAACGTTACAACGCTCTATCTGGAGGTTCGGTCGGTGGAGCAAGGTCGTTTCATACTGCATCAGACGAGTATTTGGTTAGGTGTTGCGTCTGCTTCTGTGTCAAGAGAGACGCTACACAATGAGGAACCCTCAAGGATAGAGGGTGACCCATTACGATCTCCGCCGTGCGTTTAACAGCATAACTCGCTGCGGTCCACGGCTTGTAAGCAGAGTGCAGGCCGCGTTCAACCGGGTCTAGCTGCGGCAAAAGTATGCTATTGGCGTTGGCGATCACCGTGCTGCTGTGTTAACACACTTGCGCAAATCTTTTATTTCATGAGAATAAAGGAAAAACGGCTTTTCGTAATCTGGAAGGCCCAGAGCCGGGCCGTCGAGAGTGCTGCTTTCAATTTATTAAAACACCTCCTCCACTTCTTCAGTCCACTCGATTACATTGGGCTGATTCTTACCGACCACAACATATAGTTCCTTAGTCAGAATTGCATAATCGACAATCCACTGTCTGCAATAGGTTGCCATGCCTAGGAACCACATCATATCTTCCTTTGTACGGGGGCGGGGTATTTCTGCAATTGAAGTTACCTTTCCCTTGTCCAACTCTTTTTTTTCCCATGTGAAATGTGGTGCTCCAAATACTTAACCTTCTCCTGCACCAACTGCAGCTTGTCTCTGTTTACTTTATGGCCTTTCTTTGTCAGGGCCTGGAGCAGCTGCAGCGTATCTGTTTTGCACGCTTCCTTATTTGGGGAACAGATCAGCAAATCATCCACATATTGTAGCAGCACTGAATTTCCTCTAAATACTACATCATCTAGGTCCTTATGCAATGCACGCGAGAACAACGCTGGGCTATCAGCAAAGCCCTGCGGCAGGACCGTCCATGTATATTGGCGGCCATTATACGTAAAGGCAAACAGAAATTGCTATTTATTTGCTATCGTGACCGAAAAAAACGCGGAACACAAATCAATTATGGTGAAATCGGTGGAGTTTGCGGGGATAGATGTTATCAGCACCTCTGCACTAGGTACCACTGGGTGAACACTTTGGATCACCTCATTTACCTCTCGCAGGTCTTGAACAAATCTCCACTTATCCTTCTGTGGCTTTTTAACCAGCAATATTGGTGTGTTACATGGACTTGAAGTTTCCACAACTATCCCTTGTTCTTTCATTGATTTAATCACTGGTGCTATTCCGGCTTCCGCCTCTTTTCGGAGAGGATATTGGCGTACATTTGGCCAACGCGCTCCAGGTTTGAGTTTGACCACTAAGAGTGCTGCCCCGATGATGCGACCCACGTCATTATCATGCCGGGTCCACAATTCTTGCGGAACCTCTTCTAGCAGGCTTTCTGAATCGTTCGTCTCGCTTACCGTTCTCGTCAGCATCTCACGTTTGGGAGGCAATTCAATTTCCTCTACCATCCCTTGTAGAACCT
>CM068959.1:11995448-12006633 GCA_035128595.1 Eptatretus atami | reverse complement strand
TTTAAATAATATATATTATATATATGTAAATATAAATATAGATATATATGGAAATATATATGTATATATGCCTGGTGTTGGCTTAATGGTTAGAGTGGTGGGCTTGGATCCTCAGGTCCGAGTTCAAATCCGGCTCAGCTGTTGAATTAATACCAGGTGGGGTGAACTCTGCCTGTCATCCTTCCGAGGTTGGCAAAATGAGTGCCAGCTTGCTGGTATACTGTGTCGGAGCGGCAACCCGTCCAAATTGTGCCCAATAGCCAAGGAGACTGCTTAAGCAGCACCAACGCTCTGCAGAGTATGTCCCAATCTCCTCCTTCGTGTATATATATATATATATATATTGTTGCGGACCCGGGGTCGGGGGCGAGAAGACCAAGAGGGGGGGATGCTACCTCGGGTTCCCACCAGACTCTCTGGATTCGCAGGCCATCGCACACGAATAACTTCGTGACGTGGCGGGTTGCTCATCAACTGTGAATGCCAATAACTCGACCACATGACTTAGGGTCCTCCGTCTAATGAATACCGTTTACCTAATGGTTACGTGATCAAATTACCTGGGCATATGCCCTCTGTTCGCCTTGTTCAAACTGGATCACCTTACCGGATCAGATGCAGCCGAGTGTAACTGCCCAAGGACGTACCGGCTAGAAAAACAGATTGTTGGGGGATAGCATCCTGGCTAGGCTAGGATATGGACCATGCTGGACCAATGAAGGAAAAGCCGAAAACGATCTGGGAACATTTCTCCACAAAGCATTTGTTTCCATTCAAGCGAGGAAAGGTATGTGGCATGGTAAATGGGTTTATTATTATGTACAGCAGAGGATAGCAAGGAATTTGTGGGGTGCGACAAAAAGCAAGGATTTTACAAAAGCAGAAACAGAGCAGACTTATCCCGTTAGAACTTATCCAATCTTAACTTATGCTACAACAGGCGTCATCACATACACACACACAAACCCGAGGAAGATTAGATAGCAAGAAAGAAAGAGAGCAGATGAGGACTAACGGCCTTGCAATACCTGGCGCGGTCTGCTGACCAAAGCAACCCAGTGTGCTTTGGGGTAGGAGGGAGAAATACTGGTTTCTAAGGTGCGGGAGTGGGAGGTGTGGTGTGGTGCAATATGGAGGGTGCGGTGTTGCCAGAGGAAACTGTGATTGCGAATCAGTAATGGATGCTCTTTTGTGTGCCCCCCCCACCTCGCTGCATGTCATGCCGTGGTCTGGTGACTGGACGAGGGTCGTAACAATCCCGCGTGCCCATTTGGGGAATCACCGGCGAGATGAGGTTGGTGCTGTTAACGTCTGTTGCTCGTCCCCATATCACGCGGTCCGAGTATCTTGAGCTGTGCAGTATGCCTCTGTTTAGTGGCAAATTGTATCGATACAGAGGTACAAGGAGGTGCGGGAATATTTTCCCCGTGTGTGGGAGATGTTTATGGTCAAGGTGGTGAGTTTTTGGTGAGCGAGGGGTAGCAAGGTGAGATGCCGTTGGAAATTGGCATGCAGATTTGAATGAAAGGGCGCACCATGCACGCGCCGGGCAGAGTCTTCCTTCTTATTGTGATCTTTCTTCCTTCTTATTGATCTTCCTTCTTTCACGGGAGGCTGCGCGGGTGTTTGTTATTCATATCGTGTGTGTTTGCTTGCTTGATTTGATTTGTACCATGAATAAAAGGAAAGGGTTGAAATTGAAATCAGAATAGAATGGAAGATAGAGATATAATTAGACCGAGCTGCAAGATCCGTGGAACGCACTTCGTCCCCTTAACCCATTAGACATGAGGGAAGGTCTGACTGCACGAAGACTAATGAAATAACTGCCTGGGGATCACTGTATGTTGGGTGCCATTGCCTTTGAGGCATGCGGTTTTGCAGAACTGCAACAATATAAATGTATGTATGTATGTATGTATATGTATGTATGTATATATATATATATATATATATATATATATATATATATATATATATATATATATATATATCTAATTCTGTCTGTCTGTCCACCCTGAAACGTGGAAACACTCCTCGGAGAGAATTAAAAAAAAAATTCCTTTTCAAGTAAAAGTTGCTTCAAATTTATCCATACCTATTTGAAAATTATAATTTTTTTCAATCAGAAAAAATAACTGAACCTGGGTGGTGTATAGGCAACTGACCACTGCCTTGATCACTCCCAATTTCTTTTTTATTTGCTCAGGAATGTACAACCTCAGTATTTTTAGCTCATTCAACCGGTACGAGAAAAAAAAGGCTTCCCTTTTTTTTTCTTTCTATTTTTTGATATTGCCGTATCTTTTCCACAGGCTTCTGCTCCTGTCGATATAATACGATCTCACTTTCACCTGGAAGGCTTCCATACTTATGGAGACACCTCCAAAAGTGATGCAAGCTGGTCGAAGTGTGGTGGGAGTTCATAGAAAATGTCTCTTTGAAGAAAATGTTCCTGCATAAAGGGAACTGGAGAAAAAGTTCCATTGTCATTCTTCCAGGCAGTAATTTGCACAAAAGGCTGGGAGTGGTGGTGAAAGCAATGCAACGTGATGAATTAATTCTTCTTTTGGATATCTATTTGGCAAAAACCAGTGTAACAAAGCAAAAATCTAATTCAATATCATGAATCTGTAAGAAGCAGCACATATCAGGTGTGTGGCAAAACAATCATGGCTTGTTCATAGAATGCATGGTTGCAGAATGGATCCCTCAATGCAATTGATGGTAAAACAAAGGAGAATGTTTAAGTGAAGGATTAGAGAGAGATATAGAAATATTGTTGCGGGGCCGGACGTCGGCCGCTTGAGCACGACCGCAGAGATGGAGCTGCAGAGTCGGCTCGACCGATCGCCCGGAATTTAGGTCGTCAGTCCGGAGCCGACGGGTCCTGACTGGACGAAGATCGCCAACAGGTCACCCGCGTGGATAGGGTGAATAGCCAAATTTCTATATACCTAAGTATCCACGCGGGGAATCTACCAGGGAAATTCACCCTCGACGGAACTCGTACAACGAGTCGCTTACAGCGCTCGTTCCGTGTGCGATCTGGAGCGGTTTAAGCGCAAGAAGCGTCGGTCAAATGTCCCCTTAGGCCGTTACAGCTTTACTAAATCTCAAACACGCAGCACGCTCAGCCAATGAAAGGAATGGACACGAACGGGCTGAAACATTCAACAACTGGGAATATTTATTGAATAGTAATGGGGAAATGAAAGGGAAGCACGCAAGAAGCAGAGCTAAACCGATCATTATTATTAAGCACGTAAATACAGGCAAAAACACTTATACATTTCACTACTTATCAGACGGGCCCACGGACACACACACGCACACACACCCAAAGAAATGGACCAATGGTCTTTATTAGGACCTTCAGTCGGAGGGACAGGTGGGCTGAAGACCAGGGTCTAACTTGGACCTGTCCACCTCGTGCGGTCTTCAAGCTGTTCGACCGGGCACAGCGAGGGCGAGCCGGATCCAACCGCCGCGATCAGCTTTTTGAGCTCCGGCGGATCCCTCGCGCTCCGGAACACGTGCTGGTGAGACGATGCCGATCCCTTCCCGATCCGATGGCGTCGATTCCCCCGAAGAACCACCGACCAAGAAGAGCCAGGAACCAAACCAAATCAGGGCGAACAAGACCCACGAACAAGAACCAAGAAGGCTTGAAGAAGAACGGCAACAACGCAGAGAGCGCCAAGAACCAAGCAGAGAGAGCCCAGAACCAGGAAGAGTGTCCAGACCAGGCAGAGAGTGTCCAGAACCAGGCAGAGAGTGTTCAGAACTAGGCAGAGAGTTTCAGAACCAGTCAGAGAGTGTTCAGAACCAGGCAGAGAGTGTTCAGAACCAAGCAGAGAAGTGTTCAGAACCAGGGAGAGAGTGTTCAGAACCAGGCAGAGAGTCTCCAGAACCAGGCAGAAGAGTCTCCAGAAACCAGGCAGAGAGTGTTCAAACCAGGCAGAGAGTGTTCAGAACCAGGCAGAGAGTGTTCAGAACCAGGCAGAGAGTCTCAAGAGAGATCCCAGACCAGGCAGAGAGTCTCCAGAACCAGGCAGAGAACCCTCCACTCCCGGCATTTTCCGTCTTCTCCATTCCCTTTTTATCCCTCTGGTGTCGCTCGCTTCCGGCATGACTTATCGCCGTCGGTGAGCTGGTTCGCACCCCATTTCTTGGAGTTCCCACGGGAGCCGATTTATGTCCATATTAGGGCATGAATTCGGCTTGTTCAGCGTTGGGTGGGGGCTCGACCTGTTCCCCACGCGAGCCGATTTATGTCCATATTAGGGCATGAAATTTGGCTTGTGGCAGCGTTGAGTGGATGGCTCGACCTGTTCCCCACGCGACCAATTTATGTCCATATTGGGCATGAAATTCGGCTTGTTCAGCGTTGGGTGGGCTCGACCTTCCCCCACTGAGCGCCGCGAGAATGCCGGAGCGGAGGGTTTTTGCTGTTGATCGGTGGGTGGGGATTTCACCTTTCCCCACTGAGCGCCTTAAGAATGCCGGGAGTGAGGGTTTTTGCTTGTTTGTTTACTTGGAGCCGTAGTAGTCCATAGCTGTTGTCGGCGTTGAAATGAAAGAAAATCCTAACTACCAAAACAAATCACAGCGCATGAACATTTTATTTACCCATTAGACAAGGGACGGAGCGATCGTATAAAAACACATACTTACTAATATAAACTGAGCTATAGGACCTGAATGTTGTGTGTGATAAGTTTCAAATTCGTAAACAATATAATATGAGACAGGCTTTTGATTTCCTTGGCCATTCTTACGGTATTTAATACAAGTTTGAGGTCGTGGGTAGACGTCTTTTAAAAGCAGCGAATTGACAGTGGGGCAACAGTTATTCATTCTGGAGGTAGCAAAGGAATTAATTATGAGGAAAAGAGGAGAGAGGAAGGGAAGGAACACAATAACTGACATGTGAGAGTATCGAGTTTGTAAGGTAGAGCTTATGGTGGTAGAAAATATCACAGGTAGGGATGTATGATGACATTAAATTGAGAGGGTACAGCGTTGGGATACTCGATTGATTCCGGGCTTAGCTGGACTCAGGGATAAAGAATAGCAGAAAGAGACTGGACTTCATACATTAGAAAGGAGTGGTTATGAGGGCATATGATAGAGATGTTTAAGATAATGAAGGGTAAAGACAAGTAAAGTGAAGAAGAGTTCTCAGCAAAATGGGCAGTTAGCCCGAGAGTATTAAAGAGCAGGTTGCGGGTCACCAAACATGTTCTGAAGATTTATCAATATGATATATATGCATTAAATAATTTGATGCAAACTATTGTGGTTGCCTAACTATTGGGAAAATTATGAAATTTAACTCCAAAGTTGTTATTTCTCGAGGCTGTTGAAAAAAACAGCCGTGTGCCATAATATGAATGTGACGTCACGTGTCTCCTCAAAACAAAAGCGGACGCTCACTCGCTCATTTAAGAAGTGTCCATTCAGCAGGCCGTTCTTTCGCTTTTTTTGAGCTTGCAACTGTCTATATTATCCTTTTTTATTTTGAATTATTGTAGAACAAAGTTATTTGGATATTGTACATCATGCCTCGTACGTGTGTCATCATGTTTTGCGAAAATGGCTGGAAAACGGGTAATCATCCCACCTGATTCCCGAAGAATCAAACATTCGCGCCGGCAGTGGATAAGATTTGTACAAACAAAAAACAAAAAACAACTTCGTTGGTTGGTAGGGGATAATCAGGAAGATATTTGTTGTATTTGCTTTAGCATATCTCTTGGAAAAATACTTGAGATATTCCTCCTGTTTTAGCCTTCTCTATCATTAAAAGCATATCGATATCACTGATTAATTCCAAATCCTGTTTTGTCATTTTTAACATGGTACTCCAAAGCCCAAACCTGGGGCTGCTGTAATAGTGAGCAGGGTCTAATCCATAAAGAATTTTATTAATGACAGACTGTTCTAAAAGTCTCAAACAAATCAGTCATTGATAATACATCAGTTTTAAGATACAAATGTGTGATATTCCTCCAGATTCTTTATATTAAACTTCTCTCAAACCTTTTTTAGTTTGTGTATAATCTCTATCGGATATGAGTTTTATGCAACTTGCTATAGAAAACTTTCCCTTGAAGGAAGTTGTTCTTTAAACTTCTCAAATGAATCACATATAGTCATACGGATATATCCCTTTTGTGATAAGAGATCAATCTCTCTTGATTTGAGAAATGTGATTTTAGATTTGGTAAGTTTTTAATATTTGATGCTAAGTTAGATAATGGACTTGCCATGAACTTGTTATGTGTCAAGAAATCTGATATGGGTTATGGGGGATGTATGAATTGTTTTGTGAATGAGATGTATTTTTGATCTGTTAGGAATGGCAGAAATATCTCCAAGATGTCTTTGAAAGTTCATTTATAAATCATGTGTGTCATAGTGAGCGTTGTTGTGAAGAAAGACAGAAATAAAATTGGAGGTTTGTAATTAAGATTACAATAGGAATGAGCGTGGACCTCTATATTTACCAGTAAGATGACAATGATCCCAAACCTTGACCTCTCCCTCAATTTTCTCCTCACAAATATGGCAGATACTGTTTATTCCTAAATTCCTTTTTCTCTTCCTTTGTTAATGACATTGGTTTATAGGTTTTATCCATTATTTTATCCCCCGCCAACCAACGAAGTTGGCGGGGGATATAGAAATGGGTTCCGTCCGTCTGTCCGTCACATTTCGTTTCCGGAGCTAAACCTACAAATCCCTTAAGATATATTTACGAAATTTGGTACACATATCAAGCAAGTGGTGAAACTGGTGCCTTTTGATATTTAGAGATTTCCCCCCAAAAAAATTTCTGTCACTTTCCATGGAAACAAGTTGGGTATTAAGAAATAATTGAGGTCAACCTTTGTTTCCAGAGCATAGTTGCAAAACTATTAACTATTTCTTTTATGAAATTTGGTACACACATCAAGAATAAATTGAAACTGGTGCTTTTGCTACTTGTCCTAATTTACCTATGGGGGGGATATCGAAGACTTTGTCTTCAACGGATGCTAGTTATAATAAGAATGAGGACAAACTCTTACCTGATGTATTATGATGCTAACAATTGTATGGGTGGGCTATGTCTCAATCTTTACCTTACGGAAAACTTAAATGGTTAAAGAAAAACTATGAAAAAGTTTTACAAGACATTGTTATCTCCTCTCAAAAAGAATTGGGATGAAGCTGAAGTTGGATATGTATTTTGAGGTTCATTTAAAATAGCCAAATAAACTTCATCACAAACATAAGACCTACCTTATGCCCCTGATAAAAAAGTTCCAAAAGAATGGTTAAGTGATTACAACAGTCATTTAATATATAAGGTAAATCTACAGAAAAACTACTTACTGCATTAAATGATAAAGAAAGTTATGTTTTGCATCAAAGGAACTTGAGACAATATTTATCTGCTGGGTTGAGAGGAAGGAAAATTCAACAGGATTTTGAAATATTTAACAGTCATTGTTAAAGAAGTATATTGATTTTAATTACAAAAAGGAGAACAGAAGCAAAAACAGATTGTGAGAAGCAGGACTTTTATAAATTATGATGAATAATGCTGTATTTGGGAAAGACTAGGGAAAAATGTTAGGAATCGACAAAAATAAGACTTGTCACATCTGGAAACAGGCTTCACAAAATTAATTAATAGACAAGTTTTAGCCGAGCGGTGTGTTTTTCAGGAAAACTTTTGTGCTATTCATTGTGAAAAAAGAGAGTAGTATGAAATGGACAACCAATTTATATAGAACATCCAATTCTTACTTGTCAAAGTCGTTAATGTGGACTATTACGTGTAACTATTTAAAATAAAGTATTTAAGGATAATGTATCATTGTTATATTATGGATACAGATAGTTTATTAATTAGAAATTAAACAAGTGATGTATATGAGGATAGATTGATTATATTGAGAATATATTTACAAGTACTTATAAGTAGGTGATGTGTTGTTTTCATCAAATAATCAAAAGGTTATTTGCGTAAGTTTAAAGTATGAATTGGGTGGAAGGTAATGAGTGTATTCTATAGATTGAGATATAAAGTCTTATGCTTAAGTATATTGAAATAATAATATTGAGGGTGTGAAAAGAGCTCAAGGGAATAAAGAAATAATATTTTTAAAATCAAGGAAAAACCAATAAACTTTAAACATTATTACAACTGTTTAACCTTAAAAGAAGGAAGAGTGCAGAAAAATGAATACAACTAGCATCTATTGAAGACAAAGTCTTCGATATCCCCGTAAATGAGGCTTAAACAAACTTATTCCCTAAGCGTGTGCAATATGTATGTGAAGTTTCCCCTTTGATCTGACCAAGCCGTTCTGGAGAAGATAGAGGTTTGAAGGTTTTAGGGTAAATTCAATATGGCCGCCAAACCATGTGCCTATCAATTAGAAATTAAACAAATTCTGAAGGATGTCTTGTGGAAAGTGTATGTGAAATTTTGCCTCATCTGTCCACTTCAGAGATTTATTATAATTACCAGGCTAACCTCTGCTAGAATAAACAGCTATTCAGAAAGTGTGTGAAGTCGTGTTAATATGAGTAACTAAAACACAGGTATATAAATACCCCGGAAAAACTTCAAGCTAGACACACGCGACCTCGGCAACGCGTTAGGCATCCGGAACCTCCGCAGCCGAGAATACATCCATACGAGTGAAGAGCGGTAAGGGACGAACGTAGGACTGAGAGACTAAGTGGGTGGGGTCGGGATCAAAACGAGTATTGCTTTTGAACAATGCACACACAATCCGTACCTGAAGGCCTTGTCCATCATAGCTGAGGCGATACCTGCAACGTGACATACGTGTGTGAAGTCAATGTTTGCGGAACCTCGAGCGATGACACTGAAAGCAACAACCAGCTTATATCATACACTAATCGCCGGGACAGAATGGTCAGGACGCGCCTGGGACAACAGCCAGCTCCGGCAAACGCCTAGAACACGTTACGGAGAAACCTGCCGACACGTAGGACTAAAAATCAGAATTTCTTGAGAAAACAGAGGGAGACTGAGGGAGATGTAGAGGCGAGAACTGGAGGGAGCATAGGGAGACTGAGTGACAGTGGGTGGGCGCGGTGTTCGGCGGAGTACAGAAGTTAATATTTCATGCGTTTATGATATCAAAAGACCATCGCTATACACTACGCTACAATCACGTGAGCCTTGTAAAGCTGCATTGTGCCTCGACTGGTCTGGCTGTGCGCTGATGACCACATCTTGGACAGTAAATTACTGGGGTTGCGATAGAGTTATTGAAACTATTCATGAGACTGAATAGATATGTACATTAGTAAGTCAAAATTACCTTACGATTAATTCAATCTATTAAGTGATATCGAAGTATAGACTAGATTATCAACATGCAATCATGTAGATCAGGATATAAGATAAGACTATAGATATGGTTAATAATAATAGAAGTTACTTTAAAGATAGAAGTGATGATGGACGCTGGGATTTATAGTGCCGACTTGTATTCAGTACATGGAAGTAATCAAAACTATTTCACGATATTGGTCATAATAAACCAGCTTACTTATTCAAGATATATAGATATTGCAACATTATTGGTGGGAAAAGATTATATTGCTGATTATAGCAGGCCATAATGAGTCCAATAGGATCATGACTAAATTAAATATAGATTGGATATATATCAGAAGACCATGGACAGCGGGGTGGGAGAAATGGACACCAAAAAGAAACGATTGAAGTTGAATTGGTTTGTATTAAACAAAAAAAATCCACAAGTTGTGATGACAAGCCAGTTTGAAGTGTCAAGCTGCGGCATGTGACAAATATTAGTGCTCAACTACAAGTTCAGTAAAAAGTCAATGAAATAGTGTTCGAATTTGGAAGCTTTACTGCACACAACAGCCATGTCCTATAGATCAGTTATATCGGTATGTGTTTCTAGGTAGCTGGTCCCGTCTATGTTTAAATGGGTGGATTAATGTACGTGCGCTGTGGATTATTTTATCGTTAGGATTTTTACATCCAACAACAACACTCTCTGCTTTCGGCATGTCCGCGTCTCTTGCTCAGCCGGCGAGGCGAGCGCGTGTGTGGGTGTTGTCTTTAAGCCATGGGCATGGACGTCCCTCTTTGCAATCAGCAGAGGAGGGCGTCTCAGCCCGCCCCGTCCCCCACTCAGAACACATGCCGATTACGCATGTAGGTCGGCAGGTGAGGATGTAGCGCGGAGCTACAAACGCCTCCGGGGGTTTCGGGACTCCACCGAAGGAGCTGGGAGTCTGCCCCGCCTACCATGGGCCTGTCCAATGGCGAGACGGCCGTGAATTGCGCGATGGCGTCCGACCAATCAGCGAGGCGACGTGGCCAGGAAGAAAGAAGCTCCTCCCTCCGTAAAGAGGAAGAGTGTGGTTGTCGGACCAGCGCTGAGAGAGGAGATCGTGGCGTTTTCCAAGCGCCTGTCATCGTGTGTGACCATTCTTGTGGGAAAGGACATCTCAATTTCAAGACATTCCAACCGTGCATCCAAAGCCAGTGAGGTTGTCGAACAAGGAGTGATTCTAGAGGCGTGGATCGGGGCGATACGCGGTCGACCCATCTCATCCATGGGACGAAACCTCGCCATTCACCTCCTCTGGATTTCGCTGCCCTGCCGTCCGTCCTTTTGTGACTGGCTGCTCCGGGAAGGCGTGCGGGAGCATTCGAGCCGCACGGCGAACGCGGCCGATGCCAGCACGTTTCTCCCCTCAGCTCGTCTTTCCCTCGAGCTTTAAGGCAGGGCAATAAAAGACCCGACGCCACCACGGGTCCATTCTTGGGTGTGTGTCTGGTGTGGCCCCGTCTCTAAGTAGAGATGTTAAGTGCTTCTTGTTGTACAATTTGTATTTGCTTAGTCGGAAACTCTGCCCTTACAGTGACCTCCCTCGTCCCCCAGATTATTGTTGTAAATAAATCCCCTTTGTTGAATGTACCAGCCTCGTCCTTGTCCTTCTACCACTTGGTTTTGCCACGGTGCGTATTGGTGGAGCCGTTGCGCCTAATGGGCATTTGACCGACGGACCTCACGTAAACCATCGCTCGGGTTACACCACTGTCGAGCTCGGTAAGGCCTCGTTCCGCTCGAGGGCTGCCTGAGCGGTGTGCTTCCTCGGAAATCTCTCTCTT
>CM068959.1:11955342-11964929 GCA_035128595.1 Eptatretus atami | reverse complement strand
TGTTTGGTTTTGGTTAGTTGGGGTGGTTTGGTGATTTTGGTGTTTTATCGTATTTTGGTTCTTGCTGGTGGTTTGGTTCTCGTGTTGTATTGTGTTATTTGTGGTGTGGTTTGTGATTTTGTTATGCCGGTGTGGTTTTTGGTTATTTGGTGGTTTGTATTTTGGTGAGTTTTGGTTATGGGGTGGTTTGTTATTGTGAGTGTTTGGTTATTTTTGTGTAATGGTTATTGCCGGGGGTTGTGGTGAATTTTGTTTGTTTTTGGTTCTTGCTGGGTGGTGGATTTATCTGAGTGGATTTGGCTCTGTAGGGTATTGATTTTATGCCGGTGGTTTGCTCTGCCGGTGGTTGTTTATGCGGGTGTTGGTGATTTGGTGGTTGTGGTATCGGGTGTGTGTTATGTCGAGCGGTTTTGGTGATTTTTGGTGGTTTGTGTTTTGGTTAGTTGGTTTGTTTGGTATTTATTATGCCTGTGTGGTTTGGTTCTCTTTGCCGTTTGTTTTGCGTTTGGTGTACGCGGGTGTTTGTGATTTGTTATGTTGGATGGTTGGTGTATTTTTGGTGTTTTATGTCACACGTTGTTGTTCATTTTTGTGTGTTTGCACCTGAATTTCAATTAATTGATTCACTTGTTTTTTCTCATCAGCCACTCCCAGTCCCCGTTGAGCTAGTTTTTCTCCAAGAACTCCCATCGTATGCTTGCTGTTCTCAGTGCGTGTGCAGGTACTTTGAGTTGAGTTCCTTGAAAGTACTCCCAGTGATTCCCACCATAGTTTGCACCCTCCTTCGCCCTGTTTTGGTGGCCTTCCACCGTGAGCAGAGGACGTAGCAGGTGAAAGGATTTTTTTGAAGTTTAGTGAAACACTTTCTTGTGAATACCACTTTCCAGTATTAACTCTCAATTATTTAATGGGAAAAATATTTTCTTACTTTGGAATACATTATTTGTCACTTTCATATAGATATGATGTAATCACATGTAATAGATTTTTTCTCAATGTAACTTTGATAATTGTATAAACCCCAAGTTGTGCCATGTTTTATATAAAACTTTATCTTTTATTTGGAAATTTAAAAAGACATTTCATTAATTCACTTCCAAATTTCAAATCAACGTTTGTGTGATTAGCTTTGCTTTCAGTGTGGAGAAGTTGTTTTTGTATTACGACAACACTTCGTATGAAGAGATTCTGATTATATTTCGAAGATTTAATATATGTCTCATATGTTTAGGTTTTGGGGGTTGTGGGGGGGATTCTTTCTGTTTTTTTATGCTCGTACTCTTGTTTCTGGTTTTTTTTGTTTGATGATGTAATTGAATGTCTTCTTGATCTTTTTTTTTCTTGTTTTTGTTTTTAATGAGGATTTTTAGTTTATGTCGTTTTTGAGTTTTAGTTATATTATTAATATTATTTAATTTTTATAACTTTATTTATTATTTTTATTTTTTTTATTTATTTTTGTATTTTTTATTTAATTTATAATTTACTTTTTTAAATTTTAATTTATCTATCTTCTTATTTTCTTTTATTTTTTTATATTTTTTTTTCTTCTTTTTTTTTTTAAGATCTTTTGACCATTTTTTATCCTTTTTTAATTTATTTGTCTTTTTTTATTGTCATTTTACTTTATTTTTATTCCTGATGACAGTCACAATAGAATTGTTATAGAGTTTTCAGTATGTCTGTGTACGAAGTAGTTAGCCATCTCCGATTTGATAGGCGGTTAATTTACAAAAGGTTCTAAGAATTTCTGTGATTTTTTGGCACCACACGAGGTGGTTTGCATCATAATTTAATGTAATTATGGTAAGTTAAGAAATTTTGTATCTTCATTCTTTTTGTCTTATTTATATTTTATGTGTTTTAACCCTTTGATAATTGTCCACTGCCTTCTATTCGTGTTTTTATTCGCTTGTTTTTTATTCTATGAAGGACCAGATGATGGGGGTGAGAAGAGCAGCTCGGTTGTTTATTATTGTTCTTCGGCACCAATTTGAAGGCAAAAAAACGTCGCCCTGCACACCGCAAGTTTTTCGTTTATATTAACTAATATAACCTTTTCCTTTAAACATTTAAAAACCACATTTTTTCCTTTTTCAAACCCCTCCTTGACCCCTTTTTTTTTGTGTTTTTTTGTATTTTATTTTTTTTTCTTTTTTGATTTTTTTTTTTTTTTTTTTTTTTTTTTTTATATTATGATGCACCATCCTTGTGTGGTGCACATTCAAACAAGAATTCTTAAGCTTTGTTTCCCGACCTAATCACATCGAGATGGGCTAACTACTCGTACAACAGACCATACGACTCTATACATTTCTATTGCTCTCAGGTAATGTCTACTAACTACCCCCCCCCCCCCCACAAACATAACATTATGGACATGATATTAATCTTCTGAAATATTCAGAAATCTCTTCATACAGTGTGTGTAAATCACAACAAACTTCTCCACCTGAAGCAAAGCTATCACCAAACTGTTGTTGAATTTGGAAGTGAATTAATGAAATGCTTTTAATTTCCAATAAAATGAATAGTTTTAAAACATGGCACAAACTTGGGGTTTAACATTATCAGTTAGCATTGAAAATCTTACAATGTGATTACATCATATCTATAGAAATGTGCAATTGTATTCCAAAGTAAGAAATCATTTTCCCATTAAATAATTGAATTAAACTGGGAAAGTGTTCACAGAAAGTGTTCACTACCTCTTCAAAAAATTCCTTCACCTGCTACGTCCTCTGCTCACGTGAAGCACCAAAAGCATGGCAAGGAGGTGACAATATGGTGGGAATTCACTGGAGTAACCTTTCAGGACTCAACGTCAAGTACCTGCACACTGGCACCTGGAAAAAGCAAGCATTAGCGTGGTTCTTGGAGAAAAGCTGCTCACGGGGCTGGGAGTGGCTGTGAAGAAAAAAAACAAGTGAAATCAATTAATTGAAGAAGTCTCAGGTGAAAAACACCATAACTGAAACCAAAACCGTGTGACATAACCAAACCACCAAAAAATCACCAAACCATCCAACATAAAAATCACCAAACCACCCGGCGTACAAACCACCGGCAGAGCCAAACCACTCGGCAAATCAAACCACCCGGCAAAACCAAACCACCCAAAAATCACAAACCGTCGACATAACCAAACCACCCAGCATAACCAAACCACCAAAAATCACCAAACCACCCGGCGTAAACAAACCACCCGAGAGCCAAACCACTCGGCATAATCAAACCACCCGGCAGAGCCAAACCACTCAGCATAATCAAACCACCCGGCAGAACCAAACCACCAAAATCACCAAACCACCGGCATACCAACCACCAAAATCACCAAACCACCTAACATAACCAAACCACCCCGCATAACCAAACCACCAAAAATCACCAAACCACCCAAAAATAACCAAAACCACCCGGCATAACCAAATCACCAACCCCCCAACATAACAACCACCCGCGTAACCAAACCACCAGCAGAACCAAACCACTCCGCATAACCAAACCACCAAAAAAATCACCAAACCACCCAACATACCCAAACCACCCGGCATAACCAAACCACCAAAAACAACCAAACCACCCAACATACCAAAACCACCCGGCATAACCAAACCACCAAAAATCACCAAACCACCCAACATAACCAAACCACCAAAAATCACCCAAACCACCCAACATAACCAAACCACCCGGCAGAACCATCCACCAAATCACCCAACCACCGGCGTAACCAAACCACCCAGCAAACCAAACCACTCCGCATAATCAAACCCCCGGCATAACCAAACCACCAAAAATCACCAAACCACCCAACATAACCAAACCACCCGGCATAACCAAACCACCCAACATAACCAAACCACCCGGCATAACCAAACCACCAAAAATCACCAAACCACCCAACATAACCAAACCACCAAAAATCACCAAACCCCCAACATAACAAAACCACCCGGCATAACCAAACCACCAAAAATCACCAAACCACCCAACATAACCAACCCACCGGCAGAACCAAACCACCAAAAATCACCAAACCACCGGCGTAACCAACCACCCGGCACAACCAAACCACTCGCATAATCAAACCACCCGGCATAACCAAACACCAAAAAAAATCACCAAACCACCACGGCAAACCAAACCACCAAAAATCACCAAACCACCCAACATAACCAAACCACCGGCAGAACAAACCACCAAAAATCACCAAACCACCCAACATAACCAAACCACCGGCAGAACCAAACCACCAAAAATCACCAAACCACCCAACATAACCAAACCACCGGCAGAAACCAAACCACCAAAAATCACCAAACCACCCGGCGTAACCAAACCACCAGCAGAACCAAACCACTCCGCATAATCAAACCACCCGGCATAACCAAACCACCAAAAATCACCAAACCACCCAACATACCAAACCACCCAGCAGAACCAAAACCACCAAAATCACCAAACCACCCAACATAACCAAACCACTCCGCATAATCAAACCACCAAAAATCACCAAACCACCCAACATAAACAAACCACCAGCAGAAACCAAACCACCAGCAGAACCAAACCACCAAAAATCACCAAACCGCCCAACATAACCAAACCACTCGCAGAACCAAACCACCAAAAATCACCAAACCACCCGGCGTAACCAAACCCCAGCAGAACCAAACCACTCCGCATAATCAAACCACCCGGCAAACCAAACCACCAAAAATCACCAAACCACCAACATAACCAAACCACCCGGCAGAACCAAACCAACCAAAAATCACCAAACCACCCAACATAACCAAACCACCCGGCAAACCAAACCACCAAAAATCACCAAACCACCCAACATAACCAACCACCCGGCAGAACCACAACCACCAAAAATCACCAAACCACCCGGCGTAACCAAACCACCCAGCAGAACCAAACCACTCCGCATAATCAAACACCCGGCATAACCAAACCACCAAAAATCACCAAACCACCAACATAACCAAACCACCCAGCATAACCAAACCACCAAAAATCACCAAACCACCACAACCAAACCACCCGGCATAACCAAACCACCAAAAATCACCAAACCACCCAACATAACCAAACCACCAAATCACCAAACCACCCAACATAACCAAACCACCCGGCAGAACCCAACCACCAAAAATCACCAAACCACCGGCGTAACCAACCACTCCGCATAATCAAACCACCCGCATAACCAAACCACCAAAAATCACCAAACCACCCAACATAACCAAACCACCCGGCATAACCAAACACCAAAAATCACGAAACCACCCAACATAACCAAAACCACCCGGCTTAACCAAACCACCAAAATCACCAAAACCACCAACATAACCAAAAACCACGGCATAACCAAACCACAAAAATCACCAAACCACCCACATAAACAAACCACCCGGCAAACCAAACCACCAAAAATCACCAAACCACCCGGCGTAACCAAACCACCCGGCATAATCAAACCACCAGCATAACCAAACCACCAAAAATCACCAAACCCACCGGCATAACCAAACCACCAAAAATCACTAAACCACCCAACATAACCAAACCACCCGGCATAACCAAACCACCAAAAATCACCAAACCACCCAACATAACCAAACACCCGCATAACCAAATCACCAAACCACCAAACATAACCAAACCACCCGGCAGAACCAAATCACCAAAATTCACAAACCACCCGGCGTAACCAAACCACCGCAGAACCAAACCACTCGGCATAATCAAACCACCCGGCATAACCAAAACCACCAAAAATCACCAAACCACCCGGCAGAACCAAAACACCCGGCAGAACCAAACCACCCGACATTATCAAACACCCGGCAGAACCAACCACCCGGCATAACCAAACCACCTGCATAACCAAACCACCGGCAGAACCAAACCACCTGCAGAACCAAACCACCCGACATCAAACCACCTGAAGAACCAAACCACCCGGCATTACCAAACCATCCCGCATAACCAAACCACCCAACATAACCAAACTACCTAGCATAACCAAACCATCCACCCTCAACAAATTGCTCAGTGTAATTAAACTAGACCCAGCAAAGCCGCTACCCACACAAACTGCTTTAGGTGCTCCGACACTGTAACAAATATAGTACATTGACGACGACGACGACAATCCTCTCTAGCAATTGTCTCATTTGTATATTTTAAATAGATGGCCATAAATTTACATAAAACATCCCAGTAAATTACCCCCAAATCCACAATCGCCCCCACCCCTCCACCAATCCCTTTTCCATCACTGCAAGAGGTTGTTCTGGATTTTTCAAGAGGACACTGGATGGTGGTTCATGAGGTTATTGTTCAAAACGGTTGCATATCCAAGGTATCCCAGGAAGGTTTAAAAAGCCGAATAATCCCACGATAAACACCACAGAGGTCCGCATGATGGCGCTCACAGTCAGTGTGTGATCTGGTCAACATGGCAACGGCACAACACACGCATCTGTTACGTCTCTCACCTGATGATGGCACGATCTGCTGCTCCCTTCCATTTTGACATTCCATTGTGAAACATTATTTATTTGCAAAATATTTATTTGTTATTTTTACATTAAATATTTCAACATTTTGACAAAGACCCCGATATGACATTTTGATATCAGAGGATTGAGATATTTTTAAAAAATGATTTCCATGTGAGTTCGAAAATGTCATGTGCAGGTCAGAAGTCATCGTGCATCGAGTTAATGTCCATATCACGTGCACGCAAGAAGGAGATTTTCTTCTTCATCTTTCCTTTTCCAATAACCACAATAAACAATGCACTACTTCCCTAAAGCAACATTATTACATCATCAGTGTAACAGTAAATCTTGATCAAAACTCTAAAAGTTGAGAAGTGCAGATCTCGAGGATAAACTTAATCCTGCGGACAATTTTGAAGGGGAGAGAAGGCATCTTGGAGATATGATCTACCCAACATAGGTATTCTTGATAGTGTAAGGCCCGGGAGTTTCTTTATGGAAGGATAAAGTGAGAATATCAGGCGATATTGCGTTAAAATATGTTAATGACAGATCATTATCATTTCGTATGTAGCCTGTGGTTGCTGGTTGCATCACTGCTGGGAGCGCGGCTGTGCCACTGATGCAATGCTCTGTTTCCAGTAAGCTGGTACTCATTTTGCCGACATCGGAAGGATGACAGCCTGAGTCAACATACCTGGTGTTATCGTTATCTAACGGCACAACAGGGGCTCAAACTCAAGACCATAAGTCCTAAGATCTTACTCCAGCTCCCTCAACCATTAAGCCAACACCAGGCTTCAATGGGAGATGACCAGTTAGTTAGTTTCTTGTGATTGGCAAAGAGGAATGTTGCTGCACCCTGCTTGACCTCAAGATAAGGAAGTATCCTGCATAGTACGGAGTCATCTGCAAAGTTATATTCTCCATTGATGTTAATCAAGAACAGAACGCTACATGCGGGGATACTGGCCTCGAGAGAACCCCAAAGTAACCCGCCACCTGCAAACATACAGGAAATGTTATCAACTGGAGTAGAGGAGGAAGCCCTGGATACCTTTATCGAACAGTTTGGAAATCAGATTAGGGCGTCCAGTGAGATTGCCTTTCCTTTTGTTTAAGATTTGCGGAATCCATGCATTGTTAACAATGAAGAAGTATGCCCAAGGTGGAATGACCAGAGCAGAAGTGAAATTGATGATCAGAAGTCAGAGAGTTGGAGAAGAGATGTGCCTTTTAAGGTCTGTTCCAATAAAATCAATTCCTTTAATCTGCTTATGGAGGGGTGAAAGTTCACTCTCATGGTTTATAGTCTAGGGTGAGTTTTCATGTCGATCTGATGAATTGGAGTAGACATGGTGGTTTTCCACGCTGCAGACCGTCATGAGGGTAAAAGTTATTTTTTCATCAAAGTTGGATTGCTATTGCGGTTATTTTCCCACAAATTGTGTGATTTCCACCAGAAACCCACGAGAAGTTTCCTCTCTCATGCTATCGAGATGCAGAGAACCTTAATGCACGTTACATAAAAACAAGGAAAACATCCAAATACGGCAATGTCCCCCTTTAGGTGATCCCGTGTAGTGTTGGTTTGACTAGCAACAACTGATTAATCACCATATTCCAATCCAAGTTTCTGTTTCTCACATCCTTGTGTAACTTTCAATGTGATGTTTTTTTGTTTGCACAAGGAAACGGCGCAGGAGGAGGCCATTCGGCCCATCATGCCTGAGCCACAGCAACACCACACCAACTCCATCCCTCAAAATGACGCAATTTTGTTGGGAGAATCCCACCCACATCTCTCACCTGTGAATGGAGGGAATAGCCAATCAGCTCTCACCTAATCGACTACACCCAGGTGGCTAGGATTATATAAATGATTGACCCCTCCCACACTCCTCCAGCCGAAGTAGCTACATAAAGCAACCCAAGAAGACTTACACAAGGTAAGTGCTAACGCTGTTTCAAACCCTTCCCAGAGTTCCTCAAAAACAACAAAGACGTTCACACATTGTACACAAATGAGAATCCCAATGCTATACACCCCCTCAGGTTGCTTTATGCAGATACTTTGGATGGAGGAGTGTGGGAGGGGTCAATCATTTATATAATCCGAGCCACCTGGGTGTAGTCGATCAGGTGAGAGCTGATTGGCTATTCCCTCCATTCACAAGTGACAGGTGTGGATGGGTCTTTCTTTATTATATATATATATATATATGTATGTATGTATATATGTATAAATATATATTATGTATGTATGTATGTAATATGTATATATTATATATGTATGTATATATGTATGTATGTATGTATGTGTATATATATGTATATATGTATGTATGTATATGGATATATAATATATATATGTATGTATAATATGTATGTATGTGTATATATATGTAGTATGTATCAATGTATGTATGTATTATGTATATATATATATATATTATATATAATATATATATATATATATATATATATATATGTATGTATGTATACAGTGGGGAGAACAAGTATTTGATACACTGCCGATTTTGCAGGTTTTCCCACTTACAAAGCACGTAGAGGTCTGTAATTTTTATCATAGGTACACTTCAACTGTGAAAGACGGAATCTAAAACAAAAATCCTGAAAATCACATTGTATGATTTTAAATAATTAATTTGCATTTTATTGCATGAAATAAGTATTTGATCACCTACCAACCAGTAAGAATTCCGGCTCTCACAGACCTGTTAGTTTTGTCTTTAAGAAGCCCTCCCATTCTCCACTCATTACCTGTATTAACTGCACCTGTTTGAACTCGTTATCTGCATAAAAGACAGCTGTCCACACTCAATCACTCAGACTCCAACCTCTCCACAATTGGCAAGACCAGAGAGCTGTCTAAGGACATCAGGGACAAAATTGTAGACTTGCACAAGGCTGGGATGGGCTACAGGACAATAGGCAAGCAGCTTGGTGAGAAGCAACAACTGTTGGCGCAATTATTAGAAAATGGAAGAAGTTCAAGATAACAGTCAATCTCCCTCGGTCTGGGGCTCCATGCAAGATCTCACCTCG
>CM068959.1:11940342-11952842 GCA_035128595.1 Eptatretus atami | reverse complement strand
GTGCGCTCCACACTGATCTATCTGGCTGCATGGGGGTGGCGGAACGTCAACAACATGGCAGGGAGTCTCGGCAGTCACCCCGGATCAGGCTCTCAAGAAGAAGCACGTCCTGGTATTCACACACCAACAATGAGACAGCGAGCAAAGAGCCAGCGAAGGGGAGGCAGCGAAGAAGAAGCAACGAAGAGAAGAGAGCGAACAGCTCCACGCTCCCCCTTTTATAAGCCCTGGGCGAAGGGTGGGGTGATGGCCCAAAACGACGTGCTGTGACCCGAATCCTGCTTCTCTATTGGGCCACGGCGGCCCTAGCCATGCCCTGCCAGGATCCGGGACTGGAAATTGTCTCAGTTGTCGGGACTGGAAAGTAACTGAGGGGGGAAGGACCTCTGGTCTGAAGGAGGAATGTGTAATGAGTTCACACAGACTCCATTGTGCCGCATGCGAGAGCGCGTTTATTTCCGCAATGACATCTTCACGTACGCAATCGACAACTCAAAAAACAATAACAACAATAATAATAATGCAACAACAACAACAATAGTTCAGCCCAATGCATATGTTACATCTCCTTTTCTTACAGATAAGCAAAGCAGAAGTCTCTTTATAGTTATCAACTGCTCTTTGATTGACACGCAACAATCAAACTCAGATCGAATGGATCAATTGATTTTCAAATGATTGCTTTTTTTTTTTTTTGACATCTGGAGGGTTCACGGCCTTGCCATTCCTGTGTGTGTGCAGGACTTGACGTTTTCTGGGTGATGCAGTGGCTCGAAGCGAAGACACTGTTGGGAAACTCCAGATTCAGATGCTTGCATTACTGGGGCTTGGGGGACTTGAAGCCATTCTCTACTGGGGTGTCCCATTGAGGAACAGGAGCAGGGACATCATTCACATCTGGTGAACCATGGGAACAAGAGGATGGCTGACTTTCCAAAGGGTCAACGTTGGCTGATGGGGGTACACTACAGAGATGGAGCCTGTTACGCTGGTATACATTGTTTGCGGTCCTCACCACATATGAACGGGGGCTGTTGTGATGTGCCTCGATCACACCTGGGATCCAATGCCTGGCATCTGGGTGTAGTAACATTTTAACACTCTCCTGGCTGAACCAGTGGTAGACCTGACATAGATGGCTTGTTGTGATAGTGCTTTTTCTCTCTCTTTCTGTTCATCTAAGCGTGATTTCACCATGTGATGGTCATACTGAGCAAGCTTGAGAAGGGCACGGTTGCAGGACAGTGTGTTTCTGGGGCATCTCCCCATGAGGAGCTGAGCTGGGGACAAGTTTATTCCTTCAAGTGGAGCGGTATGATAGTCTAGCAGGGCTAAGTGCTTATCTCTTGATTTCTTCCAGAGTTTTATTAACTGTCTGGATTGCTCTTTCTGCCTCTCCATTGGCACTCTGGAATTTGGGGGATACAATATTGTGTGTAATGCCACATACTTTGCAAAACTGAGGAAATTCCTCTGACATGTATTGACTTCCAGAATCACTTCGCAGCTTCTCCGGAATAACATGTTGACAAAACTGCTGCTTGTGAGCTTCGATCACAGAGCGAGCCGGAACGTCCTTGAGGCAGTCTACCTCTACAAACTTGGAGTAATAGTCGACTGTGAGCAAGTACTGCTTTGCTTCGAAATCAAAAATGTCACTTGCAACTTTGATAAATGGAAGATCAGGTGTATAAGTTGGCAAGAGGGGCTCCCATTGTTGAGCTCTTTGATACTCAGCACACTTGAAACAATTCTGGACCGTTTATTCAATGTCAGAGTTTATTGAGGGCCAGCACATGACTTCACGAGCACGCTGTTTTCACTTGGTCATTCCCAGGTGAGATTCATGAATCAACTTAAGCATTTTGCGCTTGAGGCTTGGTGGGATGACAAGCCGCATGCCTTTGAAGACAATACCATCTGGGACTGCCAACTGTGTTTTGGAATCAAAGTAAGGACGGACTGGTCCTGAGACTTCCTTTTGGGAGTCAGGCCATCCCTCCCGAATTACATTGCAGAGAAGGCTCAATTCACTCAGAGTAGCTCCTTGGATTTCAAGATTTGCATAAATCCGCTGCGGGCGTCAAGCACTGAAAAAAATCTTAGCTCCAGGGATTTGAGCTAAGACTTCCTGAACAGTTCTCATTGGGTAGTGCTCATGCTTTATGCACTTGTTCAAGTCTTTGGGGTCTATACAGATGTGGACTTTGCTGTTGCAAAGAGCTACTACCATGGAACTCATCCACTCAGTCGGGCATTCTACCTTTGTGATGTGACCTTCGGCAACCATCTCTTTTAGCTGATCAACTATCTTCTCCTTCAATGCTGCAGGTTGTTTGTGAGGAGGGTGAACTACTCCCTGTGACCCTTCTACAAGCTTGGTCTGATAAGTTCCAGGAAGAGTTCTAGTTGTCTTGCCAACTTCTAGAAACTCAGACACCACTGCTTGCTCAGGCTCATTGACTGGAGGCTGAACCAGAGACAACTTGTCAAGCTTGATAATGAGGCCTAGGGCTTCAGACGTAGCACCTGATATTACATTCTCCTGATGAAGGTCAATGACCTCAAAACTGGTCTTAGTAGTCTTGCCCTTGTCAGAGAGATGGAGTGTCACTGTACCTACAGGATGAATAATGCGATTCGAGTAAGTTTTCAGAACTTTTTGCAAAGTTTGTGGATCGCCAGCAAGGTGCTGAACTGATTGATAGTTGCTGAGTGTTAGCGTGTTGCACCTAGCGCCCGTGTCAATCCGGAACTGACTCGGCACTGAGACAGTCTGCCCCCACTTGTCACAAGTAGCAATATTACTGCTTGGGCGAAGAGTGTAGATCCTTGGAATGTCAGATTCTTGGACTCGTTCTTGAGGAAGATACACATGTTTGGATCAATCTCTACATCAAGGAACTTTAGGTTGCGAAGTCTCTTCTGACACACTGCCAGCCAGTGACCAGGCTTCTTAGAGTAGGAGCAGTCGGAATTAATTGCTGGACACTTGGCCTGACTGTGTGCTGACTGACCACATCTGATGCAGGGACCTTGTGCTTGTGCACGCTTGATAGGGTTGCTCCGAGAACGTTCAGTATGGTGCTGACCTTGCTCGTTTCCAGATCTGCGAGCTGAGATGAGTATCTTCTCATCCCGAACTATTCTCATTTGCTTCTGCGAGAGCTCAAGCTGTTGGCCTATTTCTATGGCTTTAGCCAATGAGAGCTCCTCTCCCCTATTGTAGAGTTTTTCCTGGACCCTCTTATCATGACTGGCATCAATGATGTAATCAACGAGGATGTCGTCTTGGTCTCGGTAATCACAATCCATGAGAATTATCCTCAAATCTTTTGTAAAATGGTCAAAAGACTCACCACTCCGCTGGCGCCTTTGCTTCAAGCGGTGCCTGGCAACTCTTTTATTTTTTCCTGGGCTGCACATAGTTCTGAAATTTGTCAACCACTTTCTACGGGTCTTGTTTGTCTCCTTCCTCCGGAGCTAGAGTTTGGTAGATTTGACAACCTTGTTCGCCGATCCACGTTCCGAGCCATCCTGCTTGACGAGGCTTTGGTATATCTGCGAGCGGCCCAGACAAGACAAAGCTGACATGATTTCTGAAACGCCGAAACTCCTGATTGAGATCGAGACTATTCCAGTCAATCGATGGATGTTCGAAGTTCGGTGATGACATGTTCAGAGAGATTGATGGCAGTTGACGTGAATAGGCAACACACTTCTGACACCGTGTAATGAGGTCACACAGACTCCATTGTGCCGCAAGCGAGAGCCTGTTCATTTCCACGATGACGTCCTCACGTACGCAATTGACAACTCAAAAAACAACAACAATCATCTATCTATAATTCCAGCAATCTGTGTGTGTGTGTGTGCGTTTTGTTCTCGTTGTGTGGTGGGGTTCGGCGTGTGTGTCTGTGTGTGTGTGTGTGTGTGTGTGTGTGTGTGTGTGTGTGTGTGTCTGTGTCTGTGTGTCGTGTGTGTCTGTGTGGTGTGTGTCTGTCTGTGTGTTGTGTGTCTGTCTGTCTGTGTGTGGGTCTGTCTGTGTGTGTGTGTCTGTGTGTGTGTCTGTGTGTGTCTGTGTGTGTGTGTCTGTCGTGGTGTGTCTGTGTGTGTCTGTGTGTGTGTGTGTGTGGTGTGTGTGTGTGTCTGTGACCGCTGTTCTTTGACAACCACTGGTCCGATCTAATTGAAACTTGCCAGCTATATTGCTGGGGACCTGAGATGTGCCTTTTCAAGGTTTGATATTAATCGGGCAAGTGCTTCCCAAGTTATGGCCATTTATTTACCAACCAATGACAGGACACGTTGCTGCGTAGGGTGGCCGATGCGCCATTTAGTTACCAATCACAGGACACGTTGCTGCGTAGGCCGATGCGCGGCCGGCCGACGATGACGCGCACGTGCCGTGCTGTTATCGATGGGATGATCGGTGCCTTAGTCACCTGGCGAGGAGTGGCAATGGTAAATGGCAGCGAATGTCATGGCAAGCAAAGACGAGAGGGTAAACTTGATTTTAATTGGATTTAATTAACTCTGTTGTGTAAGTATCACAGCAGTTGTTACTTCAATGCAAGCGATAATTGTGAATGATGTGAACATTCCGCACGGGCACGCACTACTTCCGGATAGTGATGACTTACTGTATTCTAATAATTTCTCGATTTCTTATGCGCATTTATAGATAAACACAATGCCCCAATCCAGTCGCGTTTACGAGAGCGAAGGAACGGCCTGTGTGTTGTTTCTGGCTCGAGGTTTGAAAGTTTTTTTGGGGCGGGGGGGGGGGGCCGTTGCACGTACGGGCACGCGAGATCGAAGGAACGGCCTGTGTGGTTGTTGTTTCTGGCTCGCGGTTTGAAAGTTTTTTTTTTTATTTTTTTCTTCTCTCTCACACGGCCACGTACGTACGGGCACATACTAGTATAATAATCCATCCATCATTGGGACCATACTCTGTACAGAGCGTTGGGCTGCCTGCCAAGCAGTCTCCTTGGCTATTGGGACAATCCTGGACGGGTCCCACTCCGACACAGGATACCAGCAAGCTGTGCACTTCATTTTGCCGATCTCGGAAGGATGACAGGTCGAGTTAACCCCACCTGATGTTAATTCAACAGCTGAGCGGGATTTGAACTCAGGACCCTCGGATCCCAAGCCCGCCACCCGAAATAATAATAATGCAACAACAACAACAATGATGTATCCCAATGCATATGTTACAGAATGAGTGAAAGGAGCAGGGGGGTTGAAAGATTGAATGTAGCGTGGGGGAAGACATAACACCGGGGAAATACAAACTAGCCAACGCATGGCCCCCTCCCAACAACCCCTTGATGAGGGACCAAGGACTATCTACACAAAGACTAATGAAATAGCAAATCCTCGGGTCACCTACGTGTCCACGTATGCTCTCCCCTTGGGATAAGTTTTCCCAAACTGTAACATTATGTTGTCAATCGAATGATGATTGACAATTTGTGACGTTGACGTTTTGACCTACTGATCTTTAAACAATAGGCTTCCAGCTTGTCTCGACCTCCACCAGGGTGGTTAGAAGATGTGAGTAAAAATGTGAGCTGTAGGTGATTAACATACAAACAGACCAAACCTACTAATATACTTGCAAATCTTTGAATTTGCAAATACCAAACAGACAGACAGACAAACAGGAGTGAAATCATAACCTCCATCTACCTTCGGTGGTGGAGGTAATTGCGTCGAGTCACCGAGTATTAAATGTCAGTTTATTTTGGACCTCTTTGAAGTCTATTATTAAACGTTATTTTTTGGTCACAATGCGAAATGGAGGTTTTTCTTAATTAAATTATCACCTTGCACTGCAACCTTGTTCAAAGACTTTCAGTGTAAGTTGCCGCAATTGACAACGCGACATGGCTTGTTCATCTTTGTGATAATCCTCATGTCGTATCTTCATGCACTGTCAAACAAACGGTTCCGTGTTGTACTTATACATTTAACACGTATCTCATTTGGTATCGTGCTCTTCCTCTGGTTAAATGTTCAGTTTTTCTTGCATGCGGAGCTTTTCAAAAGCAGCGTGGGAAGTGGCCGTCTTAAACGGGAGACAGACAAACGCACAGACAGACACCATGGTTTGCATTATACAATAGATTGTTACCATGAGAAAGCAGGGACTCGACAAAAATTCATCTTGATTTTATAATTCTATTTATTTTTAAATCCTTATGATTATAGTAAATATAGGGGCATTACCCGAGGGCGCTCGTCTGGTAGTAGCTGGATATGATTAACAGGGAACCACTGGTAGGCATGGATGACCCACAAAATATGCAACGGAGAAGAAAGTAAATTCCCATAGATTTTTTTTTAATGCCGTGAACAAACTTTGGTACATCCTGGGTGATAAAGGTTGTGGTCAAATTTCATAGGAATTGTGTGTGTCATTTCTGAGAGGAAAGCAAATACCTCTTTTTTGGGGGAGGGGGGGTGGGGGGCAATCTTATAAACTCCCTCAGACCTCAGATTTATTAATGGCATGAACAAACTTTGGTACATCAAAGGTGATGAAGGTTGTGGTCAAATTTCATCAAAATTGTGTGTGTAGTTTTGGAGAAGAAGGCAAATACATATTTTGGGGGGCAACGCCCCCTTACACCCCTTTAGACCCCACTTTTGTTTTCTAATGTCATGACCAAACTTTGGTACAGAATGGGTGATGAAGGTTGTGGTGAAGTTTCATTGGAATTGTGTGTGTAGTTTATGAGAAAGCAAATAGCTCTTTTTGGGTCAACCACGTCTGTAGACCCCCTTAATATGTAGACATATATTTCAATGCAGTTTCAAATACTTCAACAACTCTTTACAAAGGTAACTTTACATTCACGTGTTGATCCACCCCCTTTTACCAGGATTCGTGCAGTGAACCAACGTTAAGAACTTGCAGTGTCCGAACGTGCACTTACACCTCTTTCCAGATCAAACAAGTGTGCATATCTGTGAACCTTTTGCCGTGTGTAGTTTTGCCGTGTGTAGTTTTGCCGTGTAGATGAAACGAATCTGAACATGAATGGTCGTGCAGAAACGAACCTTGCAGTTTAGCGGTCAGCTATGAGTGTAGAGCGTGCGAGCCCCGCAGGAATCCTCATGCAGTATGGATCTCACCACGTCTCGAGCTGAACCGCGAGGTGGAGGGAGGGACGACCTTGGCACGTGCTGGGTTGAGCTCTCCGTGAACACAACCGTTCGGCCAGCAGGAGTGAAGCCGTTCACCAGTTCACTGGTCACCGTGTGCTTAGTGCAAAAGCTCACGAGACCATCGCTGCCTGTCACCCACTGTGCCCAGCACTCCGACGTTCCAAAGCTCCGTGCGCTGCTGGAGCTGGATCTCCGGGTCACCAACAAGATCACCACCACATCGCATCTGCTTCTCCTTCCTTCTCCTTGCCTTCTCCCGAGAACTCCTCGCCTCAACTTTTTATGGCAAACTCACAAAGTCAATCTCGCAGCAAGACGGCACTCTGAATCCAAAGATTGCCCACAGCTTAACCATCGGTTGAGAGCGTCGTTTTCACAACAAAACTTTCACCCACTTCGTTTACACCATGTGATGCCCATATTGACCAAAGCATTCAGCCTGAACACTGGTCATCTTCAAAGCTCTGTTAACCATCCATCTTAATGTCACTACCCATGACTCGTACCGATGTCTGTGCACGAATTATAATTTGTCCCACTTTACATCTCATTTAATTAATTCATTGAAACTCGAGTTGCCTTTTGCCCCCGAATTATCAGAATCATGTCTTTAACACAAAACTTAACATTTCCAATCATGTAGGATTTACTAATCCGAAACAGCATCCGGAATGTGAAAAGAAGCCACGTTGAATTTTTTTTTCTTTGCCATTAGAAGTTTTCAATGTGTAAAATGACAACCTGTACTTTTTCATGATTTGAAAGAATCTTTCCTGATTTCAACGAGGATTGCAAAGTTCAAAAACACCCCACAGTTGGGGAAGATCTTGTGATGCCGTGTGTGAATGTTTATTTGGCTCCGAAGCAGTGAAAGACATGTTGCCTCCGTTCAAGTTTCAAATAATACAGTTTGTCGTCACATTCAAGACATGTCACTCGATTATAGAAGAGCAACTTGTTCAACGTCTTCGAGGTAAGAGATTCGCCATTCAACTCGATGAATCCATAGACGTTGCTGGTTCAGCTCAAGTACCGGTTTACGTGCGGTATCCTCGGGAAGGTAAAACTGTTGAAGATTTCCTGTTCTGTAAACCTCTGAAAACTCAGACAGCTGGTGAAGAAATCTTCAAACCTACTGATTCCTACATGTGTGAACATTCTTTAAAGTGGTCGGATTGTATCGGGGTATGTACCTTAGCAGGAGTCACCCACTGCATTGTGCACAGAGAAGCCTCAGCAGCTCGCCATTTGGAGCCAGAATTACACATCGTTCTGTCAGATACAGTGAAAAGAGTAAACCTTGTTTAAGCAAGGCCACTTCATTCTCATCTTTTTGCTGCACGATGCAACGAAATGGGAGCTGATCACATCCAACTGTTGCTGCAAACCGAGATCAGCTGGCTATCACGCGGACGAGTCTTGCAACGTGTATTTGAGCTGCACAAGGAACTGAAGGAATTCTTGACAAATGCTAGCTACAGCCATGCAAACCAATTCAAAGACCAACTCTTTCTTACTGAACATGCATATTTAGCTGACATATTTAACCTTCTGAATGATCTCATCCTTTCACTGCAAGGCAAAGATACGAACATTTTGATGCTGAGCGATAAAGCGATGGGATTCAGAAAGAAACTCGGTGTGTGGCGAACTTGCATGGAAAGTGGAATTGCTGGAATGTTTCCGTTGCTCAGAGAATTTCTCAGTAATTCTGAGATTGGATTGCCCAGCATCAAAGAAGTTTTGATTGCGCCTGGGATGCGCAATTTGAGACCTACTTCAGAGACATCGCAGATAACACGTGCAGTGGATCCGTGCACCGTTCTCCGAAGATGATATTTCAAACACAAAACCTAGATCAGCAGGTGGATTTGTCATGTGATTGCAGCCTGAAGGTAAAATTCAGAGAGCAATCTCTCACGGCCTTTTGGCTCTCCACTGAAAAGGACGAGGAAGAACTGTCAGGTGAAGCAATAAAAATATTGCTTCCATTTGCAACAACCTATGCTTGTGAAGCTGGATTCTCTTGCTTAACTGCCTAAAAAATATAACACAGATCTCAGCTCCAGCCAGAACATGACATGCGTGCCTGCCGATTCACAATTTATCCTCGCATTGATGAACTGGTTGGGAAGATTCAAGCCCAGGGCTCTCATTAAGTTGGGTAAGTTGTATTCATACTTTCATCTTTCCATGTACTTATATCATTGAAAATGTGGGGCAATAATCCAACAATTGTTGTTTCGTACTGTTATCATTTTAAAGCACTAATTTGAACACATTTTAGAAGGGTCTGCTTCTTGACAGACTAAACACAAACACTCGTAGTGCGTGACATCACCATTAATCTGATACATGCACATAAAAAAATTAGTTTGAAAATGTTATGAAAAACGGGGGTAAGTGGTCCGTAGGAAAAATATAGACATCAAGATGGTCTATATATTGAAAAAGGTTGGGAACTATTGCCTTACACAATGGTGTGATGTTACACTGCACTACTGTCATTGTGGTTTCCTCAAGAGGGCGTTGTTTTACCTGCTGTAATCTGTAATCTGTAAACTCCACTCCACATCATTTCAGTTCTGTTACAATAGCTGGTTTCAATTTGCACAAAACCATTAAAAGGTTCAATCAATAAATGAATTTGAACTTTGTGTTTTACAACCACTCCCAGCCCCTTGAGCACCTTTTTGCCTAGAGCCACGTGAATGCTGCCTTCACTCCTGTAGCCTAAGTGCAAGAACTTTGGCTTTGAGTTCTTAGAGGTTGCTGCAAGGAATAACCACCAGAGAATCACCAGGTTGCCGTGCTTTTGGTGGCATCTCTGTGAGCAGAGGGACATAGTAGGTGAAAGGAGATTTTATATTGTTACGGCTGTGGAAATTAGCAACCACCATTCAGGTCCCGTAGGTGAGATATTTTTTTAAGTACAATGTATAGTTAGCCCAAACCCATTGTTTAGAGGGAATTAATGTGATTCATTCGGGCGCGATCCTTCGAGATAGCCGTTTTTCTGTCCTTTTCTTAATTTGAACAACAACCACCAACCACAACGCCGCTTCTCAACAACCGCGCCACCCCCCCCCCACCATCCACGCAGCCACATCTTCGCCCCCCTCGCCGTTCAACAGGCTCCGTGCGGGTACGATTCCACAGAGCTAGCAGGAGGATGCGCACGTTTTCCGGCCTGTTTTTCCCGTCTGGCTTCTCCGCGCTTGGTGCGAGGAAGAGGGGGAAGGGCAGCTCGCCGCCGATTGGTGGATGGACAGTGTGAGGCGGTCGGGGTGAGGGAACGCCCTTTTCCAGAACCCTCTCGAAGGAGGGTGGAGCCGAAAACGGGGCGGAGCAACAGGCGGGGCGCCGGGGGTATAAGAGTCGGAGACGCAGGAGGCATTCGCTCTCTCTTGGTTCAGTGTTCTCAGTCGGCTCTCTTGGTTCGGTGTTCTCAGTCGGTGCTCTTGGTTCGGTGTTCTCAGTCGGTGCTCTTGGTTCGGGTCTCGTGGTACTCGGTCCGTGGCGTCGAGGGGCCAGCACGAGCAGCAACGAGGCACGCCGGAGAGACCTCGCCGACCACGTCTCGAGCACGGAGTCACGGCCAAGCGGGACCAACGTCGGCGGACGGTCGCCAAGACTCGACACGAGCAGGAAGTCGCGACTTCCATTTCTTTTGGGTTTTGTGTGAAACGGTTGTGGGCGCCTGTGTTTTAAGTAAACCTGTATAAGTGTTGCCGAGTGTTCGCGTTGGCCGGTTGTAGCTCTGCGTCATCGTTGCTTCCCTTTCTTTTATGTGATATATGTGCATTCTGTGATATGTGTGTGCTTTGTGTCCGTGTGTGTAAATAAATGCTTGCTTGTTGAATTGTTTCCCCGTTTCGCTGCGTTTTTCTTTCCTTTGTTGAGTCTTCATCTTGCTTCACGTAAAGGGTTCGATGTGGCGCGGTATCGGCCCGATAATAATTGGAACCGTCAAGGTCGACGATAACTCCGCTCGGTTTATCCCTGTAGCACGGAACTAGCCGCTTAAGTCGGTTCATGTCCGAAGTCGACCTGTGGCGTGGTACAACCCCTTCGGTAGGTACCCGTGCGAGTAACTTAGGTATATCGACTTTCGGCGATTCACCCTACGACCTCGCACGGGTAGAATGAGCGGACTGGGTTGTGGTGAGGTTTTAAACCGCCACCCGATGACTGGCTCCCGGCGTTAGTCGAGAGGGTCACGGACTGAATTGTCCGTCGCTGGGCGAGGCGGTCGCGATTCGAGTCACGTGGCCGATCGCACGCCGGCGGGCGCGAATTCGCAACAATATTAAAGGGGTGGTAATCCCACTATCACCATTCAATAATCACAAGGATTAGTCACCTGAGACCAATAGCACCTGTGAAAATCAGGCCTCATTTCCAGTTGCACTTTGAACTCTTCACAACAACCCTGAGCCATTTGTAAAACACTTTCCAATTTTAATATAATTATTTCATGGGTAATGGATTTTCTACTTTGGAGTACAATTGCACTTGATATGGATATGATGTAATTTCATTGTAAAGATTTTCAATGTCAACTGATAATGTTACACCTTAAGTTTGTGCCACGTTTTAAAACTTTATCGTTTTGGGGGAAATTAAAAATTTGGAAGGAAATTCATTAATTTCCTTCCAAATTCAACAGCAGTTTGTGCCAATTGCTTTGTTTAATGTTTTCAGGTGGAAAAGTTTGTTGTGGTTTATACAAAGTGATTGAAGAGATTTCTAAAATATTCCAGAAGATTAATATCATGTCCATAATGTAAACACATTGACAGACAATCCAACGAACCATCGGACCCAAGATGCGTGGATTTGGACATAAGAGTTTGCCAGTGAACCAAAATACCCCATTTTTAGCTCACCTGGAACGTAGTTCTGGGAAGCTTGTGGGATTTTTTTTTGTATGCCTCTTCGAGGCTCGTGTGAGAGCGAACACAAAACACACAGCAAGGGGGGCATGAGACAGAAGGGGCGGGAGTGGAAGGACAAAGCAGTGGGGAACAGAGACATTAGGAGATCTGTGGAAGGGATGGGGTGGGAAACATGGGGAATACAAGATGGACATTACAGGGACTTTCAGGAAGGAAAGCAGGGAATTTGAAGAAGGTGGGTTTGGGGTGGATTAACGGGGGTAGAAAAGATTGAGGATAGGGATGGGGGAAGATAAGAGGTGGTGGTGAACAGCTGTTTTCAAGGCTTGGAGGGAAGAATGGCATTGAACAGAGTGAAGGAGTTTATTCCAAAGGCGGGGAAAAAGAGGAATGAAAGGGTGAAGGTGAGCAGTGATTCGTGAT
>CM068959.1:11915798-11933781 GCA_035128595.1 Eptatretus atami | reverse complement strand
TGTTTTTTCAGAGGATCATGGAATATGACCAAGTTATCTGCAATTCTCTCAACGAGCATTTCATTTGTTTGTTTGTGTACAGGATATCTTCAAAAAGTGGAGATGGATCTGAATGAAATTTTTGGCAGGTTGGCGAGTGCGACAAGACGAACTTGATTGATTTTGGTGAAGATCCGGGATTTGATCTGCTACAATAATTTTCAGTTGATTATTCAACATTGAGAGATACGGCTAACGATATATATCTCAAAAAGTTGTGCACGATTGGATGAATCTTGGTGGACACGTTGGGTGTGTAGGCAAGGACGAAATGATTCGATTTGGTGAAGATCCAAATCCGGATCTGGATACCTGAATTATTTGATTTTAAAGTGATTCTTTACTAGTGGGAAAGGGCCAAAAACGATATGTAGCATCATATTCAAAATGTATTGGGCCTGATATGTTCTCATGGATCAGGCATGTGTGGCGGAGGTATGCTTCTACTGAGTGCCCTTCTAGTTTTGGCTCACAGTTTGTCCTGACCTCATATGCTAGAGAGCGTAGAGATAAATTTTCTACTTGCCTGCTTGGCAAACAAGATTGAAACTTAAAAATTTTTTTTGAGGATTTTAATAATGGACACATACAATAGGCATGAATACTAAGCAGTGTTGGATAGGTACTGTAATAGATACTGCGGAAAATGGCGGTAAAATCAGAATTGATGATATAATACGACTTTTACAATCTTTATTTTATTTTAATTTAATTATATACTTAAACACTACAGTACACAAATCGTGTCATAATACTTCAAAGAACCTCAGTTTTGCAGTACAGTACTTTAAATTAAATACAGGTTCAATGGGGTGTGTAAAAGGGCGGTCTTTCGGACTTTTGCTGATTACTTAAATAGCACCAAACTTTTGTATTTTTTTTTTTAAACGATCGTTAAAATCATTATCTATTAAAATTGAATTAACTGTGTGGGGTATCGGTTCTCTGAACTCTCGAGTTGATGCAATGTTTTCATTTTGAGACTTTTAAGATAGTGTTGTGGGAATGATCTTTAGGGTTAGTAAAAAATGTTAGCAGAACGATAGTTATTTCTACCATTTGTTTAGATAAGTGTGACGTACCATTCGCGCTATAAGATATGCATTCCGTATGTACAGTGAGATGTTTGTTTTCCCTACCGACTGTTTTGTCACCCCTGTTCCAACCTCTGGCTGTACATTTTTAATGTTATTTTCCTCTTTTTACATGTATTTACAAAGTGCACATGAGAGCTCTGTAGGTGTGGCAAATCTGCATTGAAATAGCCAGCTATTAGCCTCACCACGGGAGCTGATATACAAGGGTGAATCTGCATTGAAGAAGTCTGCAGTTAGCCTCACCCTGGGAGCTCACGAGGCCAGATCGGTAGTTATCACATGTGTGTTTTACAATGGCGATGCAGAGGGGCGCAGCTGTGGTGACGCAAAATAGAAAAAAGCAAATATCTCTTTTGCCACCCCCCCTCCTCCGTAAACCCCCTCGGGCCTGTTTTATTTTTTTATTTTTTTATAATCGATGATTAATTTTTTAATTCCATGAACAAACTTTGGTACATCATATGTGTAGTTTCAGAGCAGTTTAAAGTATTTGTGGATGGACGGATGGACGACGCGCCGTCACATAAGCTCCCGCAATGACCTTTCAGGTGAGCTAAAAATGGGTATTTTGGTTCACTGATATACTCTTATGTACAAAGCCACGTGTCTTGGTTTGATGGTTCATAGATTGTCTGTCAATGTGTTTATATTATCGACATATTTATATTCTGGAATATTGTTACGGGTGTGGAATTCACAGACACCATTCAGGCTTCCAGAGATCAGTTATGTCGATCGTAAGTGTGTGTTCAGATTAGATTTCCCCACGATGTCTAAAGGGAATTATAGTGTAACTGGCTGAGTTTGAGTCAGCCATTATTTTTGCTATTTTGTTTTGGAACAACCACTACTTCAACAACCACAACCGCCTCTCAACACCACCCATCCCACCAAGCGCCAACCACGACAACAACATCTCCTAAACAACTTCTCGACAACCACCGACATCTCCACGAACAACAGCAAATCGATGAACAAAAAGGACAACAACAACTCCGCCCCCAATATCCCCAGAATGGGTAAAAAGAAGTGACGGTTGGAAAACAACAACTCTGCCCCGATATCCCTCAGAACGGTAAAACAGGATTGATGGTTGGGGCGGGTCCCTCAGAACGGTTAAACAGAAGTGACGGTTGGAAAACAAACAACTGAGTCCAGCCGAGCTCTGCTGGAATTTCCCCCCCCCCCCCCCGCGCCGGAAGGGGGGGGGCGAAGCTCCGTGGCGATAAAAATGGGGCGTTGAGACGCCGACGAGAGAGTGAAGTTGGGGAGAGGAGACGCCGCGGGTGGAGTGAGGAAGGGTCGGTGTTGAGCGAGGGTAGAGGTTGTAGAGGAGGAGAGGGTCGCCAGGAGTTGAGTCTGAAATCGGAGGAAGCAGTAAGGAGTGAAAGGTCTTTCTCCTCTTCTCTCTCTCTCTTCTCTCTCTCTCTCTCTCTCTCTCTCTCCTTGATCGACGGAGGCGCCAGAGGAATCGAGAGTGAAGTTGGGAGAGGAGACGCCGGCCAGTGTGGAGTTGAGGAGAGGGTCGCAGGAGTTGAGTCTGGAATCGGAGGAAGCAGTAAGAGTGAGATGGTCTGTTTCTTCCTTGCTCTCTCTCTCTCTCCTTGATCGACGGAGCGCCAGTGGAATCGAGAGTGAAGTCAGGAGCTGGTGGAGCCCCTGGAGTGCGGGGCAGAGCACCGAGAGGGTCGCCGAACCAGGGCCCAGCGAGTCACCACAGAGGGGACAGAGTAACCAGCACGGCCTCTCCGGAGCTCTTGCGGGCTCCACAGCTCCGTGGATATTAAAGGCCTACGGGTCCAGTTCTGCCCTTTCTTTCCTGGGGTTTCTTTGTATGAATGTCGCGGCGCCTTGTCCGTCAAGTAATGAACTGCTTAAGTGATTGTGTACATAATAATAGAACGGCTGTAGTTCTTTGTCTTGCTCGTCCCTGCATTGCATCGTTGACTGCATGAGTGCATATGTGTCGTGTGTTATAAATAAATGTCATTGTTTGAATGTTCACCTGTCGTTGCGTCTTTCCTCAATTGAGCTGCCGTATTGCGTTCGGATATTAGCTGGCTTTTAAATAGCCGATAAAGTAATCGGATCCGGCGGGGCTTGGTGATATACACCGCTCGGCAAATCGCAAACGGAGCGAAGCTGCTTAAGCGGCTCGTTTCCAAGCAGGTCCCGTTGAGGTGTAAATCCCGCATTTCTGTCTGCGCGCATACTTAGGTAAATCGACAATTCGGCGATCGGACCCTGTCGCGCATGGACAGAATAGTTGCTGATTTACGGTGTGATTTAAAAACACACCCGTAGCTGGATTTCGGCGTTGATCAAAAGCTGCGACTGGATTGCCACGGTCGGGGCGCGCGGCCGCAATTAGCTAAAAGCGTCGTGCCGCAGCTGAGTGGTGAGTGGTGAGAATCCACAACAATATTTTATAAGTCTCTTTATGCAATCTGTGTAAACAACAACAAACGTCTCCACCTGAAACAAAGCTTTTGGCACAAACTCTTGTTGAATTTTAAAAATATATTTTTACGTTAAACGCTCCAGTCACTCATCGATGCCAGGCCTAAAATAAAAGAACTGCATAGATAGAAAAGTGACGAAAGAAAGAATCGTCGAAAAGTTTTTGAGAAAGTTAAAAAAAAATCTGCTTTTTGAAAAGGGGAACATCATAACTGTTAAGAAAGACATGAGAAGATAAATGGTTCCACAGTACGTCAGTGGAGGGGAACAAACGAACATCTTGACGGCCCACCCTCGAGTTGTCAATGGCCACACAATGATCATGTGATTGTCGTGGTTTGTCGAATATTTTGTGGTCTCTCTCATGGCGGAGGTGCATGAAGCAGCAAGTTCTCGGGAGCAGAAAGCAAAGTATTATTATCAATAGAAAAGAGAAAGGGCCAACATTGCAGCATAATTCAAGTGGGTCGAGTTTTGAGGTCATATTGGGAGAATTGATAAATTGTATTACTTTGGGATCAATTCTGTCCAGTAAGTTTGTGGAGCTACAATCTCCCCATATGTGAGAGCAGTGCTCTGTACAAGGACGAATCGATTCTTCATGTCATTGAAGAAACTGTTCAGAGGACAATAATCTTCGACATCTGAACAGGACTCCTAGTTTCTTCAAGGTAGATTTAGAATTTGGAAGTAAATGAATGAATTGTAAATGAATAATAAAGTAAATGAATTTCAAATCAAACGTAAAAGTTTTAAAACGTGGCACAAACTTGGGGTTTAACATTATCAGTTAACATTGAAAATCTTTGCAATGAGATTGCATCATATCGAGAGAAAGTCCTCTGAAGTAGGAAATCATTTTCCTGTTAAGGAATTAAATTAAACTGTGAAAGTGTTCAACAAGTGGCTCAGGATTGTGGAAAAGGGTCTTTATTAATATTTTGTGTGCAGCCTATGGCTGCTGATTGCATCAGTCCATCCATTCGGACCATATCCTGTACAGAGCGTCGGTGCTGCCGAAGCAGTCTCCCGGGCCATTGGGCGCAATCCTGGACGATTTGCCACTCCGACGCAGGATACGCAAATGGCTCAATCATCCCAGCAAGCTGGTACTCATTTTGCCGACATCGGAAGAATGACGGGCTGAGTCAACCCACCTGGTGTTATTTAACGGGAGACGAGCTCAAACTCAAGACCCTAAGATGTCAAGACCCTAAGAAGCCAGCTACCTTAACCATTAAGCCAACACCAAGCTTGCTGAAAAGAGTTGAAGTGTGCCACTGTAAACACGGCCTGCTTTTCACAGGTTTCCCTTGTTATCAGCTGACTAATCCTTGTGATTGTTGAATGATGATAGTGGGATTACCATCCCTTTAATATATAATCTCCGTTCACCTGCTACGTCCCTCTGCTCACAGAGACGCCACCAAAAGCACGGCAAGATGGTGACATTCTGGTGGGCATTCATTGCAGCAACCTCCAAGAACTCAAACCCAAAGTACCTGCACATGGGCACCTGGAGTGAAGGAAGCATTAGCGTGGTTCTCGGCAAAAATCTGCTCACTGGGCTGGGAGTGGTTGTAAAACACAAAGTTCAAATTCATTTATTGATTGAACCTTTTAACGGTTTTGGGCAAACAGAAACCAGCCATTGTAACAGAACTGAAGTGATGTGGAGTGGAGTTTGTAGATACCGAGCAGGTAAAACAACACCCCCTCGAGGATCCCACATTGGCTGTTATACAGTGTAACATCACACCATAGTGTAAGGTGATATAGATTAGCATTTATGTTTTATGATTACTTTTTCCATGTTTTCTTCATTATGTGACCTCTTGTTAATTTATATCTATACAATAATTAATTAGTTAATTGAGTGCACCCACACACATCCTTGTCCACACACAATGTCACATGCAATGTGATAATGTTGAGTCTCACCATTTTTTTTGTCACAGTTCATGATGTTCCCCCTTGCAAAGTTCCAATGCATATTTTGTGCAGGAGTGGAAGGGATGAGGAGGAGCAGAGGGTTGGGACGATTGAGTATGTTAAGGAGTCAAAAAGTCCATTGTACTGGGGGGGAAATAATGAAAGATTTCCACTTCCTACAGAGTGATGCATGTCTACTCATCGAGCTGGAGTACAAGTAATTAATTTAAATATAACCCTTTGTATGTTTTAAAGCAATCATTGAGGTGTAACTTTGCTGTAAAACTTTTCCAAAGTTATATAACAGTGTTCCCTGATCAATGATAAAAAACAATTACATGAAAAATATACATGGAAGATGTAAAAACACCGATACGTGACGTTCAAAATGACATATGAATGCTAAACGAGGCATTAGGCACAGGCGGTGTGTGTGTGTGTGTGTGTTTATGCACTGACTAGGTTCAGCTCACCGAGCACTTTTAACCTGCCGTTGCTTGCACAAAATCTGTCATCTGTTTTTTTTTAATTCAAATCGTCTTTTAAAAAATCGGACTCATGGGAATAGAGGAAATCCGAGAAATATCAATGGATCAGTAATAGATGCAAAAATCGAATATCTTCAAGTTTTAGCAAATAGATGCAAAAATCTACAGTGGTATAATTTCTCGTGGACCCAGAACCAAACAATATATATCCCAACCTGATAAATCGTAAATGTCATCATTTTAAGCTTACCCTGTGCATTCGCAAACCTTCCGATACTGCTTCGCATGGTGTTCAGAATCACTTAATCTAGATACACAGTCCATTCACTGGTAGCGATCGCTCGGGGTTTATGTCGCACACGTGGGCTTTGCACGGCCACATGGTCGGAGTTTCAGTATGAGCAGCTGTCCATTCAGTGAGCTGTGAGGTTGTCCTTTTCTGCGGTACTTTTCCAAGTATTTGCAGCTTCTTTTAGAACTTTGTGAGCCATTTAAAGTAACTATCCTCATCTCCCACACACGACATACTTTATGATGCCCTCAACGCCACTTCTCCTGGGTTTCTGTGCATGTGTGCTGAGCATCTGGGCGCGGAATAAGTCATTTTGAAAGTCACGTCGTACAGTATTACTCACTAAACTGACCTACATACTCGAGGTGTTATTAACGGTGCTGAGAGCTTGAATATCATTGGCAAACCTACCCACTCCCAGTGTTATGTCAAAGTCTTTGACCATGTGGGTCTGCGGTGTTTCTTGATGAAAGTTTTATTTTATGAAGATTTGTATTTTATGAACCAGCACCATTGGTGCTGCAGAAAAAAATCGACTCTCTGGAAATCCTCTTTTTCTCTTTGCTGATGACTCCACCCTCTGCCGTACCATATGTCATCCCTCAGACCGGCATGCAGCAGCTTCTTCGCTCTCTGTTAGATTGGATAAAATCACAAACTGGTCCAACACGTGGAACATGTTTTTCAATCCTGACAAATCTCACACTCTCACGATGTCTCTCCGAAAGGACCGTTTAGAACCCACCCCCCCCCATCTAACCCCCCCCCCCCCCGATCCTCTGGAAGAAGCCTATCATTCAAGCTTCTGGGTCTCACTATCTATTCATGATTCCTGGAAAGCCACATTTCCAACCTTCACTCCAAAGCCAGTGCCACTGGGAATCCTCCGCCCCATCCTCTCCCTTCCTCAGATCTCAATGTCTCTGTTCCCCACTGTTTTCCTTCCCTTCCCACTCTTGTCTCATGCCCCCCCCCCCCTTGCTGTGCATTGTGTGTTAGCTCTCATACGAGCCTCGTAATGTGTTCAAAAAATAAAAAATGGTTGGTTCATCAGAATCATTGTAACATACTTGTTAGCATAAACAAAATGCTTCTTAAAATAAATATATGGACTATTGGTTTTAGTTGTTTTTTTTGTTTGCTTGTTTGTTTAGGTGTCTGCATTCACATAATTTACAATCAAAGTGCACACAAGCGGGAGTGGTTGTGGGGGGAGAGAACTTCTTGGTGATGCCTCCGGTTAACCCAGACGATTCTGGTCGATACACAGTGTACCTGAAACCGGATTGTTCATTACAGAGTTAGTCTGAAGTTGACCAAGGGAATTACATATAATCAGAATAATATATGATGGAATGTACGAGTATCTTGTCGCTGCTTGCAATTTTATAGTAATGTCTTTCCCAAGGTGTATATCTTCACAGATTGTAAAAGTTCTCTGTTTGTGAATTAATGAATTATGTTGCAACTTTCTATGTTTCATTGTGCTCAAAATTCAATAGTGGTCATTGTCATTTACTATAGTGGGGTGGCTTAGCTGATCAATTGTGCATCTTTCCTAAAAGCATGAACTTGGCACATGGTTAGAGTAATACAATACAAAGATTTTTAGTCCAGGGGCCACTGAAATTGTACCCCGTATGGTGGCCATCTTGATTTCAAAATGGTCACCAGTGTGGCCTGTTTTGTTAAATATCTCCTTAACTAGTAAGATATCGAGACCAGTTGAACCGCCTATACCTACATTTTACGGCTCTAGAAAGCCAATGGTGGCATAAAATGTTGAAAATTGTGGCTGCCATCTTGAAATCCAAGATGGCTGCCATTGACAAACTATTTTGCTCAAATTCTCATTAAGTAGTAAAGATGTCAAAAAGTGCGATCTCAGTGCTCTCTTACATGCTCGAGCCATCTATCGTCACCGGACGTCTTCTCCCGGGCCAGAGACTTAAGGCATATTTCTGGAACTGGTGACCCGTTACGCTTGCCTTAACAGGTGGTACATTGGTGTAGTAATTTGGCAAAGCATCGAGTGTCTTCGTGCCAGCTGCACCACCAAGAATGATTCGACCACAATCAGTGCCGTCATCAGGTTGTCTTGGTGCTGGATATAATAGATGCCGGTTCCATGGAAAGATCTTTAGCTGTTGTAGAACTCGGAGTTAACATCGATATTGTCAACAGCGGATGTAGAAACAAGTTCTGCTTCAGGTTTCGTGACATACAACCTGTTCCAATCTGTAGAGTAGGCACACACTATTTCCCATATCAGCAGAAATCTGAATAACTCTATCATACGTGATGCTGATATCAAGCTGGGAGAGCTTCTCCACCATTTCTCTTCCTGGTTTCTGCATGTACTTTCAACCATATATAAATTGCCAGTGGGTTTCCCGTTCCAGACTGTGTCTCAAATTAGTGGGTTTGTCCTTTTGCTTTCGGGCATGCTTGACTGCATTGAACTTAAGAAGCGTTGCCAAGCTTAGTGCAGCTGGGTGAGAAGGTGTTACGCCTGGTCCTTAATGCTAGGACCCTCCAGTATCATGTTGACTAATGATATAAGTGAACTAGGCACAGATTCCTCCTGACATTGCACTAAAATAGCTAAAATGAACCATCAAATGGCTTGGATTTATCAAACAGATGTCCACGGACTATCTGAGCCCACCCGGCAAGGTGCACTGCATCACTGTCATGTCCTGTTGACCACCTTTGCTAAGGCATGTCCAATGTCCTCATCAACATTAGCAAAATGTCTCTGCCCTTTTTAGTGCTCTCTCATGTCAGAAAATGGGCAAGAATTCGCTGCTTGAGCCTTGTAGATTGTATGTGGCTTTCCTGCTTGATTCCTAGTTGGTCCAGCCTGGAGGAATACAGGTTTGATAGATCAGCTAGCTTAAATACAGGAGCAATGGGCATCCTCCAAACGTGCTTCCTCAATATATGTCACAAGTTCTGCAAATGCTATGCTACAGAGCATGTTATCGAGATTCCCGGTGCCTTCTTGCTCCGTTTGGACCATGGATGCATGATAATAGAGAGAGGCTAAGCACTTTGCATGGTATTTTGCTTCAAGAGCAACCATATCTCCGCCACTGAGACTCTCAGCAAGTCATCGTCTTCTAGAAGTGCAGCACACTCTCGAACACGTTTGTCTGTTTTGAAAGTAGAAACCTCATGAAGTTTCTCTTTTCCAGATGACCGCCCACAGAAAAAGCAGAGATCTTGAGAAATTGATGATGCAGAACTTGACCGAGTGCGCTTAGAAACACCAGATGTACCTTCACCTGCATCATCAGCCGGTATATCTTTAGAACGCTTCCTTGCACGTTCCAGTTTTGTATTGTTGTACGTAGCATACACGACCTATGCCAACGTGCATTATGAGCAATGAAAGCTGCCTCGACACCATGACCTTCGTCCAATGTGTCAATGTTTATCGTTCTAGCAGCAGACCGAGTTATTAAACTCGAGGAGATTATCAGCCAATGTTTTGTACCCTGCGAGTGGTTGCTTCACCTTGTTCACCTTTTCGTTGACTGGGAACTAACCTTTTCAGTGGTGTTCTGTTGACAAAGAATGCAGAGTTCCCACTAAGTAACTCTACCCATTTCAGCATCTGGCTTAGATGGATCCACAAGTTGATGCGCTTTGCCATCTCCAGTTGCAGATGAACGGGCCTATGTAGGGTTGATCACTTGTGCAGTCACCATAACAATGGATGATGTCCCTGAAATGAGTAGATGCATAACTACTACCAGTTTCATAGTTTGATCAATATTTTAAAGCATCAAAAAAATTTTGTTTCTAAAATGTGAGCATAGACCTTAGAGCAAAATAGCTGTGATGGGTGGATTTCAAGATGGCAGCCACAATTTTCAAACATTTAATGTCACCATTGCATTCCTAGAGCCCAAAAAGTAGTTATAGGCGTTTCAACTGTCTCGATATCTGTACTAGTTTAGGGAATATTTAACAAAACAGGTCCACAGTGGCGGCCATTTTGAAATCAAGATGGCCGCCATACGGGTGCAATTTCCAGTGGCCCCTGGACTAAAATCATTGTATGTGTTACTCTAACCATGTGCCAAGTTTCATGCTTTTAAGGAAAGTGCACAACTCGACTGTTTTTTTGGAGCTAAGCCGCCCCACTACTAAGAAAGGTCATGTTTCACAAATTTTATTGGAGTTATATGAAGTAGATTCTGATTGGTCGGATGAGGGAAGTGCAGGTGGATACAGACATGTAACCTTTGCAGAAGGCATTTGATAAGGTACCCCATAGGAGGTTGTTAGCTAAGGCGAGGGCTCATTGAGTGGTCAGGTGACCAACTGGTAACCGGTCACGTCATACTGCTCTCACACCTTGTCATGTGGTGATCATTACCACCAAGTTTGGTGAATTTCTGCACAACCTTTTAGGAGGAGATAGCGTGATGGGCGGACGGACAGACAGACAGAGCCGATTATAAAATTTCCCGTTTTTTTTTCAAAAAGTGTGGGGATAATAACCCGGATTTGAAGAAAAAACATGCCCACTACCTATTTGCATATATAATACACCATGGTTATATAGCTCGGATAGATTGCATTTGTACTTGCGGCACATAGGCTGGCATGAGAGGCCTTAACTGAAGCCTGAGGCCTATATGCACTGTGGTCTTCACAAGGCCCACGACGTCTATCGGCTCCAACATTTCGAGATTTGATCATCATTTAACAGTCACTTTGGTTGTTTTACAATGAAGGGGAAATTCATAAGGAGGGCATGGAGATTCTGAGTATGACAGCTCCAAAGATGTTGGCCGTATCACTTTTTTTTTTTCAAGTTGAAATTGTGGGTGGAGTGAGGCCAGCTGTCCAACCAATGGGTGGAAAGGAGAATTACATACTGACGGAGAGACGTCCGTTACATATGGACGGATGGATTGATGAACAAGTGTATTTTTAATGTTTCGATAATTTATGTCAATTATTTGGATTGTGGGGTTGAGAGTCAGCTTTCCGAATTTACAGATGACACTAACCTAAATGACACTAAATCAGATTCAGGAAAGTCTAGACTCTCGATGCTTTCATTGATTGGACAAAAGATTGGCAGCCATCGTTTAACATAAACAAATGTAAGGTGCTGGGGATGGGTAGGGATAATGCAAGGGGCAATGGGGGCGTGCATCACAGATAGGACTGCTAGACAGCTCGAGGTAAACCAAACGTAGTTTTAGGCTATATTTGGAGTAGAATAAATTATAAATCAAGAGAGGTAATGTTAGCGCAATGTATGAATTTAGTGAGGTCTCATCTAGAATATTGTGTACCGTTTTGGTCACTACATCTGAGGAAGGACAGCTGCCATAGAGCTGTGCAGTAATTTCAGCAGAGTGGACAAGTGTTAAAACCAGGGACCGTAGCTTGAGGGTAAAAAAAAGATGAGAATTAGGACAGTTTTAAGACGAGGATCTTTCAGTCGGAGAGTGGTTAATGCATTCAGTGGTCTCCCCCGAAAGGAAGTGGCAGCGTAGATGGTGTACAAGTTTAATTGGGATTTAGATCGGTACATGGATGTATTGGAGATACAGTGGTATGGGGATAATGGCTTGTGTGAAGGGTAGGTAGCCTCCTCCTGTTGTATGCCTCCTCCTGTGCCAAAGTTCAATATGTGTAAGAATGCATAACATTAGAATAGTTATTTCCCTTAGTTCATGTTTCAGCATCAGTGGGGGGTAAAATGAAATATAATGGGCATACGTGTCGATAATCGTATAAAAAGCATGTCCTCTCCCCTCCCAGTGTTTGTTTCTAAAACTGCTGATCCATAAACCCCTTTTTATTGTTTTAACCCCTGTAAACCTGTTTTCATGTACTCTTTAAAGATATCGGCCTTCCAGGCCAACCCAGGTGCAAGTTCAGGCATGCTCTCACCAGGTCTCAAACTTTCGGGATGAACCGAGATGTTTCGGGGTGGAACGGTTGAGTGACGCCTGAATAGCCAATGAGTGCAGAGAGGGCAGGGCTTGGCAACATCATGGGGTAGTGTGTCACCCGAAGTGATAAAAATGGTGACAATAGTGGAGTTCAGTTCCATCTTGTCTGGAATTTGGCTGGAAAGTTCTGTCAACTCTGGAGTGCAGTTTAGGAAAGGTGGCGTACTGAAGGCAAACATGTGATCTGCTCCTCTACCACGCCGGCTGTGCTCCCATCATTGTACCGAGACCCCTCACCGTACTGACCTGCAGCCTCACAGTTCCTGCCTGCCTCTTGCCGCTCTGACCTTACACCCCCCGTTGAACTTGCAGTGCCCAAACAGGCCGTGCCCAAGTATTCCATGTCTCATCCATTTCTCTGGTTTTCTACTGTGGAATGCTTGAGTCCTTGAGTTAGGATATATGAGATCCTGCCATTTGTTGGAAACCTTGGGTAATGTGTATTATTTGTAAATAAATCTCTTATTTTGTATCACAATTATTGCCTTCCCGTTCTTTCCACTTCCCATTTGCAACATGAATTATAAACTCACTGGGTCTCTGAGTTATCAATCTTTCACATCGATTGTTGGTTGGGAATAGCCATTACAAAAAACAACAACAAAAAATATCCTTTTGGAGGATATTTGGGTCTGGAGCATGCTCTGTTGGAATTTGGCCAGGGTGTTGACGATAGCTCACCTACTCTTCCCAAAAGACGCCATGGGATCTCTAATGCCACCAACTAATTATGCCGGTACATTAGACATGCAGTTTAACTTCCATCAGAGGGACAGCACACGTAATGGTGAACCCCCTGTCTGTGAAACACCAGGATGACAGTTTATAGCTGAGCTGAGATTCAAACCCAGGCTAGATAGCTTAGTGGCAAGTGTGTTTACCTCCTTTAAAGCTTTAATTTTATTTCAGTTTAATTTTTTTTTGAATACTGCAGAACACAAATCACGTTGTTTGCACTTCCATAAACCTTCAGTTTAGCAGCACCCGGACAAAATGATGCACTGTGTTGACCAATCAAATTTGCCCTGTGCTCTGAGGGCATAGTCACAGTGAGATTCTGACAAAATGGTAGCACCTAGCGATACAACGACAGAGCTAACTTCCTCCAAAAGATATTTGTTTAGGGCATCTTTTTTTCAAAGATCGTTCCAAAATCTTTAGTTTCTCCAAGAATAGTTTGCAGAAGGTTCAGCTCTGGACTGTTCCGTTTGACCCATTGGCTTTGTATGGTTGCCATCGCGCCTGTTATTCAAAATTCATGAACAAAGATAATATAGATCGTGCTTGGAAATGCAAAGCAAGAGTTGAAAAGACCCTTCCCATTTCCTATTTCTCAAGACTGCACAGGGTAAGGTATTCAATGAACTCTCTAGTTTGTCCTGTATTTACTATATTGAATTACAGTCCATAATTGCATATTGTTGTACCAGTGGTATTTGTGTTTGCTATGTAATTTAGTGAGGAAACAGTCTCTAGTATTGGGCCTTTGACAGTGTCTGGAATGTATCTCTCCTTGTACCACGTTAAAAGTGATACGCTTAACGATCTCACTTTAAATGCTATTCTCTAGGAACGAATTCCTCGTTTAAAGTGAGGGAGTCCTGCATATATTTTGAAGCAAAGAGGGGAAAATGAAATAGAGTTGAGGAGTGTAAAAAAAAAAGAGAACATTTCGAATATAGAAAAACAATGAGACACGTGTCGGATCAGAGACGGAATCAGAGATGGGCACACTCACTATATAGTTGATAGTATGCCAGACACTCACAAGGACACAAATTTGTTTAACACCCTAACAAGGTATGGTTAAGAGATGGAAATTGGAGGAAAACAATTAACTACACAGGGATGAAACTATAACAGAAAGACACCATGGATCTGGTGTGTAAAAATCAGTTTTGATGAAATTTAAGGAGGCAGGTGTGAACCAGTGTGTATTATGTTCAGACCTGGAACCGGAAGTCAACTGTCATTTTAACCCTCCAGGGATACAAATTAAACCCAAACATCATTATCGGAAAGTTGTAGTAATACAAGACAAATTATTTTTCTTGTATAATTGTTGACTGTTTGTGTTCGTGTCTGATTTTGCATTCGAAGGAGTCATGTGTAAGAAATTATTTATTTCTTCAGAGACTGTGTGCACCTTATGTTACTGTCATTTTGGTTCTGACATTTGGGTTTAATTTGTATCCTTTTAGGACTAAATTGGTCATAATCTTGATCAATAACCGGCATGGTGATAGACCTCACTGGAATACGGGCCTAAATTAACCACTCGGTGTGGGTCCTTGTAGAACCGTGATATTTCCGCTATCCTTGGAGTTTAACTCCACCGTGTTTGGTAACTGCTTGATTGTGGTTGTGCCCTTTCAGATGGTCGTAGTCCACGCGACAATACTTCTCTGTCAGCATCGTGATCACACTTTCAATTTCACAGGAAGCACCTTTTTGACAAGTAGTGATGACTTGTTTAAAATATACCTTCAACCCAATACGCTGCAATTCTTTCTGGCTTCTTGGTGATTGAGTAGATGATGGCTCATACCCTCAACAACCACTCACCGATAGTGGTAACAGGGATGTCGAGCACACCTGCATCAATGATGAATTGGAGCTAAATGGGTTATGGGTATTTTCAACAATTAATCAATACTTGTCATAAAGGTGCTTCCTGTTCTGAAAGCTCATCAGGAAGTTGCTTCCTGTTTCATAAAAATCTGAAAGCAATCATGAAGTCTCTACACTGGACTGTGGAGGCTTCACGAGTGTCAAGATGTGACTACCAGCTTAAGCTTAATATAATTACCTTCGCAAACTTTGTTGCGAAGGTTATGTTTTGATCGCTGTGTATTTATTTATTTATTTGTGAATATGTGTGTTTGTTTGTTTGTTTGTTATTCGCATAACTCCAAAGTATTGAACTGAATCGCAGCAAATTTGGTGGGATGATTGGTTATTATCCGCGGACCATTTGATTAGATTTTGGGAGCGATCGGTCAAAGGTCAGGTCAAGTCATGAAAAGGTCAAAATCGTCTTTTTACCATAGCGCGGTCAATTTGTATCCAATTTGCATGCAACTAGGCCAAAATGTTCAGAATTCAATGCCCCATCTTGTGATATGTGACATGACACAATGACGTAATAACCCTTATTAGCGGTTGGGAGTCAAAGGTCAGGGGGGGTCACGACATTGCAAAATGTGCGGTTTTAGTCATAACACGGTCAATTCTTATCCGATTTGCAGAAACCAACACCAAAATGTTGACTGTTCTGTTCCCCACACTCTAATACCAATTACAAAATTAAGAGTACAAAGGTCAAGGTCGAGGTCATGAAAAGGTCAAAATCGTCATTTTGCCATAGTGCGTCGATGTTTATCCAATTTGCATGCAACCAATGCCAAAATGTTGTGAATTCAATGCCCAATCTGTGATATACGATATGACACAATGACGTCATTACCTTTGTTAGCGGTTTGGGTCAAAGTCAGGGGGGTCAACGACCTTTATTATCATAACGCGGTCAATTCTTATACAATTTGCATGTAAGTAGATTCAAAATGTTTAGAATTCAATTTCCTATCCTGTGATGTGTAATATTTGACAGTGACTTTATTGGTGAGTTTAAAGCATTGGGGGGGTGGGGGGGTGTCACTGAACTTATTTCTTATAATGTGACCAGTTGTCATCAGATTGACTTGACACCAACACCCAAAAGGTCAGGGAGTTCATACAGAAATTGTACAATGTACGTGAATCAGTGTCAAACAGCAGGAAATTTAATGTTTTTAAGCCATCATAACACATATGAGATGGCAGATGTGGTATGGGATTAAATACCCTCACAATCAACAGTTTCTGGGGGGGGGGGGCAAAATGTAGCGTTGGCGAAGGTATGCCTCTACTGAGTGCCCGTTATAGTTTATTTATTTATTTATTTGTGAATATGTGTGTTTGTTTGTTTGTTTGTTATTCGCATAACTCCAGAGGTATTGAACTGAATCGCAGCAAATTTGGTGGGATGATTGGTTATTATCCGAGGACCATTTGATTAGATTTTGGGAGCGATCGGGTCAAAGGTCAAGGTCAAGGTCATGAAAAGGTCAAAATCGTCTTTTTACACATAGCGCGGTCAATTTGTATCCAATTTGCATGCAACTAATGCCAAAATGTTCAGAATTCAATGCCCCATCTTGTGATATGTGACATGCACAATGACGTAATAACCCTTATTAGCGGTTGGGAGTTAAAGGTCAGGGGGGGTCACGACATTGCAAAATGTGCGGTTTTAGTCATAACACGGTCAATTCTTATCCGATTTGCATGAAACCAACACCAAAATGTTGACTGTTCTGTTCCCCACGCTCTAATACCAATTACAAAATTAAGAGTACAAAGGTCAAGGTCGAGGTCATGAAAAGGTCAAAATCGTCATTTTGCCATAGTGCGGTCGATTTTTATCCAATTTGCATGCAACCAATGCCAAAATGTTGTGAATTCAATGCCCAATCTTGTGATATACGATATGACACAATGACGTCATTACCTTTGTTAGCGGTTTGGGTCAAAGTCAGGGGGTCACGACCTTTATTATCATAACGCGGTCAATTCTTATACATTTGCATGTAAGTAGATTCAAAATGTTTAGAATTCAATTCCTATCCTGTGATGTGTAATATTTGATTTCTTATAATGTGACCAGTTGTCATCAGATTGACTTGACACCGACACCCAAAAAGGTCAGGAGTTCATACAGAAATTGTACAATGTACGTGAATCATGTCAAACAGCAGGAAATTTAATGTTTTTAAGCCATCATAACACATATGAGATGGAGATGTGGTATGGGATTAAATACCCTCACAATCAACGGTTTCTGGGGGGGGGGGAAATGTAGCGTTGGTGAAGGTATGCGCTCTACTAAGTGCCCGTTCTAGTTTTTCAAGCATTCTCACGAAAATGAATCGGCAATTAGAAAGAAATATCACCACTAATCCTGATGTATTTTTTTGTATTTATGATGCAATGTGTATATCTCACAAAAAAATTAATTGTCTTGCAATCAGGGACCAAGACATTACATGGCTGTACAGTCTCATGTTTTATGGTGATCTCTGATTGGCTGAATTATTGACTTTCTGCCAATCAGTGAGCATTTTAGTGTTTGCTGTTGTTTGATTGCTATCATTGGGTGAGGTGTGATGTAGTCAAACATGACTGCTCGGACAACATAAAGGGAATCCATTCAGGTATTAAAAGCTGATGGAGCTGGAAATGGATGGGTGTAGAAATATAATTTGGGGGCAGTCAGGTATGAAAGCTGCATATGACTGATAAGGTGCACTGCCTGATTTTTGAAACAGAGTCGATGGATCGCCAATCACTTCAAGACACTGAAACAAGAACAGAAAAGCTAAAAAGCAGAAAACACATCGAATATGAAACTTCCAGGTAACTGAAAGGTTAACTTAATTTTGTTTGCAAAATTATTAAAGAAACAATGCTTTATTTATTTCAGAGGTATGTTGTTACAAGTTTCACACCCACCGAACTCATTCAATAGCACACAGTACATTAACCTCGTTATAATGAATGCTCCATCAATTTATCATTTGGAAATGATGCTCAGAACGGAATCGGTTTATGAATTCCAAGGTAACAGTGTGAATGAACCAAGGAGGTATCAAT
>CM068959.1:11890077-11914022 GCA_035128595.1 Eptatretus atami | reverse complement strand
CCGAGGTCCAGTGTACTGGTAATAGGCACTGCATCACCAACATAGCTGTGTCCCTAAACGATGATGCAACAAGCTGCCTCAAGAGTGTGTGAGTGATACACTGGGAGACCATATTTTCAAGTCGTGTTTTCGGCATCTGATTAGCTTCTGATCTCACTCGTATTAGATCAGTTTTTGACCCCATGCCTTGTGGGAGACCAAACAAGTGGATGGTTGAAATGTCATCCATGGAGTGCCAATGTTAGATCCCAGCAAAGCCCTTAAATTCAAGTCATCTTGACCCCTGCCAATCAATAATTAGGATGAGAAAACTGTTCAACACAAGTTGAATAATCCACCCAAATTGATGGTGATTTCCAAGGATTCAAGAGAGACAGAATTGGGTTCAGAAAATGACTTCTGGACTTTTAACTTCTGAAGAAAACAGAAATGAAAAATGTCAGAAAGAATGACATAATCATTGCTATAACAGAGTCTCAAACATCAGAGTTCAGTGACGAGCCACAAAATCCAAGAATGATGTTCGAAAATAAGACAGGTTTGAAAAAGAAGAGAAACGTCAGCAATGATTTTGGATGCCATTACCAGACTGGTTTTTAAAAGTGGGCTAACTGCTGTTCTGAAGGTGAGGATAAGTCTTGTTACTTCGTACCTTGCTGGATAGTGGTTGTTGTTGGAAACTTCAAAGCAAATTGGCACTGAAAGTGAAGCACCTGCTGTGGAGAGGCAGAGATGTCAACTTTGAAGAGCAGCACATGAGACACATGCAATGATGCCAGCTGGGTCCATTACAGACGTGAAGTTTTATCTCATAGAAAATGCTAATTTATCGGTTGTTTAAAACTGGCCAGAATGTGTCTTCAAAAAGTTAATCTCAATAAGTCGATGCCATCCTTGGCAAATGAAGAGTTGAATTGATGATTATAAGCATCAATAACTTTACTATGTTTCGGAGTTTCTCAGACGCAAGCTGATCCATCGCTGCCTTAGGCCCTATTAGGATAAACTCATCGTGGTGGACTTTCTTGAAGGAAGAACGCACAGACAAAGAAACTGGTGTTGTATTGTTCTTACTTCAATGGAAACCATATGGATTTGCTCGCTTAAAGTCCATGCATGGCAGGCACAGAAAGGCTGGAGTGTTGTTTCTTTTTAATGAAAAATAAATACATTGTGGACAATCAATTTCTTTAATAATTTCAAAATAAATTATTCCAGAAAGGCCTCAGCAAAAATGACAAGGCAACACATCTGGGTATGTGATGACCAGGGTGGACTACAGCATCAATGACCAATAACAAGGAAGCGTTTGTATCAGATTGCTGAGGTTGTGGCCAAAGAAAGTGACCGATGTGGGTGTACTGTGTCCAATTAGGGGTCCATTTATATTCCGGACCAAATGGAAAGACCTCACTTAAAAGAAAAGCTGGAGGATGCATGGGTGTTGGTGGGTGGCGTAGATATCGTGCCTACGCTTCATTTCAGTAAGGGGGTCACGATTCATGGACCAAGCTGTGAAGTTTTCTGTTCTCAAATTTTTGTGTCAAGGGCTCTCTTCAGGATCGTGACTGAGGGATGGTTTTTAATATCTCTGTGAGGTTCTTCATCATCATTCCTGTAGCTCCACCTTTTACTGGAACAACTTTGGCATTCTTCAGCTTCCAGGATCTTTTCACTTCATTCATGAGGTCTTGGTATTTGGTCATTTTATTAATTTATGCATCGTTTAGTCCAAAATCACTGGTATTAACACCTCATTTAGCAATGCCTTCTTTTCTCTTTTTTTGTACCAAAGTATGATGTCTTGTTGCAATGCTTTGTTTTCGATGTTCATGCTCAATGGGATCATGAGGTCGTACATGAGCGGTACTTCCACTTCCACATTTCCAGTGATTGCTTTTGGTTCATGTTCCCACAAATTCTCTGGAACTGGGAAATCAAAGTTCTTAAAGATGTGCCAGTGGATTACTTTACAAACTCTTTTGTATCATTGTGTGTACAGCTGTTCTGACATGAGTTATTTATTTCTTTGTGTTGGTCATTAAGCATAACATGTATTCTTTGCTAATGCCACCTCGACTCCACCCCTCACCTTCTTCTTTTTTCTTCCTTCTCCTCCTCCCCCCCCTCCCTTTTCTCTCTCTCTTTCCACTCTCCATCCTCTCCTCTCCTTCGCTCTGTCCTCTCCCTTCCCTCTGTCCTCTCCTTTCCCTCTGTCCTCGCCTTCCCTCCTCTCCACTCCCCTTCCCCTCTCCACCCCCTTCCCTCCTCTCCACTCCCTTCCTCCTTTCCACTCCTCCCCATCCTTGTTACTCCCCTCCATCCTCGCTGCCTCCCCCCCCCTCCCTCCCCTCTCCCCTCTCTCCCTCCCTCTCTCTCCTCCCCTGCTTCCCTCTCTCTCCCTCCACTGCCTCCTCTCTCTCCTCCTCCTCTCCTCTCTCCTCTCTCTCTCTCTCTCTCCCTGCCTCCCTCTCTCTCCCTCCTCCTGCATCTCTCTCTCCCCTACTTCCATCCTCTCCTTTCCCTCCCTTCCCTTATCTTCTCCTTTCCCTCCTTCCCTCTGTCCTCTCCCTCCCTTCCTTCCATCCTCTCTATAACCTACCTCCCTCCAATCTCTCCCTCCTCTCCTCTCTCTCCTCCCTCCTCTCTCATCCCTCTCCCTCCCTCTCTCTCTCCCTCCTCCTCTCTCTCCTCCTCCCTGCCTCCTCTTCTCCTCCCCTGCCTCTCTCTCTCCTCCCTCCTCTCCTCCCGCCTCCCTCCTCTCTTCTCCCCCCACCCTTAATATTCCCATCAGCAAAGCGACGGGTTGTATTTCATTGTGTGTATATTATATAGTTTTTAATACTTGTTTTCGGCTCATGGAAGAGATAGAGCACAGAACAAATCAGGACACAACACAACAAAGGGAACAACAGGAGAAAGGGGAAATAGAAATAGCATCGCAGAGGCAGAAAGTAGATGGAGTTCGACATCCAAAGGATGCAGGTAATGATGAAGGGAAAGGGAGAACGCAAAAGGTGGACAATATTGATGTGTAAGCAAAATTTTGGGAGGGGTTAGGTGTGGTTTAACAAGTATTTTAAAAAAGTAAAAATAAAAAGATCATGATTTTGAACGGGGGATGAGATGGTGGTATTTTTGAATACATAATCGAGGCTCGTGGAAGAGCAACTGCACTGAACGGATCAGGACGTAACAGCCAAAAACAGGATGCAAAGGGAACAGTAGACACACACAAAAGGAGCAGTAGAGAGAGGGGGGGAGGGGGAAATACCAACAGCAGAGTCCCATCCATCCATCGGACCCATACTCTGTGCAGAGCGTTGGTGCTGCCAAAGCAGACTTCTTGGCTCTTGGGTACAATCCTGGACAGGTCGCCACTCTGACACAGTATACCAGCAAGCTGGCACTCATTTTACCGACCCTGGAAGGATGACAGGCAGAGTCAACCCTAGCCTGGTATTAATTCAACAGCTGAGGGGGATTTGAACTCAGGATCCTAGGATCCCAAGCCCACCACCCGAACCATTAAGCCAACACCAGGCATAACAGCAGAGTTGAAGGACAAGATATGCACATAATCACCCATCGATCCTCGAGTTACTTAAAAGTCCTGCCAATACCCCTACATCCTTTTACCTACAATGCTTCCCCTATTGCTGACTCATCAATGCCTGCTCCCACTGCACCCACACCACTGCATGCACTCTCACCATGTCCTGCTGACGCTGCACACTCCCCACTGCCAATATCATCATCTTCTTCACTCCACAACCGTAACCAATTATTATCTACAAATTTCTCACATTCTGCTACTTGCAAATTATTATCTATCCGTTCCTTCAACCTAGTAATAGCTCTCCTGAAGTGGGATATTTCTTCACACGTCCTACAACAGTAGGACCTCTGCTTCTCCTATTTTTGATGGGGCGCACATTGAGCATATATGACATTTTATGTACTCTCGATGTGTGTGTGTGTTTGATTGACCATGTGTTTCAGCATTCAGGATGATGCGTATGCTCGTGGGACAGTCTTGTTAAACTGTGTACTTTGGCCATGGGGTTAAAGTACACATCCAAAGCTTTGTTTAAATGTTTTTGTTTGTTTGTTGTTTTTACCTTTTTTGCAGAAAAAGTCCTCCCACATACGACGTGGGATATGCTCCACACTTTTTGTACGTAGATGGGCTTACATTGCTTCTTCCAGTAGAAAATCCACCAAGTAATGTGACACTTCGGTGCGATGTGATGTTTCAAATTTATTTTGTTTTCACATCATTATTCAAATACACACTCACACATACCACAAAGAAGGCAAACCCGCCGCCGTTTGAGCACGATTCGGTCTTGCACGAAATGGTCTTTGCAAAGTTGCCTTCATTGTCAGTCCACATGACCATTTCCAAAACAATATGGCAAAGGTGGGTAGCAAGAACTGCAAGTCCAATAATATTGATATTCATGTCAAAATAGTCCACAGCTTCATAATGTACAACCAACTGCCGGAGCCTCAGACGTAGCAAAGAAAAGTAATTCAAAAGCAAGGAAGAAAATTATTTAACAAAAAAAAGGAAATGTAGGTTTCTAACATTATTGAGTTTTCATTGCAGATTTGCATTATTTTATGATTTCTCATTCTCCTTCAATACCACATGCCCGGAGTACTTTCGAGAGCTCGAAACATAATTCTGGATATAATGTTAAAAGTTTGTACGACTCCATGATCCTCAATGTGCTGTATGATCAAGGAGAATACCTGGTGTAAGAGAGTGCACATCACGCATGGTGTGACAATCCGTTTGGGATGACATGGATACACACACACACACACACACACACACACACACACACACACACACACACTGTGCTTGATTTTATAAGTCGTGGAATGTTTGACTCAACTCCAACCCCCTTCCCCTCCCCTTCACCTGTCCACCCTTTATGTAACCTGTACTCTTCTTATTTAACCTCCCCTTTCTCTGCTCTTCTCTTCAACTTCCCTACCATCCCTGTTCTCCCCCCCCACATCTACATTTAAATAATAATAATAATAATGAATTCCCTGACATGGAACTTGAACACAAGAGGCCAGTCGGCCCATTAAGCCTGCACAATGGTTGCCAACCTCTGGTTGTTTGTCTACATTCTATCCTTTTAAAATACTGAGCATCAAGCAAGGAAGTAGTACGTGCCATTTATTAAGTCTTTGGTATGACTCATTTGGGGTTTGAACCGCTGACAAGGAAATCCAACACAGGTGGAGGCCATTCAGCCCATCATGCCTGTGCGAACACACACACAACCCAAGACTCAGCAGATTCTGACCTTCCAGACTCAGAGCATATTCTCTAACTCTTATGCCTCTGAATTTACCAAAATCTGTAAACTTAAGATGAAAATGCCCCTCCCCCAACCTACTCCCCTACCTTCCACCCCCCCATTCCACTATTTTAATATACACAGAGAGGACAGACATCTCCGAGTCTCAACCAAAAATGCATCAGAACTCACAGGTGTACTTCGAATCTGACACTAGATCTGCTCCAACAACATAATCTATATCTAATGGAGCAAGTGTATGTATGTATGTATGTATGTATGTCCGCTCTATACCTAATGGATGGACAGCTGGCCTGACGTCACCCACAGTTGTGACCTAAAAAACAGAAAAATCATACGTCCGCCATTTTGGTTAGTCTAATATATCTTCGGAAGTGTCATATTCACGATCGCCATGTCCTCACTATAAAATTTTCATTCAGTGTCAAACAACCAAAGCAACTGTTGAAAGGATCATCAAATATCAAAAGGTTGGAGCTGATAAGCATCATGGGCCTTGTGAAGGCGACAGTACAATAACTCGTATCGTCCTCGGGCTTCAAGCCTCCGGCGTCAGCCTACGGCCCACCGCAATTTAAATTATCCCAGCGATATAACCACGATGTACTATATATGCACATAAGCAGTATGTATGTAACCTGGGTTATTTTCATTTTCAGGAGCGATCGAGGCAGCGGTCTATTGCCTATAGGTTATACCCTGCCCAAATAAAGGGATGTGTCAGAAGAGCTTGTTGCACACTAAGAACAAGATCACCCATAGGGCGGGTACTCTGTCATTTGATCTAATTGTGTGCAAAATTAAATTTATAACTGACTTTTCAAATGCAATCTTTACACAAACAGCGACGAGATGAGGATCAAGACTTTTTTTTTTGAGGATCTCAGCCCGCCCGCAATGGTGTCTTCAGTTGAGAGAGGCATAGATGGTGGTTTTGGGCATTTTATAGGTTTTTGGTGGTCTCTTGGGATTGGTTTGTTTCAGTTCAAGTGCAGCATATTGTATTTCATTCTTCGGAGTAAATGGGGCAGGAAGGAGAGAATATGGGAGTGTCAAGATGTACATCAACATTATTATCATAACAGTTAGGAATGATCCACCATCATAACTACAACAATGCTTTTGGAGAACTCCCATCGTACCTTTTGATTGTTGCAATGCTTATTATACAGTCATAACAATAACCATCATCATCAATCATTGTTGCAATCTTGAGAGACAAAAAAGGAAAAGAGGTGCACATTGGATGCTTACCTCAGGGTATTGGGTTTGAGGAGTAGTCCTTGGAATACTTGGAGGGTCTGGAGAGGAGGACAGGGACATGGTTAAGTCACTCTGTTAAATGTTCAAACTTCAAGTATTGTCAGGTCAGGCCAGATTAGATCTGTGACTTGCTACAGGTACCACGTAAACCTGTATTAACCTGTTTCATGGTCAGGTTGTTGGTGACGAAACCGTCTCCCCCACCAGGTTTCCTGGTGTGAGGAGGGTGTATGATATGGACACCCAGCAAGATTAATAACAAACCTGTCAAAGGGTGGAGGAGTCCTTGTGAGCCAAGGCCATCCATATCTAATGCCCAACTGGTCTGAGTCCTCCTGCAGTTGGATTACGTTTTTTTTAAGGAGGTTGGTTGCAGGATTTGCACTCCGGCCACCGTAAACCCTTCATCCACAAAAAACCACACAAAAAAAAAACGCCAAGAAATCTGAAAACCCACTCCGTGGGAGTACCTCCTGTGCAGCTGCCCTCCGCAGGGTAGCTCACCATTTGACGGGAATGGGGCAAAGCCTTTGGGACCCCCACTCTTTGATGATAGGAGGAAAACCACGGGGTAACCTTCCCGGGTCAGATTGTAGTAGTGTGTGTTGGGGTGGTGCTGAGGTATCGTACACCAGACGGCGGTGTCCTTGGGTTAACGTGAGGCGGTCCCTTCGGGTAGGTGCCTGGAATGTCCTATCCCAGAGAGAGGATTATCACCTGTCTCTTTTATCATCTGAGCTCAAGCGTTTGAACATCAGTATTGCGGCACTCTCTGACGTTCGGAGACCGGATAGTGGCGAGATCATGACGAGTGGTTGCACCTACTATTGGTCTGGTCACTCTGATGTTTACCATGCCCAAGGAATTGCTGTAGCTCTGTCCAATAAGCTGACTCCAATGATAATTGAGGTAACACTGGACAACGAGCATATTATGAGATGAAGGATTCGTCACTCCTTGGGTGTCGTTTCCCTGGTCTCTGCATATGGTCCGACTGAGGTGAGTGATCTCACCGTGAAGGAAGCATTCTATGCCACGCTCAAGTCTGTGGTTAGTGCCCCAGGCGAGATACTCTTCTCCTCTTGGGGGATTTCAATGCATCGACTGGAACTGATAGGGATGGTTCTGAGACTTGTATTGCTCCCCATGTGTCTGGAACTGTGAACCAGAATAGCACCAAGTTCCTTGACTTTGCAAGAAGTCATGTACTTAGGGTGGCTGGTTCATGGTTTCAGTGGCCACAGGCTCATCGCTGGACTTGGGATTCTCACACTGGTGGTGTGGCAAAGGAGATTGACCATGTGTTCGTTGATGGGTGCTGGTGGAAATTCTGTACTCATGTGGTTGCATGCAGTTCTGTGCTCTATCTGGAACACAGGCATCATCCCAACTGACTGGAAGAGGGGACTTGTTTCCCCTCGCGTGAAAGAAAATGGTGATTGCCAGAACTGCAACAACTACCGAGGGGTGACGCTGCTCTCAGTGCCGGGCAACGTCTTTGCTTGGATAATTATTGATGGGGTCCGCCACCATCTGCTTGAGCACCAGCACCCAGAGCTGTCATTCTTTCCACCAAAGAGGTCAATGATTGACCATATCCTTGCCCTTCGGGTCCTCCCCGAATGCAGACGAGAGTTTCGGCAGGTGTTGCGTGCAGCCTATGTTTATCTCTGCAAAGCATTTGATTCAGTGAATCAGGATGCCCTCTGGAGGATTCTTGGTCTTCGTGGGGTGTCACCAAAATTGATTGATCTGATGTCTGAACTATATTCTGCTACTGAGAATGCTGTGAGATGTGGTGATACCATCTCCGACTTATTTCCAGTTGTTACTGGAGTTCGTCACAGGTGTGTACTGGCCCCCACACTTTTCAGCGCTTGTATGGACTGGATTCTGGGGAGGATGTCAGAGAGATCAAGCTGCGGTGCATCGTTTAGGAATGTCAAGATCTCTGACCTTGATTTCGCAGATGATGCAGTCATCTTTCTGGATATCCTTTTGTTGGCCCTCGAGGTGTTGAATGAGGAGTCGGAGCCAATGGGATTATGGGTTTCCTGGGTCAAGACTAAGATCTAGGCTTTCAATGACATCTTGGATGCTGCTATCTTGTTTATACGTGTTTGTGGCGAGGATGTTGAGGTCACGAAGATATTCACTTTCCTTGGCAGTGATATTCATGTCTCTGCTGGCTGTGAGCCAGAGGTTAATAGACGTCTGGGTCAGGCCTGGTGAGTCATTGATTCACTGGATCATGGGGTGTGGCGCTCTTGGTACCTATGCAGCAGGGCGAAAGCGACCGAATCTTCAGGTCCTTGGTTTTCAGTCTTGCTCTATGGATGTGAGACTTGGTCTCTGACCAGGAATCTGAGATGGAGACTTAATTCCTTTGGTACCAGGTCTCTTCGGAGAATCCTTGGCTATTGCTGGTCAGACTTTGTGTCCAATGAGCGGTTGCTGAGAGTCTTAAATGAGATTTGTTACCTGCATAGCCCGTTCATGTCAGCTGCGGCTGTATACACATGTGGCTCATTTTCCTGACGCTGATTCTGCTCACCAGATTCTCTCCGCGAGGGAGCCTCATGAGTGGAGGAGGCCAATGGGCTGACCTGAGTGACCACGTGCCTCGTGGTTGCAGCAGGTTGATCGGCATCTCAAGGAGATGGTGTATATGTGGTCCAGGATTCTGCCTGGGGGATGACCAGATGGAGGCCCTGGAGTACCGTGCAAAGTTGACGCAGCGACGTGCTGCTCCGGCGCCTGCTCCCATACCTGACCTGACCTTCAATACTTACTCAGTTTACATCATGCTCAATAACTTTTTATATTTACTTTGTAAACATTTGCATTTCCTGACTTCATCCACATGTTATGCACAATATATATATATATATATATATATATATATAATATATATATATTTATATATATAATATATATAGTTACTTCTGCAGCAGTCTGCTGCAGTAGTCTATATCCTTCTACAGTAGTCTACATAGAATTACGACGGGAAAGGAATGCTATTTTTGCTTGGGTTTGACTTGATTAATCGAGATCGAGATTTGCAAAAAAGAAAATATTGGACGTAAAAACCTGGCCGGAGGTCCAAGGGAAGCGGTGTATTGGGGCACGTCTGCTCTGTATGGTTGGCAGTTCGACTTCCTATTCCAGTTTTTGATAAATTTGTGTTGACCTCCCCGACCATCTCTCCCTGATAATGTAAAATAAATATAAATTTGTGCTAAGTTTCTTTTTATTTATATTGTTGGGTTTTGACTTCGGATTTACAGTCTGTATGAAATATATTTGGCCAACCTCTCCCACCAAGAGTTAGGGTTAGCACAATAATATCACATTATTGTGCTACAATAATATTCTCAGCACAATAATATCACAAACATAAAATGCATTTTGCATCAGCTCACCTTTACAATGTTCTCCTGTGCCTGCATTGCTGCTGAAAATATAAACAGCATAACAAGCATTTTGTTTTGCAATGTAATGTAAAACAAGAGCCATAAATATATCCAATGGGAAATGAGAAGCATTTCTAAGCTGTTCCAACAGCCTGGCAAGTTCACAAATCCTGCACAAACATGCAGGGGCACCGGGATCAGCAGCACAGCTGCTCCCCAGTAATGATGCAGCCATCAACAATAATTAATATGATACATTCCAGGTCCAATGTGCATTCACTAATGGCAATAACCAGGACTTTAAATTAATAATAAATAATAATATGGACGACCTTACCCTCAACACCCAAAACCATGATGTTCGTGAAATTGAAACCAATCACTCCTTTGGCCTCAAAGACTACTTCTGGAGATGGCGACTGAGGCCTAGCCCGAACAAGTCAATGGTCCGCAAATTCCAATTTCACAAGAAGAGTCCAAGCCACTCTCGACGTTAGCTTGCATACTCAAAAAGTCACACAAACTGAAAACCTTTTGTTTGTTGTTCCTTGGACTCAGCATTGACCTTTCATGATCGTGATCTCTGAGGGAGCTACCACAAAAAAGACACATCTAGATCTTAATTCAGAGACTGCTTGGAACCATCTGGAGATTAGGACATCTTCTATGGACTTCAGCACGATTGCTTGCCTTCTCTACAGCCAAATAATGTGCCCCACTCTTGGTTTAGATGTCTGCGTACACACACCTGCCAACAATCAATGAATACTTCAACACTGAATATCTCCACCATCTCAGATCATCCCTCATCGAAAGCCATGATCTTTCATAACCCCGTTAATCCCCCCCCCCACCTCTACTGTCAAGTTCACTCTCCTTCCAAATTTCCAGTTTTTCTTTCGTGGGGGCTTCCTTCTGCATCCATCTTGTCCACTCCATGCATCCTCTGTTACCCATCATTCCTCCCCACACCCATTGTTTTGATCAAATCTCCCACGCCGTCGGTGTTTGCTCCCTCTGTCTACTGTTCCTTTTGTTCTGTTGTGTTCTGATCTGTTCATTGTTCTCGCTCTTCACGAGCCTTGACTCTGACTATACAAAAACAAACAATAACATTTGGATACAAATGGAATGTTTAAATATAGTACACAACATACAAAAATAGTAATAAACAGACATTGTGTGTTCATGCCTTCCAGTTTCACTCGTTCTTCAAACGTGTCTTCAGTCTTTTCATCGTGTGCCCACCATCAATGGTATTCCAGAAATAGCCGAGTTTGGATGGCTTGTGGATAGCCCAGAGGCATGCATACCAGCCTCTGAGTTGTCTAGCCTTCTGTGAATCTCGACACAGCTTTAAACCATCAGCCTCGTGTTTCACATGTTGGGTGAAGTATCAATGTGTGTGCCGTCCCTTGGATTGGCATTAAACTGTGTGTCCCATCCACCGACATTAGTTTGTGGACGTTTAAGATCCCAATGTATCCTTCCTGAAGAGTAGACGAGCTTTTGCCGGCATCACGAACAAATTACAACTTCCTGCCATGACTACCATCGAAAGGCAATGGCAAACCACCCTGTGTAATCCTTGCTGTGAGGCTGCTTTAGCAGTACTGAGCCCAAACACCAGAATTAGTCTTTCAAATCATATTGGGGACAAGGAAACGCTCACTGGTGCTGATGGCTCACCTAACATATGGATTGGCAAGGCCCCTCGGAATGGAGCAGTGGCTAGTATGAATGGGTATTACAGTACGCACATCTCTCGGCCCCACTTGCATTGCTGCTGAGATCAAGTGATAAGGATAAGTAACACCAGGATGCTGGAAGAGTTATGTCAAGCTCTTGGTTTTGGTTGTGGCCTCGTGCTCGGGGCACTTAGTTGATCTCTCAAATGTTTTGGGTTCTAATTGGGGTAAATACAGCAGTATTAAGGATTTTGATCCAAGTTACTAGAAAATGAGCTCATCCTAATATTTTCTCACTAATTATATACTTTAATAACTACAATGCTGTTGTAACTTGTAATGTTGCTAAATGTCCCCTCTGGCTCACCAATGACTATCAGGAAGTAGGTCATGTGCTTTTCCTGCTTGGTCATTGTAATTGACTCTTAATTCCCTTTGGGTAACTTGCGATGAGAAGTAAGATGCTGTAAATGAAGAGCCAGCACCACAAATAACTGGTTTCTAAAAAGTTCTGATGTGACCATAGTTAGGCTATCAATGCAGTGACACAAAAACAATCTCTTACCTGCTGCTTTGTGCTTTCATTTTTGATATTTCTGTGCAAAGGAAATGGGGTAGAAGGTAGGGAGGGGGTGAAAGTTTTAAAGGTTGTTGGACAAGAAAGTGACGTCTACATTTGAAGATGTTTGTCCAGAACTTCCCCTGTTCCCACTTATTTTACCTCTGTCAATGATGGAGCAGCTATAACAACCTAAATACCAAAAAGAGCAATAAGAGATTGCAAACCTTCACCAGGACTTGGTTTGTGTGGCGTTTGTGTGCTGTTGTGTTCTGTAATTAATGAGACATAATTAGATCTGCCACATTACAACTGCTGGCAGTGATGAATGGGTACCAAGACATCCCGCTTTGATGCAATCCCGCTTTGAACGGACACCTGACCTTGACCCATGACGTTTTTTAAATTATTATTCAATCGAATTCAGAATGGGATTAAAATAAATTAAATTCAAATCAAATGGAAGACCAAATAGGTACAGTCCTGCAATGGAATCATCAGAAGGAACCTAAACAAACAAAAAGCAAAGATGACATCAGGAGGAACCTGGATAGGATTCACATTTCAGCTGCTACTCCTCTACCCTCAAACCCATCCAGGCACAGCCAAGTGAGCCTTATTCCAAAAAAAAAGAAAGAACCCAGATTTAAAAAAATTAAAAAATTCTGGCTGCCAATCCATGTGTCTGATCAAGTTGAAATTTAAAACATGTATTCCCCGTCACTACTAGATCATAATTGTGAGGTTTCATGTTGATTGATTGAGCGGTTTCAGAAAAAAAAACATTGTTTAATGTGTTCTTCAATCCAATATGGCTGCCAAACCATGTGACCTATCAATTATTCCCAAAACTAGTACACCCAAGGCTTAGGGAAAATTGTGTGACGTTTACCCTCAATCTGTTCAGCCACTTCAGAGAAGAAGGTTTTTAAAGGTTAAAAAAACAAACAATATGGCTTCTGAATCACGTGACCGCTGACATCATGAATTTTTTTTCTGTGGACCATTTTATCCCCAGATGACCCTCAGATTTTCATACTGATCAGATGAGAGCGTTCTACATTTCCAATTATGATGTCATCATGAAGGTACCGATGACATCATAAAAAAAAAATCAAACTTATTCCCCATGAGAAGTACTTGCCGTGTGCCAAGTTAAAAAAATTTTCCTTGGTGTGATTTCAGAGATAGAGGTCCAAAGTTTTTCCGTTTTTCCAACATGGCTGCCACACCACGTGATCTATGATGTCATAATTATGATTAAAGCATTCCACATGAGTATTCGCACCGAAGTTAAAAAATTGTCTCAATCCGCCAAGTGGTTGCGGAGAAAAACACGAAAGTACTAAACGGACAAACAAGCAAACGTACCCAAACGCAATACCATCTCTTTCGGCGAGGGTAAAAAAAAACTATTAAACTTCTTTCAGATCAAACTACAATTTCAGTTGAAGTACAAGTACGTGGGGTGTTCAAAAAGTTTTACCAACGAGATACAGTCCTTGCAATAGTCCCAGATAAACCCAAAAAGGTTTAATGAGACATCTAAATAATAAATGCATTTCAGTATTTTCTCATTAATTAAATATTTTAATAATTTACCTGTATTTCAAAGGTTGAAAATGTTGGTGTGTTTTGGAATATTATGAGCATCTCGTTGGAGAGCATGTGAACACCGCTCGTAAGTTACAATGCACTTCTCTGTTTGAAGGATTCAATGAGCAACGGGAATCACAGTCATTCACAAGCGAATGTAATATGTGTTGTAGTCCACCCCCCCCCCACTTCCCCCTTCTTCATTCACTTTGACCCTCTGTAAAATAATAAACACCAGATCAATGTTCACCTGCTTATAGTCTGTAGCGATTGTGCTAAAGTATGTTTTCTGCCAAGTCCTCTCTGGATTCGTTTCAAATATAAAGGCTTGGCAGGTCAGAAACCTCAATCGTGTGACCTATTTTGACCTTTTCTCCCTGTATAATCCCCCAAAATGACACTAATCCGCAATATTTCTCCCTATTGAGACTGTGTGAAAGCACCTTTTGACTCAAATACAAGGGAATAACTCATTATGTGATTTGTAATGTTTCACCTTTGACCCCTTAAAATCAGAACGGGAGCCAAAAGGGAAACAATAAATAGGTGTCTGGATGTAATGGACCAATTTACTCCCATTCCGAGTTTTGGGTTTTGGTGTATTGGATCAAGGTACCTCCACACCCAATTTGGGGTCTTGGTGTTTTTGGCCAAAGGTATCACCATGCCTGGGATATGGGTGTCTTGGACCAAGGTACTAACATGCCCAGTTTTGGCTCTTGGTGTATTGGACCAAGGTTCCTCCACATGCAGTTTTGTGTCTTGGTGTAATGGACCAAGGTGCCTCCACACCCAATTTGGGGTCTTGGTGTTTTGGACCAAGGTACCACCATGCCAACTTTGAAGAGGATTGGCTCAGAAATTAACTAATGGTGTGAGATTGTAAATGTTGGCCAGAAGGAAGGAAAGGGAAAACGTTACATCTCCCTTGCTGTACGAGGACGAGTGGAAACATCGTATTCAAACATTGCTATTTCACTTGCAGGAAAAGGTGAGGGAAACTATTGTGGGACAATGTAACGGTTTAAAATTTTTACCCCCTCCCAAAAATATTATAAATGGCTTTAAAACCCATTGACTTTTAACAACCGTTATACAAGGAACTACCTGGACAGAGCAGGAGGCCATTTGGCCCATCATGCCTGCGCTCTATTAACACCATTTCTCTGCAAATTGCAATTTTATACCAAGGGAATCAAGAGCTCGCTAGAGTAACCATAAAAGGCAGGAAAACGCCGAACAGACGAGGTACAATGATGTCATAGACGATGCTTACATCAACTTGAGCCTTTGTTGCCTTGGTGACCTGATGCTCAAGATGACTCGATTCCTAACCACAGTGAACTCACAAATTATGCTTTGGTATAAAAATACCAATTATTATATCATCGATGGTGGATCAAAAAGAATACTGCCCGAAAGGGAGTAATCTAGACGGGTATCAAGGAGTTTGGAGTTCATTAAACGTTTGAGTTTGTGATATGGAAAGCTTTCAACTTTAAACATCAAGGATATACTTGATCAGTTTCCATAGTTACAGTCCCCTCGATACCCGTCTACACAATACCTATCCACAGGTAAGAATGCATTTCGCTAACGACACTGAGTTTTTGTGGCAAATAGTAAAGGGGATATTTATGTTCACTTGTTACCTCTTTTGAGCTGCACCACTGCATATGTAAAGTACATGATGATGAGTATGCAGAGGGAGAAAAGCCCTGTAAGACACAGGAACGGAATCCAGTAGGGATGGTCACCCTGCTTGTTGTTTGAGTTTGTTCTGGGAGAGACAGTTGAACAGGTGGAGGACGGTGTTCGGTCTGAAGGTGAAGACTTGGAATCATCTTTGCCTGAAAATACAAACGGGATGTAAATTTGGAATATGGTGGAAACTTTCTATCCTGGAAAGGAAATGGAAACTTTCACAATGACGTGGTTGATCTGTGACCCACCTGTTCTTACATTCACCTGGAATCGACTCGATACGTTCTCTTTTCCTGATTCCAGTTTAATCTTGCATTCGTACATTCCAGCATCTTCTGCAGCCACGTGATGCATCATCAAGGAGAAGTTTCTGGTTTGTTTCCTGCACCATCTCACCACCTGTCCTACTCTCACCTCAATTACCCGAACATGATCCCTAAGTCCCCCCACAATGTCCCACTCCGTCCATCCTCACTCCTGCCGAGCAGGTTCATTCTGAAACACCACCACGCTGACTCCAGCTTGCCAGCGCCATCGGCGGCGGCACAAGGCAGCACTAGAGTAGAGTTCTCCATCACCGTCAGATTCGTGCTCAGGTTATCTCCTGGACTCTTCGTTGCTGAACAACCTGTGAGAGAAGACACAAGAAAAGGCTGTGACAGTCGCTTCACTTCACCAACATAATGGGAAAACATTGATCACCATTGATCTCATTTCCATCATGACTTTCATCCTAAAAATATTTAGGACATCAACAAATAATATGTTAGCATTTTAATATAATCTCACAATCATAACACGTTACCATTTTGTTTTGTACCATGCTTCTTGCTGGTTTGTTTTGTTTTCGAATCGAACATCCGAGTGATCGTGTAGATTACGAGGTTTCTGTTAATCTTTCACTCCAACAGTAGTCACCTTACTCCTCTCCATGTAAGGACATATTAATGCCCTTCCCGTGTCAGGGGACATTCTCGACAGCGATTTCAAACTCGTGGAGATCAGAATAACAATGTGCGGAATGAGTAGTTGAACTCTGTCAATGCTGGAGGAGGATGTCGGAAAGAATTTCTCTTTGGTGGAAGATAAGGTGATGAGCGGGTCCATTAGACGTTACTGTTGTTATAAAGGTGTGTGCTTAACATGGGGGTCTCAGACCCTTGTTGCACGTATGTGCAGCAATGCCTGCTGTATGTTTAACGCATTTAACTTCACTGGCAGTCCTTTTGACTTCAGAGCTTTTCCATGGATGACACCAACACAGCATCAGTGGGCCAAGTTTTATACCTCACTGGTTTCACTCTATCACATGGAAAATTTGTGTTATGTCACAGGTGTTCTCCCTTTAAGACACTGCATGTGTTAATGACATCTCTTGATATGTCTGCCTTCGAAAAACCATTGGAAGAGGATGTGGGAAAGAGATCATGTATGTAAACTGTTTGTAATCGGTGAATGAGATCCCTATAGCGACGAGTGCTTGTGGCTGGTTCTTTCCTTACTCTGATATCATCAACTACCTGGTATACACATGGAGCCGGAGCATGACTGATGACAACAGAGCACCCTCCAGATATGTATATGTGCATCTCGTATGTGTGTGTGTCTGTGTATTTGATTCGGATGGCAATGGCCCTGAGATTATGGTAGTATTTGTTTGGGAGGATTACCTTGTCAGTGCTATTCCAGTGTTTCTTTGAAGGGAAGGGGAGGTGTGAATTTAATTTTTTTTAACAAGAACATCTAATTTATACATAATTGTCAAAATGAGAGGTTTATTTGGCTGGAAGTTGAGAAAGGTGTGTGTTAACCACCAAAGAAAGCAAAGTGGAACTGTCGTTTCGCGTGATAGCCCATCATCAGAGCAAAAAAAGGAAATAAAACGGCATTCTTCAGCACTTGAGGTTTCCATTATACGCGAGTAAAAGAATAATATAAATAAAGTTTACCGAGTCCGATGTTAACGTGAGAATGAAAATAAAAATGTTGTTGGCGATAAGCATGTTGATATCAATAAGTGACGGAAGCAGGTGTTCTCGATAGATGTCGAGTCGTGATTATGTGAGTACAGGTATATAAATAAAACCAAATCGGCTACTGTCCACAGTTTTTGAGTAAATGCACACCAGGGCAAAGGCGTATATTAAACCATCAAAATTGATACATATATCATCGAACTTAAAGACTAGCAAAGGGAAGGACACAAAACAAACTAGAAGGGCACTCGGTGGAGCGCATACCTCTGCCACGCAATGCCTGATCCACGAGAACATATTGGACCCAATCCATTTTTTGCAATATCATGATATATATATATATATATCGTTTTGGGCCCTATCTCTCAATGGTGAAGATTCACTTTAAAAAAATAATCTGATCAAGATTCTGATCTTCAGCAAAATTGAATCGATTCTTCCTTGTCACACACCGAATGTGTCCACCAAGTTTCGTCCGTATCCGACTGTTGTTGCGTTACTTGGAATTTCAAAAAGTGTTTCCACAACAACCCTTTTATTAAAAACAATTGGATGCCTCATTCCAAAAAATACTGCATAGCGTGGAAATTGTAGACTACATCACTCGATAGGTAGATGCATGATAGAATTCTTGATGATCAGGATGGTCGGCCCGTATTTGATGATGTGAAAGGAGGTTTGATTTAGGTTATATTATCTTATGCAGACATTTGGAATAAGGGTTCTGTTAACGGTTTTCAAAGTTAAGGATGATTTATCAAAGATCAGGAATGGATGTGTTTTTATTTTTGTTTTTTTTGTTTTAACCCCTTAAGTGCCACCACTGCAACAGACAGGTATGTTCGGTTTCATTACAAATTGCAGAACTCATTCAATATACACAGAGGATACAGTCCTTCAGAAAGAAACAGCTATTGTGCATATGTGAATGTGATTACAATTCATAAAACCTTTAACAATGGAGGACGTGTTTGAATGGATTTCCATCATGAAAATTGTGAGCTAATAAATCCGTCGCCGGCACTGTATGGTTCATCAATCAATCAATCAATCAATTAATCATTCGATTGCTTTATTATATCGGGGCTTTTCCATAATACCCCCTCCAGACTTGAAAGTAAGAATTCAATAAAGCCTGATTTGTTAAAGCATGTGACAATTGGTGTTTCATATTTACAATCAAATGGATTATAATGGCATCTGACCTTCCCGAATGAAACGAGGTAAAGCCAATGCATGTGCCCAGGCATTCATCACGTGTGTATCCAGATGACAGGATGAAAGTCGTGACTATGTGAGATGTGCGGAGACACAACAGACAAGGACTGCACTGACACATGGTTAGTAATCCGCTCGATTAGTGAGGCTGGCGTTTGTTAACATTAACTCTCAACATAGTACAGAGCTAAGAGTAACTGTCAAGTTTTTGTTTTTTCCAAAACAATAGAATTGTGTTTTCACATTTATATTGAGATTGTGAAGAATCAATAACATTGTGATGTTGTGGAGAGCAAGGTGTGCATTGAGTAACTCGGGTAGCTACGTGTGTAGTGCTCCTCGGATGACACTGGCGGAGAGCTCAGCAAGCGAGGTTTCGTGACTCGTGCGGTGAAACTACCAAGATTTTCTTTATGTTTTATGGTATCCGTCCATCGATTGGAGAGTGATCATTATTGTGCGATCAAGATGAAACTGGTGGTGTGTGAACCAGAGATTTCTCCAAGAGGGATAGTGGTTTGTGGTCCACTTGACCTAATCCTCTCACCTTGCAGTGAAAAACTTATCTGTTGCCCAGAGAAGGCAGAGATGTGATCTATTGAGGTGATGTTTTCGAATCAGATGATGAATCAGAGAAACTACTACTCCTACTTCTACTATGACTACTCTTTAACGGTCCAAATTATTCCCACTTTATGATGAGTTCAGCCAGGGAAAGTATTTGGCCCAGGCCTTTCACGAACTGGCTGAAAAACAATGGCGATAAACTTCATTTGGGTAGGCACTTATAATTTGTTCAGGGGGCCGGTGATAACTCGCCGACTCTTTATGAAACAGCATGGGATCTTTAACATCCACCAACAAATACTGGCAGACGGGAGGTCCAGTTTTTAATGTCCAACCGAGGCACACATTGATGAATCACCCTGCCTGCAAGAGACCAAGATGACAGTTTATAGCTGGGTCAGAATTCAAACCCAGGCTAGATGGCTCAGAGGGGAGTGTGCATACCTCTATGCTATCCTGCCAGCTGACACAAGGCATCAAAGAAGGCATCTTATCTATTGAGGTGATGTTTCTGACCCGGAGAATGCACTCGAGAAGGCATTTTATGTATTGGACAATGCAGAGAGCTTGCTGCTGAGGTAGCACAGAAACACACATACACATACACACACACACACACACACACACACACACACATATATATATATGAAAACGAAGTCCCACCCACATCTCACCTGTGAATGGAGGGAATAACCAATCAGCTCTCACCAAATCAATTGAACCCAGGTGGCTAGGATTATAAAAGTCAATCGACTCCTGCCATGCTCTTCTCTCTGAAGAAGTTGCATAAAGCAACCAAGAAAGGCTACCAAGGTAAGCCCATTGCTGTTTCAAACCCTTCCCAGAGTTCCTCCACAGCTGTGAAGACATTCACAAATTGTACACACATGAGAATCCCAATGCTACACACACACCCTCAGCCGCCGGACCGGTTTCATGGCTTGTTGGTGAATAGTCGGTGACAGCGCAGACAGAAACATGCACCACTGGGGATCCCAAGCATGTACCACATGCAAATGTCAAAATCAGTCCATATATTAATAAAAAAGAAAGACCCACCGACATCTCTCACCTGTGAATGGAGGGAATATCCAATTAGCTCTCACCTAATCAATAAAATCCAGGTGGTGTGTGTGTGTGTGTGTGTGTGTGTGTGTGTGTGTGTGTGTGTGTGTGTTCTGTGTTTGGTCACATGCGCAACCCCACACTATGGTACACAGTTCACTCTGCACGCACTTCTAAACGCAACAAAAAAAATATCCTATTATCCTTTGTAATAACTGATCGATGGACCAAAGCACAAAGTGTGGGCCTCATGGTGTGGTGCGCTGCCTCGGTGTCATCTGGTATGATTTTTCTTTTTCACACGAGATCACAATCTTTCCCGTTTTTGTGAAATCTGCTTTCATTTAGGATATTTTGGGATGGAGGGGGACGTGGGAGGTGGGAGGGGGTGGGGTAGGAGGATGTGGAAGAGAAGCCAGGGGAGGGGAGGGGTGGGATGAAGGAGGGGAAGGAGTGGGGTAGGAGTCTGGAGGGAGGTGAGTGATAGGGGAAGAGGTGAGGTTGGAGTCTGGAGGGAAGGAAAGGGTGGGAGTAGGGAGGGGAAGGGTGGGGTCAGAGTCCAGAGGGAGTGGGGGCGTGCGGGGGCGCCTGGCAATGCCATGTACCTTTGCTGGTGGTATACTGTGAGAGCCATCTGTCTGTGTGTGTGTGTCACCATTTTTCTCAGAGATGGCTGAACTGATCTTTGTCAAACTTTCAGTGGTTTATCAGTGTGCCAGGGTGTGTTTTAGGCATATACATATATATTTTTTTAATTTTTGAAAGAAAAAAATAAAGTTAGATTTATTTTGTATTTTAATTTTTTTTCTCTCTCTATTGTGCCTAAGCCTTTGCAGGTATATGAAAGGTAATATTAAATGATCCCCGACCTCATTCCTTTGTGGGTGTAGGGAAGTTTTTTCGGTCCCCAACAAAAAATACATGGCAATGTCAGGTACCCCTGCTCGCATGCTATAAAAGTCAATTTGTATGTTTGTTTGTTTGTATATCTTTAAAAAAACTACTGAAATAAATCGAACCAAATTTTGCATGCTGTCTAAGTGTACCCCAAGTATCGCGTCTGTCGGGGTAGAAGTGATTTTTGCTCACATCATATACAGATATAAGCAGCAAGGTTGGTTGATGAAGGTGATGTTAACTAGTATTGTATATCAATTTCAGTAGTAATGCAAAGGCCGGGTACGTGCCCATAATAATGTGTTCGTAATTTAAACAGCACATATGCAGATAAGTTACGTAACTAATCATTCTGACTTTATTCTCACGAATCACTCTTACTGATGAAAAACCGATAAAGAAAGTTGAAACAAATTAACAATATGCATTACAGTGACGTTGAAATCTGAGTGGGAATAATTCAAATTTTTCAAAATGTTTAATTTCACTCATTTTAAGTGGAGGTTCAAATCAAAGCAAACAAAACTGAGCTTCGCAGCGCAGCAGAAGTGATTTTGTTTTTTCTTTTCTAGCACCATATATAAAGCCGCTGTCACACCTTGACGTTTTAGCCAGCGTATGGCAACGTATCAAAATGTATGTAAAACGCGGAGATAAAGTTCGATTTCTTTTGTATTTAAATTTTTTCTCTTTCTATGTGCCTAAGCCTTTGCAGCAATATGAAAGGTAATATTAAATGATCCCCGACCTCATTCCTTGTGGGTGTAGGGAAGTGTTTTCGGTCCCCAACAAAAATACATGGCAATGTCAGGTACCCTGCCCGCATGCATAAAAAGTTAGTTTGTTTGTTTGTTTGTATATCTTTAAAAAACTACTGAAATAAATCGAACCAAATTTGCATGCTGTCTAAGTGTACCCAAGTATCGGCGTCTGTCGGGTAGAAGTGATTTTTGCTCACACCATATACAGATATAAAGCAGCAAGGTTGGTTGATGAAGGTGATGTTAACTAGTATTGTATATCAATTTCAGTAGTAATGCAAAGGCGGGTACGTGCCCATAATAATGTGTTCGTAATTTAAACAGCACATATGCAGATAAGTTACGTACTAATCATTCTGACTTTATTCTCACGAATCACTCTTACTGATGAAAAACCGATAAAGAAAGTTGAAACAAATTAACAATATGCATTACAGTGACGTTGAAATCTGAGTGGGAATAATTCAAATTTTTCAAAATGTTTAATTTCACTCATTTTAAGTGGAGGTTCAAATCAAAGCAAACAAAACTGAGCTTCGCAGCGCAGCAGAAGTGATTTTGTTTTTTCTTTTCTAGCACCATATATAAAGCCGCTGTCACACCTTGACGTTTTAGCCAGCGTATGGCAACGTATCAAAATGTATGTAAAACGCTGGCGTACGCTGAACTATTCATGTTTTTTTTCAGTTTTTGGCGTATTCATAACGAGTTGGACGTATGCATAATTATTAGTAACGTACACAGAACGTTCGATAACAAATAGAAACTTATACCAACGAATGCTTAGCGTGTTGTTGGCGTTCACAACCTATGCCCAACGATAGTCTAACGTATGCATAGCGCGTGGAGCGTATCCCGACGATCACGTGGCGTAGCCTATTAAAAGGCTGGCCGTCGACATTCAAATCATAACCGCACTAGACATCGAAGTGTCAAGCGCTGTCACACCTTGACGTTTAGCAGCGTATGCCGATCGTATGAAAAATTTGCCGAATACGCTGGCACACGTCGAATACGTTATGGGTAAGTTTTGTATACGTTAAGAGCACACTGAAGCACACTGAAGCACGCTGGCATATACGTCGTAATACGCCGAGCACGTCGACAAATTTTAAGCATGCTCAAAATTTTTAGACGTATGCCAGCGTATGACGCACACGTTCCGCATACGCTGGCCATAAGTTGGGACGTTATGCGATCATTGACACACATCGACACACGTTACTTGTAAGTTACTCATAAGTGGAAACACATCGAGGTAATGTTTAGCGTACCCGAAACTTATTTATAACCTATGAGTAACTGCTTTGAACCTATGAGTAACATGCTTGAACCTATGAGAACGTGCTTTGAACCTATGTGTAACGTATCTCACACGCATATTGACGTATGTAGATGTATTTGACGTCTTCAGGACGACCACAGAACTTACTGAACGTGTTACTAACTTACAGCTACCGTATAATGGTGTTTAGGGGAATTGGTATAAATGGGGTTCACACAGAGGAACCGCGTCAGTGTTCCAGACTCCATGGTTTTTTTATTTTATTTTTTTTCTTCGGCATGACGGTGATGTTGACACTTCGATTTCTAGTGCGGTATGATTTAAATCGTTGAGCGGCAGCCTATTAATTATATTATATTATAACCGCACTATAAATCGAAGTGTCAACATCACCATCATGCCGAAGAAAAAAAACAAACAAACAAACAAAAAAACCATGGAGTCTGGAACACTGACGCTAAACATTACCTCGACGTGTTTCGACTTATGAGTAACTTACAAGTAACGTGTGTCAACGTGTGTCAACGATCGCGTAACTTGCCTACAACTTATGGCCAGCGTATGTGGAACGTGTGAGTCATACGCTGACATACGTCGAAAAATTTTTGAGG
>CM068959.1:11867954-11886580 GCA_035128595.1 Eptatretus atami | reverse complement strand
CACACACACACGTATTACAGTGATGAGCAAGGTCTGTTGAACAAAGTGAACATGCAACTTGCGGAACTGTCTTCTTTAACCTTCCTAAAATAGTTCGAAACTGCACTTCTGGACATTTTGAACGACATGTTGTCAAAACTTTATCAGTCGATAGATTGCCTGCCTACCCATCTGTCAGCAAAGCAATCGGCAAGCTTTACCGGCCAACTCTAAATGCCTTGCTATTCATTTATAAGGAAGACAACCTTGGGCCATGTTTCATTTGGAAGCGACTTGCATTTGCTGCTATCTTACAAACGGGATGCCCCAAAGGTGTGTTCCTTTTCAATTAATCCATTACCAGACCATGTGTAACCAAATCATGCTCAACAGGGACGAAAAAACGGGACGAAATTCCCCCCCAAAAAACGCTTCTTTCTATGAAGTCGGAATTACTCAGAATCGCCGTCGATTCTGGTTTACCACTTGATTCCTTTCAATTCCATAGTTTGAATTGAATACTTTGGAATTGATTCTGCCCACCACTATTAAGCACTCAAGCAAGCACTCCAACGACATTTTTGATGAGGAAAGGCTGGCTGGGTCATATTAAACAGCGTTTGGAGATCACCAGAGACGTCCGGCGTGTCAAACAATGTGCGAATTGGTCAAATGAACACTTTTTTTTTTTAGCAGTCGGGACTGCTGCTAAGTTCAATTCCACAGTTTAAATTTTGAATTTCGGTTAAGGTGAAGAGATTCGAGACTAGAGCTTATCACCACAATACTTGCACTCCACCACTCGAGGTCCTGAGGACCTTGAATCCGTTCAGTCTTAGAGACTCGTGAGTGGAGATGATGATGGGTGGCGGGAGCACATGCCACACACACACACACACACACACACACACACACACCGTATGTTAGTGCTTGGCTGATATGGCCAATTTTTGGGGAATCGGCAGAATGGAGTCAGTGTGACCACTGACTACAGTACATACTGTATACAACCCAAAATCCTTGAGTAGCTTTCACCCTTGTTTTGGGGGAATTTCCAAAAAATTAATAAAAACCAACGTTACATTGTAGACGTTTCAAGGAGATGTGCCTAAACATTCATCTTTATCGCTGCATGTGACGGGTGGCTAAAATTTGGCTCTAATTTTGAAAACAGGTTAATATGGCATACAGCTTCGAAATCTGGTTTTATCAAAATACATTTTGCTTTGAATCTCACAAAGAGAAACCATATGATCTTTGTAATGCACACCTGAGTCATGAAATACCCAATTACTTTCGAAATAGTCACGAGGACAAAGGAAAACGTGATCGCTCGTACGCTGCTGAGGTTAAAAGTTAAAACCTCCACCACCCATCATCATCATAAGATACGGGATGAAACTTTGCCACGACTGCACCTGTAAGCAAGCATGCAGGTGTGCACACACACTCAGAGAGTCCATTTGCAGATCCAAATTTACCCATATGTATCTCTACCTTGTAGCAACTGCTGACTGTACATCCCGATCGGGACACGAACTATACCGCTATCAACTGTACGGCTCTCGGCAAGTGGCTTAAGCACTCAAGTGAGCACTCCAATTAAATGGTTGATGAGGAATGACTGGCTTGGCAACCAATAGAAAGGTGATTGGTAATGGCACGTACCCACAAAAAAACTAAACATCGCCGGTTGCTTAACATTTCCAGATTTCACTGCAGATTTCGAGTTATTTAGTCTACGTGATCCGATCCTCCAAACTCAAATTATATTTCGATTATATCCTTCAATTATTCTGTGAAAGTAGATCGTGGAAAATCGCATCCTATCATGCATGAAATCGCTCCAAGCTCCTCATTTGAAATCTATAGTACTTACAAAAGCAATGTATACAGTGATTTGTCATTATATGTATGAGACATTTGATGATATGAGTGAGGAAAGTGAAAAAACAACAACCTTTTGAGCTCTTTATCTTTTATAAACCATTGCGGCCTGTTCCAACTCAAGGCATTGTTGAGCAGGCTGAACAAAATGGTGAAATAAGACCCCAGCGAGGTAACCCAGGATGCACCTAAGACCCCATCGAGAGCGAGGTGTCCGAGGATGCACTTGATAAAGGATATAATTAAATAAGGCTGTAAATGATCTTCAAAAGGGGTGTCTGAACCCAAACACCCAATTTTCACTCTTGCACTCCCTTGGAGTTCCCCGAGTATGCATGCAAAATTTCAGGCTGATAGGTTTCATGGTTTTCGAGTTTGGAGGAGACACACACACACACTGACAGATTGACTGACACATCCTGCCATTTATTATGATGGATTATATGCAGTACACACATATTGATGTGTGATCATACATATATTTTACGTGACAAATACATCTTTGCGAGGTATGCTTACACATTGTAAGCGATAACGAACCTGTGCTTCCCCATTGGCTCGGGCCGCCCTCCACCTGCATTTCTTTCATTTATTTTTCATTTATTTATTAGATCCTCGTGGAGGATCTCTAAGTCTTACTCACGTTGTTGTTCTTGTGGACTTTTTTGTTTCACAGCCTACAGTTTTCATCGAAACTTCCTGAAACTTGGCGTATATATGTAAAAAATACCCTGCACAGACAGTAACCATCCCGATTTTGAAAATTCCTCCTAGAAAAAAGTTATGACGTCAAATATCTCCGCTAATGGAAATCGCCTAAAAAATTATCTCAAACTAGACAAGCTTTTGAATTCTGTTTGCGGAATCAAACAGGGCATTAGCAGAGATTAATTACCGCACATATGATACATCACTATGACGTCATATCAATTTTTATGACGTCATTCCTATTTTTTGACATTTCTTGTTTCACAACCCAGAGTTTTCATCGATCTTCGTGAAACTTGCCATGTATATGCAGAAAGCCCACGCGCAGGCAGTAACCATCTCCGATTTTGGAAGTTCTTCCGAGAAAAAAAAGTTGACGCTAATATCTCCGCTAATGGAAATCGCCTATACCATTATCTCCGAAACTAGGCAAGCTGTTTGAATTTTGTTTGCGGGAATCAAGCCGGGCATTAGCACAGATAATTTATCGCAAACCTGATACATCACAATGACGTCATATTCGTTTTTATGACGTCATCATTAAGAGGACAAAGATCTTAGCTCATTTGAGCTTGTTTTCATTTATGGATGCTTTCCGATGTTCTGTGATTTTTTTCCTGTGTATTGGCTTCGTTGTTCATCAGCATGCAACATTCAGCTTTCTACGTCACCCGGAAGGTACCCAATGTTTAATATCAGTCAGTGAGTCAGTGAGTCAGTGATGAGTGAGTGGTTAAAATGAGCTTTATTTATTAGATTATATGCACACATATTGATGTGATTCATACACATATTATATGTGACATATTATTCATATTATATTACACACATATATTACACACACACACACACACACACACACACACACACACACACACACACACACACACACACACACACACACACACACACACACACACACACACACCACGCTGATGAAGGTGGATACTTTGAAACCATGTAGGTCTCCATTCCATCTCCTGACACCAGCCCACATGTGAGAATAGCATTCAACAACAGCAACTTGCATGGCATGCATATATATATACACATACATATAGTCTACATTTTAGTACATACAGTTTTTCACACTCCTTTTGTCTCGTATGATATTTATGTTGTATTGAACAATTGAGTGTGGAATTTTATTTATAAAATCATACATAAAGCTACGGACAGTCGATGCATTTGAAAAACATTCAACAAATTCAATTCTTTAAACAAAGGCTAAGACTGTGACAGAATTGTACTAAATGTAAATGTGTGCAAAGCCATCTTCTGAATTAACATGAAACATTTCAAATTCGTTTCATAGGTGCTACCCCACACTTATATTCCTCACTAGACGACCCGTGAACCCGTTGGGTTCCCGTTGAGACAGCGGTTGATAAAATAATCATTTCAAAGAAAAAAAAGATAGCTCCAGCAAACTATACTGCTGAGGTTGTTTGCATTGATCAAATTCTCCCGAAGATACTTGACTGAATCGGGAATTGATTTTTTAATAATTTTTTTCTTGCCCGATTTGAACAAACTTGATACTGCACACCGCAGGAGAATGGTGAGTAAGGTGGCACTAAAATTTTGCGCTATCATGTACCGTTTTGGCTCTATTTCGGGAACATACATACATATATATATAATATATATTATATATACTAATATTACCATAAATACATACATACAGGTGAGAGTTTTCGTAATATATATTGATGTTATGTGTGGCTGTATAAATTCCATATAAATTAAAATCAGAATATGTCTTGGGACAAAGTTTTGCGATCTATATAAAATAGCAACTTTTTGTTGGGTACACATATTAACCTTCTCGATATGATTTTTCCAAGTGAAGTGGTAATCTACCATCAACCTCATTCATTGTGATTTCTGCAATCGTGAGGCCTCCCTGTACTGTGATGGTTTGCCGTTGTCCTCTAATGAGCACATAATTTGTCTTCGATAAATTAATCCTAAGTTTATTTCCATTTCACCAACTTGTAACCATTTCCATATGTGTACTTACTTCTCTCAAATCTACCGTAGTTTTGTCCTTTGGAAAAGTATGAAATAGATTGGAATAATATAAAATTCCAATCTGCAAAAAGCTGCAAAAAATCTAAAATTAAAATAATTTCCGGCATTTGTCAAGTCATGAATATAAACAAGAAACAACGTTGGTCCCAAGACTGAGCCTTGTGGAACACCACAAGATGTTGGCATTTTATAGGAATTTTCTCCACCATAATTTACAAATTGAGTTTGATTTAATAAATAATTTCTAAACCACTGTAAAGGTAATCGTCTATCATAATTTACCAATTTACCACACAAAATATCATGATCGATTGTATTGAATGCTTTTTTTGAATTCTATAAATACTCCAAGAGATATTCTTTTTGGATGAGGGAATTTATGATAGATTTTGAGGAATATGGTTGTTAGGATGTGGGGGGATTGAGTTGATCCACGTAGATGTGGGAACCATAATTACTCAGTCCATTTTTGGTCCCTGATGTTGATATCCCCAAAGTGAAACATCATTCTTCGTCTGTTCAAATTCTACGGTGCGTACAAACCCACAGGATTCCATTTGTCTCAATCCTAACTAAGTATATATTTAAGTGAGAAAACTTACCATTTCCAGATGAACCAATTCTATTCTTTCATGTAGAAGTTTAAGCAGGAATTTGGAATTTGATTCAGGGTGCCAGAGATAACTTGCCTGCTCTTTACGAAGGACACCGTGGGATCTTTAACATCCAACAAACATGGAATATTACTTCAAATCATTGAGTAAAGCTGCGTTACACAGATGAAATGAAGAAATTTAAGGTGTCTATTTACTTCTGTCATGTCTCTGCAGCATCATTGGCTGAGTGCCCAGCTGTGCTGCTGATGCAATGCCCACTGCTGGTTCGGGCAAGAATTTGGAATTTGTTCATGGCGCAACCGATAGCTCACCTACTCTTCACGAAGGACACTGTGGGATCTTCACCGTCCACCAACGAATGCTGGCAGATGGGACGCCCCATTTAACATCCATCCGAGGGATGGCACACACATTGATGAATCACCCTGCCTGTGAAACAACGGGATGACAGTTTGTAGCTGGGTCAGGATTCAAACCTAGGCTAGACAGTTTAGAGGGGAGTGTGCATACCTCGAGGATACCTTGCCAGCCTGATAAGCTAATAGTATTGATGGCACATCAAATCCCATTACTCCAAGCACTGCCACACACGTCATAAGGAGGCTCACTTATTCTCACCTTAATTATCGATCCAAAGGACTTCTTTCTGTGCCAAGGTCTACTAAAAACAACCATATGCACATCATTTATTGTGCGCAAACATTTAAGTGCCAAAGTAGATGAACTAAAAGGATGGTAATAAAACTCCCGTGCAGTATCACCAATCGGACTTTTAAAGGACTTGTTTGATCCAAGAAAATCTTACCTGGCAGAAGTTCAGGTCGCTGTCGTCCGATACCTGGTCAAGCTGGACCTTTGACCACGGCCTTCTGCTTTCCTAAGTTATCGTGCAAACTTATTTAGCTGTTATATGAGTGGCTCAACATGGAACGTGTAACTTGCATCTCTTTACTGACTATTTGTACTCTTCTCTGAACATCGCCCTCTGCCCTCTCTCTCCTGCCTTCAACACTCTATTCTACCCTGTGTATGTTACCCTCTTGGTTTCGTCCCGTTGTGCGATATTAATCTCCTGGAAAATTATTCTGAGGAAGCTAAATCTGATCGGCGGTAAAATGACGTCAAAGCTAAAACTTCTGTGGTTGTAATGCTCGGAGGTTCCACCCCTCGGCCTCCTGGTCACTGAGCCTTGGATGGGGCCTTTTAAAGTACAGTACAAGGATATACAATGAACATTAGCACAGGAGGATGCCATTCGACTCATCATGCCTGCGTTACACCGACACCAGAAACCATCACCCCATCTATGCACAAGCTGCAACCTTCATGTCCTGCCAATATCCTAGTACCACTCTATCTCCAAAGCATCGAGATACCTCTCTAAATCCAATTTAAACTTTTCTAAAATTTCATTACAACTTACAGTCTTCAGATCATCCTTTAAAGTAACGGGGGCGAGTATGAGTAAATGAGGCAGCCTGCTTAATAACGTCTACATAATGTACAGGTACCAGTCAGGTACTGGAATTACAAGATTGATTTTTATCTAAAATTAACTTTTAAACATTTTCAAAGTGACAAACAGACAGACAGAGAGTCAACAACAGAGGTTGCAGGTGTGCGAGAACAACTGGGTCTGGAGGATTGTGGGAGTGAAGATGGTGGATGGAAGGAGGATGGATGAACTGAGGGAGGAGATTGGTATAAAAAAAAAATCAGGCGAAGGTGGGTTAGCACACCTGATGCAGATGGGGGAAGAGAGAATGGCAAAGAGAGCAGATAGGTTTAGGGAGCAATAAAAGAGATAGACCGTGGTTGTGATGGGAAGATTGTGTGAGGAGGGATAGCAATAAGGGGGGGGGGGTGGTTGGAGAGTGGAGCGAGTTGTATGAGGAAGTGGAGTAGTGCTGTGGTCAAGGCAAGGCGTAAGATTGCTACCACTGGACCTCACTCCTTACAAAGGGAAGAGAAGAAGAAACATAATATTAGGCTTCCAGTTGGAAGGTTATTGTTCTCATAAAGATTATTATTACTAGAAAATACCATGAATCACTTCGCTGATGGGAATATTAAGAGAGGGGGTGAGAGAGAAAGAGGGGAGGGAGAGAAATGGGTCGCAAAGCCACAAGATGGCTTTTGCAGTTTCGCCATGTGTATCCATAGACAAACCTTCATATAATTTTGTTTTCTGATTTGTGTGTGACAAACTCTCCTGGGAGTTCCTTGAATCCACCATCGTTGGTTTCATTGAAATCCGTAAATCTGTTATCAAGTTTTCGCACAACAAACAGACAGACTCCATTTATAATACAGTGCGGATTATTTTCAGGAAATTTGGGGGAAAAGATTCCGAGAAAACTGTCACAACCAGCTCAACGAGACTTTAACTGTGAATAGATACAGATGTCAACTGGAATGGAACTCGGTGGAGTGAGGACCTCCGCCATGCTGAACAGTTTACGTTTTGTATCTCACTGTAAGCCTGGTGTTGGCTTATTGGTTAGGGTGGCTGGCTTGGGATCCCAGGGGCTTGAGTTTGAGCCTTGTTGGCTGCTGAATTAAGACCTGGTGGGGTTGACTCAGCCTGTCATCTTCCCAAAGTTGGTAAAATGAGTACCAGTGTTACTGGTACCAGGGGCACAGCATCAGTGGCACAGCTGTGCTCCAAGAAATGATAGCTGCCATATGCAAAAACAGAACAGATCCCAATGATAGGGCAGATCTGGATCCAAACCTGAACCAAAATTGAATCAGCTTGTTTTTGTCACCTACCAAACTAATCCACCAAGTTTTGTGATGAACCATCCACAACTTTTTGAAACATCATGCTACATATCATTTTTGCCCGATCTCTCAGTGGTGAAGAATCACTGAAAAAATGGGCTGACATGATGGCCTCGAGGTATGCACACTCATCTCTGAGGATTCTCGTCTGGGATTGAATTCTGACCCACCCATAAACACTCATCTCGGTGTTTCACAGGCAGGGTGATTCATCAATATGTGTGCCGTCCCTCGGATGGACGTTAAACGGGCGTCACATCTGCCAGAATTCGTTGGTGGACGTTGAAGATCCCACAGTGTCGTTCGTGAAGAGTAGGTGAGCTATCGGTTGCGCCATGAACAAATTCCAAATTCTTGCCCGAACCAGCAGTGGGCATTGCATCAGCAGCACAGCTGGGCACTCAGCCAATGATGCTGCAGAGACATGACAGAAGTAAATAGACACCTTAAATTTCTTCATTTCATCTGTGTAACGCAGCTTTACTCAATGATTTGAAGTAATATTCCACAATTTATTTGCAGAAACGAGTTCCTGCGTCTTGTATGATGCAAAAGAAACAGTCCAGGAGCAGTTGGGAACGACTGGGAAGGGTGGGTACAGAGTGAGGAGTTGGAGACCAGATTTGGAAGCAAACACTGAATTGGGGCATTCAGCCTTCTCATGAGTGGAGTTGGCTGTGGTGCCATTTGAAGTGAGCGAAGGGATGGAGGGGGAGCATACATCTGAGACAGACCTAAAAAGGCACCACCAGGTTTTATAGGAGGGAGACAAGTTTGAAAGTTCAATATTGAGGTTGGATAGATGTTGTTTTCTGTGTTTCCTGGGAGTGGATACTTTCTTCTGAGAGTGGGCACTCTGTCCCCAAGTTTTCGCTTCGATCCAATATGGCTGCCAAACTAGATGACTGACGACATTTTAGTTTTCAATCTTTTATCCCCATGGGTAGTCCATTCATCCATTGGGACCATACTCTGTGCAAAGCGTTGGTGCTGCCGAAGCAGACTCCTTGACTATTGGGTACAATCCTGGATGGGTCACCACTCCGACACAGGATACCAGCAAGCTGGCACTCATTTTGCCGACCTTGGAAGGATGGCAGGCAGAGTCAACCCCACCTGGTATTAATTCAACAGCCGAGGGGGATTTGAACTCAGGATCCTAGGATCCCAAGCCCACCACTCCAACCATTAAGCCAACACCAGGCATAGTTGTTTACCAACAGTATTATAATGCATTCCAGAGCATAGTCACATGGCTCACATAAACTTTAACTTTCTCTCAAATGTATTCACCCTTCATTTGTTCTGCTAAGACAAGAGTCAGCCAATAATAACTCTAATAGGCTGTTGGCCGCTCATCTCTATCATTTGTTTTCGTGACCATGATCGAAGAACTACTTAATAAATTTCAATTCATTGAATGTTGTATTTTGAACACTGTATAACACAAATCTGATTGTTGGTACTTGCAAAAACTTATATTTTAGCAGGGCTTTTACTTTGAAGTTGGCAAAATTGTTTGGCGTTTCGACCAATCAAATTTGCCGCTCGCATTCTTCAGGCGGCGGAATGGGGGAACATCAATATTCAGACAAAATAGTCATGCCACTTACAGGAGGTCACTTAGTCAATAAATGTCTGTTTAGTACATTTTTGTCTCAAAGACTGTTAAAAAAATCATCAGTTTATCATGACTGTTAAAAAAATCATGACGGTGATGAGAAACATATTTCAGAGGAGCGTTGTAAGCTTTGGACTGTTCAATTTGACCCATCTGCTTCGTACGGTTACTGTCACGCCTGTTATTCTTCGTTCACCAACAAAACGAATGTAGATAGTGCTTGGAAATCTGAAGTAAGAGATGTAATCCACCTACTGGTTCTTCTGCTGCTCTTGGTGTTCCCCGTGATCCTGATGAAGCTGATGAAAATCCCGTTACACCACCCACAAGGAGAGATTTGAGGTTTGCTGAAGTTCCTCCTGCAGTCCAAGTTTGCAAGCAAAAATAATTGCATTATACACTACATGGCCAAAAGTATGTGGACACCTGCTCGTCCAACATCTCATTCCAAAATCAAGGGCATCAAAATGGAGTTGGTCCCCTCTTTGCTGCGATAACAGCTTCCACTCTTCTGGGAAGCTTTCCACGAGATGTTGGAACATTGCTGCGGGGATTTGCTTCCATTCAGCCACAAGAGCATCAGTGAGGTCGGGCACTGTTGTTGGGCGATTTGGTCTGGCTTGCAGTCGGTGTTCCAATTCATCCCAAAGGTTTTCAATGGGGTTGAGGTCAGGGTTCTGTGTAGGCCAGTCAAGTTCTTTCACACCATCTCAACAAACCATTTCTGTATGAACCTCGCTTCGTGCACGGGGGGCATTTGTCATGCTGAAACATGACAGGGCCTTCCCAAAACTGTTGCCACAAAGTTGGAAGCACAGAATCGTCTGGAATGTCATTGTATCCTGCAGCGTTAAGATTTCCCTTCACTGGAACAACGAAAGAGGCCTAGCCAGAACCATGAAAAATAGCCCCAGACCATTATTCCTCCTCCACCAAACTTTACAGTTGGCACTATGCATTCAGGCAGGTAGCGTACTCCTGGCATCCGCCAAACCCAGATTCATCCATCGGACTACCAGATGGTGAAGCGTGATTCATCACTCCAGAGAACTCATTTCCACTGCTCCAGAGTCCAATGACGGTGAGCTTTACACCACTCCAGCCGATGCTTGACATTGCGCATGGTGATCTTAGGCTTGTGTGCTGCTGCTCGGCCATGGAAACCCACTTACTGAAGCTCTTCACGAACAGTGCTTGTGTTGACGTTGCTTCCAGAGTAAGTTTGGAACTCGGTAGTGAGTGTTGCAACTGACAGACATTTTTTCCACACGACGCGGTTCAACACTCAGCGGTCCCGTTCTGTGAGCTTGTGTAGCCTACCTCTTCGCGGCTGAGCTGTTGTTGCTCCTAGACGTTTCCATTTTAGAAAAACAGCACTTACAGTTGACCGGGGCAGTTCTCGCAGGGCAGGAATTTGACGAACTGACTTGTTGGAAAGGTGGCATCCTATGACGGTGCCACGTTGAAAGTCACTGAGCTCTACATTACGGCCCCTTCTACAGCCAATGTTTGTCTATGGAGATTGCATGGCTGTGTGCTTGATTTTATACACCTGTCAGCAATGGGTGTGACTGAAATAGCCGAATCCACCAATTAGAAGGGGTGTCTACACACTTTTGACCATGTAGTGTACATCCCAAGGAAAGAGATGCCATGATATACTGTTCCAAACAGAAACAAGAGATGCTGGTAAGTAAAAATGTACCTGAAATATTTACCTGTATACCTGGAATTCACTGCAGAACCGAAATCAAACATTTTCTGTTTGACATACCATGCTTTAAACGTAATAGAATGCACGTTTAGTGAATGCCATTCAATTTTACAGTACATTATCGGCAAAAGGCTCACGACCTGTGTGTTGTATAATGTACCAAGGAAAAAAATAAGATCATGATCCAGGTAAATTTGGTTTAAATTTGAGCAAACTGATCCTGTTGGAATGATCATGGTGGAAAACTCTTCAGTTGGATTGAGCTCCCTTTTTCTCTTGAAATGGAGAGACTGATGTATATAAGAGCTTCCACATATTTCGTAATTGTGTGATTGATGAAACAAAATAAAAAACAACAAAAAAGCCTCCTGATTGACCAAGCTATATGACAAATGTGTAAATTGAGTCGGTGGAGGGAAGGAAGGCTCCGACCATCAAGGCTATATTATGTAATTACACGAAGTTTTGAAACCTTCTCAGGTGTTTTGTGCTGTTAACGGTGAATTCGGTCATGATTTAAATCACTGAGCAGTTCAGTTTGAACTGTAGTTTGTTGTGCCATATCATCTGGTAATCGCTTGCCTCAACAATGACGAATTGATTAGATTTTGCTGAAGGTCCGGATGCGGATCCGATCATTTTTTAAATGATTCTTCACCATTGAGAGATAGGGCAAAAACGATATATAGCACGACATTTCAAAAAGTTTATACGGATTTTACCAAAACTAGGTGGTTGAGTTGGTTTGGTGAGAAGAACAAGTTGATTAGATTTTTTGAGTCATGTCCGGATGCAGATCCGGCCCATCGGTGGGATATAAAACATAAATTGTTCAGCCTGGCGGAGGTGTGCGTTCTACCGAGTGTTGTTCTGGTTGAATGATATGGACAAGGGTGACTTTGATGATGATGATGATGTTGATTAGATTTCTAATAGATAATGAAACATAATGATAATGTTGCAGAAATAATTCAGATAGTTTGATGTTACTTTTGGTATTTTTTTCTCAACATCTATATATAATGGGGAAAGTGTATCTCCTGTATGTCCAGCCACTAAATGCACGTTTTATGACTTTGTACAGGTGCAGTATTTAATCAGTCCTCATTGTTCGACACATTTTGCTGTCACCTTGTCGGATTTTTAAATATACACTGATCACTGTAATTTATTTCCTGCACATAATATGTGAATACATGTACATGCACATGTGAAATAGAATTAGTCATGTGGAGTTCCACGTAATGGAAAATGTGACTTCAAGATCTCAATTCTTCCTTCGCCCCTCTCTCCCCATCCTCGCACTCTCTCCCTCTTCCCCCCTCTCTGCATCGCGTCTGACCAGGTACATTCAAAACAGATATCTATATATTACAAAAACTCTCATCTTGTGTATATGTATGTATGTATGTATGTATGTTCCCGAAATACAGCCAAAACGATATATGATAGCGCAAAAATTTTAGGGCCACCTTACTCACCATTCTCCTGCGGTATGCAGTATCAAGTTTCATTCAAATCGGGCAACGAAAAAAATTATTAACAAATCAATTCCCGATTCAGCCAAGTACTCTTCGGGAGAATTTGATCAATGTAAACAACCTCAGCGGTATAGTTCGCTGGAGCTATCTTTATTTTTTTCTTGAAATGATTTTTTTCATCAACCGCTGTCACAGCGGGAACCCAATGGGTTCACGGGTCATCTAGTAATAACTAATTCCCTCACAGGGAACCCGACCATAGCTCTTCTACTACCCCTCCATCCTCTCCTCTCCTCCCCTCTCTCCTTTCCCACCACTACTCCCCTTCCCTCTCTCCCCCTCCTCACATCGTCTCTGAGCAGTTACATTCAAATTGGCTATTAAAATGCATTTTGTGTAAAAACGCCAATATTTGTCCGATTTTCTCACTTTTGCTGCAACTGAGTCTGAAACCATCTTAGTGACTACAACAAATGAAATCAGATATCGAATTATAGTTAAGATAAACCCATGAGGGAGTCTGAATTGACTTTATATTACAGGGCTTAATTTCACTTAAAATGCATTTTTGTCTAAAAACGCGAATTTTCGTCCAATTTTCTTCCCGTTTTTTTTGCAACTGAGTTTTAAACCATCTTAGCGACCATGAAAAATGAAATCAGATATCCAATTAGAGTTAAGATAAAGCCGTGAGAGTATATGAAAGTGCGAACCTTACAAAATACGCTCTACAGAATGAACAAAATAGCGGAATTTGATTTCGAAGTTCCTCACTGAATGGGGGACAGCCCTCCCTGAACTGGGGAGTCCCTCCCCGAGCGAACAGACTTACCTACTGCCAGAGATGACATATATCGTAATGAAACACATACACTAATCACAATTAACAAATACCAAACATATTTGTGCAGTCTATAATAGACTTGTGCAGTGGTAGGTTTTGAGGGTGGGGGAGGACGTTGGTAATAATTCTGCCATCTTTGTGTAAAGTGGATACCTGTAGGACCCCCTGTAAATTAACTACCTGTTCATAATAATTGCATGTTTCCTTAATAGTCCTAATTGAGGTGCAATAACATACATTTCATTTTCAGCATAATCGTCAATTGTTTTTTCCAAACAATGCGATTTCAAACATCATTTATCCATTTTTTTTTAATGCTCCGGTCATTGATAGCTGTAATCTTGTAGGATCTCTTGGTCTTTCACTCCGTTAGGTCAAGCACATCCAAACAGCCATGGCCCAAAACATGAGCCAGGAAGAGGTCCTTGTGCCAAATGAAGAGCTCAGGAGCAGGTTCACCTTCTCCCATGATCCATTGTGTGGAAGTGGTGACACACCAGTGAGGTTGCAGAGCAGTGGGTACACATCAACGGCATGCAATGGTGGAGCTATGTATGATTGTTTGAAATCTGCCAGGTGGATCAAAGAGAAATGAAAATGTGAAAACTATGTGCAGTGGCCTGCAAAAGTATTCACCCCCCCTCCAAAGTATTCACATTATGATGCTACGTGAGCTTATTTCATGATGCTTTCAAATCAAACCTAATATATAGTCTTCACAAACTACTCCAAAGTGATAAAGCTAAAAAATTCATATAAAATGTCAATAAGTTAAATTAACAGAGAAAATCCGATGATTCTTAGTTGTATAAGTATTCAAACCCTTTTCATAATTAACCCTAAATCACTTCAGGAGCAAATTATTTGTTTGCAAGGTTACAAAATAAGTGTCACTTGTGTGTAATGAGTGGTTAAACTTCAAAGTTAAGCTCCCCCACTTAGCTAAGGAATTTTAAGGTGCAACTCACTTGGTCAACCAACAAGGCAAACATGAAGACCATAGGAGCTTTCCAAAGTAGTCAGACATAAAGTGGTGGAGAAGCACCGTTCAGGAGAGGGTTATGAAAACATTTCAGTCACTCATTATCCCTTTGAGTACATCATGATAATGACCATTGTTTGGTCATTATCCACACAGACTCCACCCTGATCAGGTTGTCCATACAAACTCAGCAGTCGGGCAAGCAGGAAACTGGTTCGGGATTTCACTGTAAATCCACAATGAGTTTGAAAGATCTGAAAGGCTCTATGTCGAGATGGAGGTCAGTGTTCATCAATCAACAATATCCCATTCCCTTCACAAAGCTAGCTTCTATGGACAGGTGGCAAGAAAGAAGCCATTACTGAAAAGGACTCATCTAAAAGCTCGGACGGAGTTTGTGGAAAAGCATCTTAATGATATTGTGAGCATGTGTGGAGAAAGGTTTTGTGGTCAGACGAGACAAAAATTGAACTTTTTGGTCTAAATTCAAAGCGCTACGTCTGGGGCAAACCTAACACTGCACATCAACCAGTCAACACTATCCCTACTGTCAAGCATGGTGATGGCAGCATCATGTTATGGGGATGCTTTTCATCAGCAGGGATTGGCAAGCTTGTCGGGATAGAAGCAACAATGATAAATATGTAAAGTTCAGGAGAATCCTTGATGAAAACCTGCTCGAGTCAGCCATGAATCTGAACCTTGGTAAGAGATTCACATTTCAGCAGGACAATGATCTGAAGCACAAAGCTAAAGCCACACTGGAGTGGCTGAATAAGAAGAAAATAAATGTTCTTGAGTGGCCCAGACAGTCCTGACGTGAACCCAATTTAACATTTATGGCGAGATCTTGAAGATTTCAGTTCATTGACGATCCCCCATCAAACTTGGCAGAACTTAGTGTAGTAGATAGTAGAAATATCGTGCAAATTATGATACAAGCATCAAATTTGGCATTTCTGTTCTGCAGGGCTTTCTGATCAACTCTGCCCGATTGGCCATTTGAAAATCCAAATTTTGAAAAATTTGAAGAAAAATTTTTTTTTCAAAAAAATTGAAGTCACAGCTGGCTGAAATTCTTGAAGCGCAAGTGAACATCCCAGACAGAGAACCAAGGGGAGATGCAGTCATCATTGATGGCTCAGCACTTATCAATGCCCTACCTCCACGCACTTCAAAGATATTTGATGACTATGCTAAAGAAGACATCATCCAAAGGTGAAATCCTATGGTGCCAGGTACGAGAGGTGGATGTAGTGTTTGATGTGTACAAGAAGTCAAGTCTGAAGTCCAAGGCAAGGTCGAAAAGGGGGCAAGGAATCAGAAGGAGTGACAGGAACCAGTAAGACCCAAGTAACTGGAGAAGCTTTCTTTGAGATGACAGCAACAAGACTGAGCTGTTTCACTTCCTTGCGGAAAAGATGTGTGAAGCACAGACGACAAGCACAGTCATTGTTACAAAAAGGAGAAGATGCCATTAGCAACACAAGGAAGTCACTGGATGCTGTGTCTCCATGTTGTCATGAAAAAGCTGACACTCGAATATTTGTACACGCCAGGGATGCAACGACGGATGGTAGCAGGTCCATTATCATTAAGGCTAATGACACGGCGTACTAGTCATAGCAATATCTGTACTGCCATCCTTACAGGAACTAGGTCTTGAGAACATGTGGATTGCCTTTGGCCAAGGAGCCAAAGCGCGATGGATTCCAGTCCATGAGGTAGTTTCTGCAATAGGGCCTGAGAAAGCTAGAGGGATCCCATACTTCCATGCGTTCACTGGATGTGACGTCGTGTCTGCCTTCCACGGTAAAGGGAAGAAAACTGCATGGCAGACTTGGAACGTCTTTGATGATGTTTCTGAAACATTCACCAATCTCAGCCAGCATCCAACATTGATTCGTGATCTTGACTTTTTTGAAGTTTTTTTTTTTTTTTAATTTTTCAAAATTTGGATTTTCAAATGGCCAATCAGGCAGATTTGATTAGAATCCCCTGGAGAACAAATGTGCCAAATTTGATGCTTGTATCATCATTTGCACGATTCCTCTCAAAAATTGCTATTATCTACCCCACTAAACTAGAGCAATTTTCACGTGAAGAATGAACAAAGATTTCACCATATCACTGTGTAAAACTGGTAGAGATTTACCCAGAAACACTCATAGCAGCCATTGCTGCAAAAGGTGCTTCCACAAGTACCGACCTAAGGGGTTGAACACTTTTACAACCAGTGAATTTTGATTTGTACATGTTTTTTTTACAGGTATTCCATATGTAACCTCCTTCAACTGGAACAGTGTTATCTCTTCAGTTATTGATAAAAAAAGTTCATTTGGAAAAATTGTTTCTACGTATTTTGTATTCTATCTATAATTCCAGCAATGTGTGTGTGTGTGTGTGTGGTGTGTGTGTGTGTGTGTGTGTGTGTGTGTGTGTGTGTGTGTGACCGTTGTTTCTCGACAACCACTGGTCCGATCTAATTGAAACTTGCCAGGTATATTGCTGGGGACCTGAGTATGTGCCTTTTCAAGGTTTGATATTAATCGGACAAGTGCTTCCCAAGTTATGGCCATTTATTTAGCAACCAATGACAAGACACGTTGCTGCGGCCATTTATTTAGCAACCAATGACAAGACACGTTGCTGCGTAGGCGTGGCCGATGGGGAAGAGAACATCAGCTGTATTCCCCATTACAGGTTACAACGTACAGACTTCCGGATAGTGATGACTTCGTGTATTCTAATAATTTCTCGATTTCTTATGCGCATTTATACATAAACACAATGCCCCAATCCAGTCGTCGTTTACGAGAGCGAAGGAACAGACTGTGTGGTTGTTTGAAAGTTTTTTTTCTCTCTCTCTCTTCTTCTCTCTTTATGTTTTTCCTTGGGATGACATTGCGAAAAGGCAAAATACGTTGGCGCTAATTGAATAATTGGCCATTAAAACTAAATTGCGAATAATCGTAATTGCGATATGCGAACTTCCGGACAGTGAGGACTTAACTTCGCGTAGGCCGATGCGCGGCCGGCCGACGATGATGTCACGTGCCGTGCCAGTTACGTGGCGTCGGAGTGGCAATGGTCAATGGCAGCGAATGTCATGGCAAGCAAAGACAGGGAGGTAAACTTGATTTTAATTAGGATTTTAATTAACTCTGTGTGTGTAAGTATCACAGCAGTTGTTACTTCAATGCAAGCGATAATTCGTGGAATGCATGTGAACATTCCGTACGGGCACGCACTACTTCCGGATGGTGATGACTTAATGTATTCTAATAATTTCTCGATTTCTTATGTGCATTTATAGATAAACACAATGCCCCAATCCAGTCGTCGTTTACGAGAGCGAAGGAACGGCCTGTGTGGTTGTTTCTGGCTCGCGGTTTGAAAGTTATTTTTTTTGGTACGCACGTATGGCCACGCGAGAGCAAAGGAACGGCCTGTGGTTGTTGTTTCTGGCTCGTGGTTTGAAAGTTTTTTTTTATTTTTATTTTTTGCACGTACGGCCACGCACGTACGGGCACGTACTAGTTCATTCTAAATGTGGCATTAATGGCAGGGGTTGAATACTTTTTGCAGGCCACTGTATGTACACAATATCATGCCGGGGGGGGGGGGGGGGGATAAATGGCATTGTTCCAGTTCAGCGAGCAATGGAGGGATTCATTTCCTGTATTCTCACATTTATATGTGTATGTATATTCACCATTGAACTATGCCATTTCTTCCTCATTTTTCATCCCAAGGGTGATGCACTTTATTACGAGTGCTGATGGAGAGCACATTGTTATTGTGAACAGAGCAGTCAGACCTCATCATCATGCAAAGATCTATATAAATAATAACCTTGTTCTGTTTGTTTGACGATCTGCCTTTCTGACAATTTTCTCTGAAACGCCTTGACCAGGAACCAGAAAACCTATAACCTATATCATTTTAAAGATGTTTGACGAAGGAAGGGGGGGG
>CM068959.1:11852609-11867745 GCA_035128595.1 Eptatretus atami | reverse complement strand
GGGAAACTAAAAGGCTGAATGTAACTGGACATGGCAAGACTGGGAATACGACAGCTCGACGAAACTAAAGTGCTGCAATCACTCTTGGTGGATTGAGCCCCAAAAAATATTTCATCATCTTTTTGCAGGTATCAAGGCTCATGGAAGAGCGCAATTGCAGAGGCTAGTGGGTCAGTGGACACAAAGTGGGGCAAAAGAGAAACAGGAAGACAAGAAGATAAGGATACACCACAGTATGAGGAAACAATTTGCAGATGAAAGGGGTGCAGGGTCTCGCAGGTGCAGTTAAGCTCAGAGGTAGAAATGGAAGAGACCAGAAGATGACAAGAGCAGCAGGCTAGAAGGGTTGGAGAGAATATAAGGGGTGAGGGGTCTTTTCTACCCTTTTTAATCTCCCCCTACCAATCCTCACCCCAAGCCCCCTTCCTTCCAAATTTCCAGTTTTTCCTTCCTGAAAGTTTCCTTCTGTATCCATCTTGCTCACCCCATGTGTCCTCTCCTACCCATCATTCCTCCCCACATCCATCGTTTTGTCCAAGTCTGCCTTTATTTTGTCCTTCAACTCAACTGTTGGTATTTCCCCTCCCCATCCCCCATCATCTCTGTGCTGTTCCATTTGCATCCTGAGCCGTTCAGTGTTCTCGCCCTTCCATGAGCCTTGACTGTATACAAAAATAGTGGGAGGAAGGGAATGAGGATTTAAGAGGCATACAAGGGAAGGAGATAAAAAATGCCACCATTTGGCTGTGTATTTACATCAACGAGCATTCAATAGGTTCATGATTTTAAATAAGGAACATTGGAAGATGCCAACAAACCTGGACCAGAGGCTAACAGAACAGCCTGCATGGACAGCAGAGCATTGTCATATCCATCGCAGCCACGGTTTGGCGCCAGCGAACCGTCACCACCGTTTTTCCAATGAGGTAGCGCCGCTCGGTTCTGTTCATGCAGCCGAGGGAGAGGGATGTGTTTGGGGGAGGGAAGGGGGTGTGGAGGGTAAGAAAGATAATGATGGAAAAAGATATTTTACCCTTTTTGGTTTATCCTTCATCTTTCCCATTTCTAGTTAGTTTCTTTTCTTTCTACAATACTTACTAGAATAGAACAGATTAGTTACTGGAATAGTTTATTTTCTATTTCTGCAGTAAAGCTTCTTTGTGGTCTCAACACTCTTGCATTAATTGTGTCTTTCAGATTTAAGGCCTTCTTTTCACATATTTTGTTCACCATTTTGTTTGAAACAGTTCTGTCCAGGGTTGATATAGATTGGTGTAAATGTATGTGTCTGTTGGAGTGTTTCAGCAGCAAAGTGAATATGGCCTTCTTGAATTTGCCTCCCGTGTGTGAGTTTGACTCCCGTGGCTGTTCACGAGAAGACTTCGATAGTTTGTCTCCTTATCAATGTGGACACACAAACATGAGGACTCACCCACATGTTTGTGGAAATATTCCTCATGTACTGATGAAGTACTGCTGATCCCAGTTGATATAGTCAATGGTATAGGAGGTTATCTCACCCACCCCCTCTCTCTTCTCCATGTCTAATATTCCACTGATACAAATAATCCGAGCTATTAAGGGTAGGTGAATGAGTGTATTGTGATCGGTATTTTATGAATAGCTTGGGACAAGGTAAAGTCCTTAAGTGAAAGAAACTTCCCTTTGGTGGAATATTTTCCTAAGATGGAAGCAAGCAAGTCTCATCTTCCTTACGAATGTTTTTTTTTTTCGAATGTGCTGCCCATCACTACTCAATGCCCATCACGATACCCTTGCACATCAACAATCCCTTCTACACACACGGATAATTTCCCCTTTTGTTCCCCTCCAGGCCGTTGTTACTCGTTATTAGCTCGCCTGTTCGAAGAACAGAGAGCTATAGCGATACCCCCGGCGTCAGCGTCAGCAGTGAGCGTGAAAATTTAAAGTTTTTGTGCAAGTATTTAGAAGCTTGCCATTCATTTAATATGTGTACTAGGATGCTGATATTTTGGCATGGAGGTTCCTTTGGGGATTTTATTGATGTAGTGAGTTGAAATTACAAATAATTTCAAAGGTTTTTAAATGTTTTGACCTGTTTTGAACTAACTTTTTTGTAGCACATCAACGTTAAAGTTTTTGGTGCAAGTTATTTTTAGAACTTGCCATTCATTTAATATGGTACTAGGGTCTGATATTTGGCATGGAGGTTCCTTGGGGTATATTATTGATGTAGTGAAGTTGAAATTAACAAATATTTAAATGTTTTAAATTTTTGACCTGTTTTGAACTTAACTTTTTTGTAGCACATCAGCGTTAAAGTGTTTTGGTGCAAGTTATTTAGAAGCTTGCCATTCATTTAATATGTGTACTAGGATGCTGATATTTGGCATGGAGGTTCCTTTGGGGTATACTATTGGTGTAGTGAAGTTGAAATTAACAAATGATTAAAAATTTTTTTAAATTTCAACCTAAGATTGTGTCAAAGCCACCCAATGCTCGGCTGTTTATACTAGACGCTTGCCATCATTTAATATGTGTACTAGTTTACTGATTACAATATACAAATACATATATTGCTTTAAAATTATTTGGATCAGATTCACTGCAATGCTTTATAAAAAATTATTAACTATCTTTAAAACCGATAAATGTATAAACAGGCGAGCATTGGGTGGCTTTGACACCAACTCTCTGGTCTTCTCGTATATTTCCACCCCAACCCCCAATACACCCTGGTAGTTTGTGAACCCGCTGCCCTTTGTTGTTCAGCTCCTCCATTACCCTTGTCCCTTGTATTAACAATACGATTGCACTGTGCTGTGCAAATAATGTTTGCATTTGGCTGATTCTTGAGGCTGAATGCAATCAATTTAAGAAAACCATAACAATCCCACTAACTGATTGCAACTCCATAAGATTCTGAACACAATGAATAAATGCTTGGACTTGAGCAAAAAGGCACACAAAGCGAAATCATGAGGGAGTGAAGTAAAGGAAATCCATACCCAGGTAATGAACCAGCCTTCATTTGCGAGCAGTGTGAGTGGAGACACGAAACGACCACCACCGTAATGGAACCTTTCTGGTACCTCGTTTCGCTTGAATACTGTCATGTTGGACAGATCCTTCAGCAACTGGTACACCTACCAAGTATGCAGTGTAAAGGAAGGGGATTCCAGCCTCACCTTTCAATGTAATAGACTTTATGTTGTTATACTTTCAATATGAAAAACAAACTGGAAATGGATTGACAAAATATCTTCCACGATTGTTTGTTTATTTATTTATTTACAATGAATTACACGTTTTTGAGAGGGTAAGGTGTAGAGGAAGAGAGAGAGAGAGAGAGAGAGAGAGAGAGAGAGAGGAGAGAGGAGAGAGAGAGGTTGTGGGAGAGAATGGGGTTGGGAATGGGGTGTAGTGTGTAGAGGGAGGACAGTGAAAGAGAGAGACTAATATTGAGGTGTGGGTGAGGAGGTAGGTGAGGACAATACAGCAATAGGTGAACAAAGAACACAGGGGGGGGGGGGCGAGGGCAGGGCAAGTTGAAACAGTTATTTTGTTTGATGCCTCTTCAGTCGTCCAAGTAGATATTTTCCTGAAAAGAGTATGGTGCCAAGGCCCTTCCTACATTTGTGTTGTCATCAAACAAATAACTGATTGGATAATCACAATGTTTCAACCTGCCGTGTGTTCCAACAGCATTTGGTCTCCACAACATCGTCATTCATTGTTCTTGTAAACATTGCTCCTTCAGTTTTGTCTCATTCTTATCTCCAGTCATTCAAGTGAGCAGGCCACAATGTAAATGAGGCAGCTTTGACAGTTCTCAACAGCCTTATATGTTCAATCTAAATGTCAGTGTGTCTCCTCCATAACTCCAAAACCATGAAATCTAGCAGCCTGAAACTTTGCATGCATACTAAGGGAACTCCAAGGGAGTGCATAAGTGAAAATTGAGTGTTTGGGTTAATTAAAACACCCCTTTTGAAGATAATTAACGGCTTTATTATTTAATTATTTCCTTTATCAGGCACATCCTCGGACACCTCGCTATTGCTGGGGTCTTAATTCGCCATTTTGTTTGGCCTGCTCAGCAATGCCGAGTTGGAACAAGCCGCAACAGTTTATTGACGATAAATCATGACAAAATGTTTTTTTTTCACTTTCCTCACTCATATCATTGAATGCCTGATCTTCATACCTACAAATTGTTGTATACATTGCTTTTGTAAGTGCTATAAGTTTTCAAATTTAGAGTTTGGAGCGATTTCATGCATCATGTGATGCGATTTTCCACAATCTACTTTCACGGACTAATTAAAGTATATAATGGGAATATAATTTGAGTTTGAAGAATCGGGTCACGTGGACTAAATAACTCGAAATCTGGAGTGAAATCTGAAATTGTTAAGAAATCGGCGATGTTTAGTTTTTTTGCGAGAATGCGCCATTACCAATCAGCTTGCTGTCGCTTGCCAAGCCAGCCGTTCCTTATCAACCATTTAATTGGAGTGCTTGCTTGAGTGCTTAAGCCACTTGCCGAGGGGCCTGAAGTCGATGGCGGTACAGTTCATGTCTTGATTGGGATGTACAGTCGTCAGTTGCTACAAGGTAGAGGTATTTAGATAGCAAACACAGATGTGGTACATATGGGTGGATTTAGATCTGTAAAGGGACTCTCCGCAGGTGTGTGTGTGCATACCTGCATGCTGGTTACGGGCACCGTGGTGGCAAACTTTCATCCTGCATCTTATGATGATGATGGGTGTTGGAAGTTTTCACTTTCAACCTCAGCAGTATATGAGTGATCACGTTTTCCTTTGTCCTCATGACTGTTTCTAAAGCATTTCGTTGTTTTATATGATTTAAATTTTATTTTATTTTATGTGTTACATGATTGATTACAAGCTTTACTTAAAAGACATGTAACAGTTTCAGATACTTTTGAACAAAAAATACAACACCAACTATATTACTTCAAGTGCAAACATGAAAACTGTCAAAAGAAGCTTTGAGAGTCCTTTGTATCATTTTCAGTTATCCACTGGTAGACCTGTCATGTTCACTTCTGCAAGGTGGAACGTTCTCAACTAATGTCTGTCGAGTGGTTCATTGTCCAGCATATTGTTGTCAAACAGAAATTCATGCATTATTGCCTACTGTACGACTTGCTGGAGTGTTTCATTCACCGATTGCTTCAGGAATGGGAGTCAAGTGGAGAGGGGAAGGCTAAACACCTGGGAAGTTCGAGGAGGGATGGGAAGGTTGTAATTTCATGACACATCAGAAACCATTGACATTCTATGATCATTTCCTACGTACAATATGAGCAGGTGCTTTTTGCGCAACTGAAGCCCTGTTGAGTCTGGGTGAGTCTGAAATGTTTGTAGAATCCACTTCTGAAGCATCAAAACCTCTCTTGTTGTGGTCCTTGATAGCCATTGTGCAAAAGACCGGACATTTTAAATGGAGTTGCACCTTTCTGGTGGCAATGATGGGAGTTTGTAGAACACAGAAGTGTTTTGGTATCGTGAAACCTTCATTATCTACCCTTTCTTTGAAAACTAAAATTTAATATGGATACAAACAAACACGACATAATAGTGACTGAAGCTTTTCGTGCTGCACTCTTCAGGGTAGAAATCGCAGCAAGTGAAGGAGGAAGTGAAGGCGGCGTGCTTTATACGCAGGTCTCAATAAGATAGACACTGATTGGTTCAACCATAATGACGTCACGTTAATCCGAACGCCCATTGGTCGGCTCATCATCTTCACCTCGAGCTCCTTAAGGGAAACCCATCCCCCCTCTCTCCAGGATGCGGTTTCAAATGTCAATGATCAACGAACTCTGCTCCAGCCAATGTCAATCCTTTGGTCACTATTATGTCATGTTTGTTTGTATCCATATTAAAGTTCTGTAGTACCAAACATCTGTTTATAAAACCAAAGTTTGTCACATGGCCTTTAATGATTTATTTGTGGTTTCTAACATCCTCCTTCATAATCCTCTGTTCAGGTTTACTTCCGGAAGAAACCGTTGTTTCCGAAATCAACCATAAATATTTAAATGTTCATCGCACTCACCTCATCCTCATGTCCATCCTTTGTCCAAAGATTCACTGTAGCCCCTTTGTCCATCTGCTTCTTGATGAAGTGGGCAGGGATGTAATTTTCCAGCTCGATTACCTTCTCGTCGAAGTCGATGTCCATCATGCCGTGATCAGATACCAACACCAGGTTGACATCCAAACGCAATCTCTGTAAGGCCAAAGAACTTTTATTTTCATTAACTCAATAAACTTTAAAATGAACAAGAAAATTTGGATTCATCATGATATATACAGGGTGTTCCCAAAAAAATATGCAACTTTTCATCTGCAAAGAGGATGGTCATAACATATATTTTTTAAAAAGATATATGGCTGGATAGAAAGCTGAAAGGTTGAAGTTTATTGTACAATGTCAAAATTGCCACCAAAATTTAAATTTTGGTATAGAATCATCGTTTTCTTTTAGACCACATGTTCGACGTAGGCTCCACGTTGTCCGATCACTGCCTGCAAACACCGTTGTCATGTTCTCCATCACTTGGGAAACGTTTCCTGAGGAATGTTCTGGATTTCTTGGTGGATGTTTTTCTTCAGCTGATCAAGAGTCTGAGGCCTAGGGTTTCCATAGATCCTGTCCTTGAGATACCCCCACAAGAAGAAGTCTGGAGGAGTAAGGTCAGGGGAATACGGTGGCCACTCAACTCTTGTAGAGGAGATAAAGCGGCCCTCAAAATGTTGGTTGAGAAAACGCCTTGTTTACCTGGCTGTATGGGGCGGGTGCCCCATCCTGCTGGAACCACTGGGTTCTCATCTGGATCAGGTTGTTTCTCCTCGGGCCTGAGTACGTAGCTCAGGCAGATAGAATTCCTGAATCATTTCGCGATAGTTCCTCTGGTTTACCGTGCAAGTGCATCCCTGGTCATCTTCAAAGAAGTAGGACCAATTATCCCATACAACCAACCGCCACCCACAGTTGGAGGATCCACAGTGAGAACAGATCGAGGCACCAGTTCAGTTGATGCATTACAGGATTTTCAGTTCCCCAGTACCGAAAGTTTTGCTTGTTCACCTCCCCGGACAAGTGAGCATGGCATTCGTCCGTCATGTGAAGTTTTTTGAGGAAGTCTGCATCTTCCTCCAACTTTCCTGAGAACCAATTTGCAAAGTCTAGTCGTTTGCGTTTCTGTTGATCAGTAAGCACCGTTTCCGTTTGAATTTTGTATGGAAAGGCATGAATGTCTTGGCGAAGGATCCTCTGAACGGTGCTCTTATGAATGTTTGTCTCGGCAGAAAGTCGTCGAATCGATTTTTTTGGACTCTGAACGACCGCCTGTCTCACCATTTCCACATTTTCTTCACTACGACCTGTCCTCTTCTGACCACTGTGACCCTTGTGAAGGTCACAGATGATTCCCACATTGGTAAACTTTGCGATGGTGCACTTTATTGTCCGAAACCTTGGTGCATGGCGCAAGTGGATACCGAAATGTCTCGAGTAAAGACGTTGCACCTGTATGACCTTTTCGTCTGGTGCCAAAGTTCAACAATTTTCGTCCGTTGTTGTACGGTCAGTCTTGGCATTTTTCTGGTGCTTGCTTGGTATCAAAATAAACTTCAGGGTCTCTGCAACAAGAAATGAAGCATTAGTGACAAAATTACTGCTTTTTTAGGATCAAACGAAGCATTTTAAAAGTTGTATTTTTTTTGGACACCCTATACATTGTGGAAATAGCTTCTCGGGGGTTAAAATAGTACAGCTTAGAAATAATTTTCCTTGGTACAATATTAGCATAAGAGTGAAGTAATATAATTGTGAGAAAGGATTATGCGGCGATATTTGCGGAGAAAGCCGTCTTCCCTCCCTTATGCTTGCGTTTAAAACTGCTTCCCCCTTGAAACCCTTGTCTGGGAGCAAACTGTTTTTGTGTAACACAGATAGGTTAATATGTGCAGGCATTTCCTGGTGGTCAGTATGCATGCAGCCATAGCTGGTGTGGCACTTGCTTCCTGGTACCCACTACAGTGATGGAGTCTGATCTCGACTTAATGTCTTGTTGGGTTTAACCAATTCATTCAGGGGAGGTGCTTCTGGTCTTCACCCATTGGGACCTACTCCTATTGAGGAGTGGTCCAACTGTATGACCATGCATTCTGACCCTTTGGGGTTTGGACGTGTGTGTTTTATTGACCATGTACTTCAGCCTTCGGTCTGAGGTGCATGCGTATGTTCATGGGACAGTCTTGTTAGATTGTGTACTTGGCCGTGTGTGTGTGTGTGTGTGTGTGTGTGTGTGTGTGTGTGTGTGTGTGTGTGTGTGTGCGTGCGTGCGCATCCCAAGCTGTTTAAATATTTTGATTTTTGGAACTTTTTTTTGTATGAAAATCCCTCCCTCATAAGGTGAGTGCAACAAGCCTGAAACACATGTCCATGGATGTTTCCTCTCCCGGGTGGACTGGTCTATAAAATAGAGAATTTAATTATCTTCCTGATACTGGCTGCAGTACAATCTTACAGAGAAGTAGGGGGCTGTAGCTCTGCTAAGCTCATGCCTAATAGGCAGAGCCTATGCAACTGTTCAGCCAGAAGAGGCTTTATAAAAACATTTATATATTGTTGTGGAATGCCTTCCAGGGGGTAGCTTTGCATAGTATAACAATACTTAATTTTCTTAGTGCATGTATTCACATAAGCATGAGCTAAAAAGTCTAGATGACAGGAAATCAGTCGTTATTCGTGTAGCAAGCTGCTGTTGTCAGCCTTCCCTACATGTGCATGTCTAAATCAAACAGAAGACCAAGAAGGAACTCGAAGAAGTAAAGAGCAAAGATACAGTCATCAGTAGGAACCTGGATAGGATTCGGGTTTCAGCCGCTACTCCACAACCCTCAAGCCCATCCAGGTGCAGCCAAGTAAGCCTTATAGAAAAATTTCTGCAAGAATTAACTTCTCCTTAGAGACATAGATCATGAAAGAGAGTCACTCCGAAAGCACTTTCCCTTTCACCCTTTTTAATGTTAAATCCTTCTGTAATCTGTCATACATTGCTTTTAAAGATAAACCAGGCTACAGGCATGAGTTTTGGCAGGAAATGTCGTGACTACATCTCCCTCTTCACCCTCCTTCTGACCAGCATCATCTCTCTGGGTGAGAGGTCATGGCAGGATGTCCCACCCACGAACAAGGCTCACTGTGCAAGGGGGGGGGGAGAAATGACGTCATGTGGCGAGGTGGGCTGCGAGACAACAAGAGGAGAGTGCTGAACCATGGGGGAGGGAGATGTGCTTCAATCTGATAAGGGAAGCTGCAGGGGTTTTGCTGTGTGTTCCGTCAATATGACTGAGGCACTCCGTCTGCAGCGCCTCACTCCTTCAACCAGAGCCCCCACCACATGCCATAACCAGCCAGCCTAGGACCAACATGCTGGCTCGTGCTATGTTGCGCTTTCAAGCACGAACTGTTTTCTCACTGGGCAGGATATCTCCATTGGGATCATTGAGCTCTATCGAGCCAGTGATGGTATTTCTGTCTCGTGATTCTTCTTGTCTTTCTTCTTCATCTAATGTCTGAGGCCTTAAGCCTGAGTTAATCTATGGAGCTGCCACTTGTATGATGCATAAGGCACATCGTTCTTTTTTTGTGTAAAACAATTGTTATTTCTTCTTTTATTCCCCTTTATTTGTTAAATACACCATCATAAATTCACTTTGTCTCAGAGTGATTTGAGTTATTTGACCGCAAGCCACAATGGCTATGATATAACTATCCATGATAGGACCTATTGGGTTTGTGGCAGTCAGCACCTAGTACAAAATGTATCTGTGTCCGGGTGACCACCGCTTGCATTTCTGATTTGGTTATCGGGTGCACGGTGCTACCAGCATGTCGCCCAACTGATTCGGGCATTCCACCGCAGTAGGTAACTCGGAAAATAGGCCAGGGACCCTTATCAGAGTGCCAGGATGTCTGAAGTGCTGCAGAGACTGTTGTCCTTCTGGAAGGTTCTCCCATCTCAGCCAAGGAACTCTGTAGTTCTGTCAGAGTGGTCATTTGGTTCTTGGTCACCTCCCTGACAAAAGGTCCTTCTTGCCCGGTTGCTCAGTTTAGTCAGACGGACAGCTTTAGGAAGAGTCCGGGTCGTTCCACGTTCCTTCCATTTCCTAATGATGGAGCTGGATGTGCTCTTGGGAACTTTCAACACTCGGTAAATTGTTTTCTACCCTTCCCCAGATCTATGCCTCCTCACAATTCTATCTCGGAGTTCTACGGACAGTTCCATGGACTTCGTGGTAGAGTTTTTGCTCTGACATGCACTGTCAACTGTGGGATCTTATACAGAAAGGAATGTTTCTTTATAAATCACGTGCAATCAATTTAATTGGCCAAAGGTGGACTCAAATCAAGTTGTCGAGACATCACAAGGATGATCAAAGTAAATTGGATGCACCTGAGCTCAATTTGGAGTGTTATAGCAAAGGGGTTGAATACTTATTGACTCAAGTCATTTAAAGATTTTCATTTTTGATTGATTTGTAAAAAAAATTTCAAAAACATGTTTTTCAATTTGTCATTACGGTGTATTTTTGTGTTGATCGGTAAGAAAAAAAAAAAATTAAAGTTAATCCATCAGGCTCTAACACAACCATTTACGGATGCTTTCCGATGGTTCTGTGATTTTTTTTTCCTGGTGTATCGGCTTCGATGTCCGTTGGCACACAGAATTACCATGCTTCCCCATTGTCGGGTCACGCACATGCATTATTTTTAAAAAAAAATTCTTTGTTTGTTTCTTTATTCATACTTTCATTCATGGATGTTGTCCAACGATTCTGTGATTTTGTTTTTTTCCAGTGTACTGGCTTCGATGTCCATCAGCACGCAAAATTGCAGCTTTCTACGTCACGGACGGCAACGATTCTTAATATCAGTCAGTCACTGGTTAGAAATATATATACATATACACATATATATATATATATATATATATATATATATATATATATATATATATATATATATACGTTTATATAAGTTACAGGGGTTCACATAACTGGTACTCATGCATGGTTCAAAAACAAAACAAAACCTAAATGCGTACTTCAAAGACACTTTGAAACTCAGCGTACCGCACAACAGAGGCTTTTGGTGGAAGGTTTTCTCAACTAGTGTAGGTTAGATTGTTCCATGATAATTCCGCTAATTGATATACTGTGATTTCAAAAGTAAGTTTACAAATGATAACATTATAATTTACAAGTTATATTGTAGGTTTATAACTTATACGATTAAAAACACAGATCAAAGGAGAACATGCGAGCAAGGAGGAAGAAGAGGAGGTTCAGGAGTGTCCAGAGTGTCTCGTCTGCAGCGGACGTTCTGATAGAGCACTTACAGAGGAGTAAGATGCACACAAAGCTGACTTTATTTTTTTTGAGGACCAAACCATTTCTGTTGGTACTCATTGGAGAACCAATTAAAAAAAATTGTGTGAACCCGTATGTGTGTGTGTATGTGTATGTATGTTTAAACTGCAGGTCTATGTTTCCATAATCACATCAACCATATCAGTACATCCTTGATTGACGTTATAAGACTAAAAAATACCAATATAAACATGGTAGGTGTGACAGGAGCGACTAACGTAATCTGGAGTCTAGACTCTCGACAGAGGAAATCTTGAAAAATTCAATAATGCATTAAGGGGCCAGTTACGGTTCAGCCATGAAAGAATAACATACAAATGCACAAACAAACCCACAAACACTTGGAAATATTTATACACTGTGGATTGATAAAATGAAAGGAGTTTACCCGAATTCTCTTCGTAGTGTTTCTGACAATCACATCCAAGTTAGCGAGTGCAGCATGGCGAGCATCCGACCTTAAGCCGTAGCGACGACTAGCAAGAGCCACATCATCGTAATACACAGCTGCCATTGCTGCTGAGCCTTGCCTTGCATATACAAGTACAAAAAGGAATCAGGATTAGTTGATGTATTATGTGATGTACATGCTCAAGAGAAAATATCATCTTATCTTGAAGGCTTCTATCAAGACCAGAGTTCCTCGAAGCACTTTGAAGTACAGATACAGGTATTTTGCTCAAGATGAGTGATGATCTAATATCAAGTTCCCTTACATGGAACTTCAACAAGAAGGAAGAGGCCATGAGGCCCACCATTTCTGCATTATGGCTGCCAACTCATGGTTGTTTGTCTGTGCTCTATCCTTTTTGAAATGATGAGTGTCAAACAAGGAAGCAGCACGTACTCAAGCTCGGAAGGGAACCAAAGACTCATTCTTTTCAAAATCTTTAGTAGGACTCAGCTGGTAGTTTTTGGACTCGTCCCGTAGGCTGGTAAAGTTTTTGGCCCAAGTCTTTCATGAAGGGGCTGATCTTCAAATAACTAAGTTGGTCACATTTCAAAGTTAGCCTCCAAAGCCAGCCACCAACTGGGCATCCTCCATTGTAAAAAGTCCTTCCTTGGCACTGCTGAATGTCGATCCACCTACATGGCCTTCACCCGCAGCTTGATGGACTACTGCTCTCCACTCTGGACTGGCTCCCTTGCCTCACACCTTGCTCAGCTTGACGCCATGGAAACCAAGGCCTTCAAGATCATTGGATCTCCTGTGATGAAACTGAGTCTATGGGCCTATCACTTCACCATTGCAGACAAGTCGGTGGTCTCTCTATTGTCTACTACCTCCTTTCTTTCTGTTCTTGCATCCTCTGCTCTTTCCATGCATTGTCCTCCCACCCCACCCAGGTTTCTGCAGGGCAGACACGGTGTACCATCCAAAATCCAGAATCACTGCTCACCTTCACTCATTCGTTCCTCTTTTTTTCTGCCTGTGGAACCAACTTCCACATTCTCTTCAATCTCATTCTTCCCTCTAGGTTTCAAACACAGCCATTCACCACCATTTCCCCATTCCAAAACCATGATCTCTTCTCCCCTCTCCAACCCTCCCCCATCCCCCAACCCAATCCCTCCTCCTTCCAAATTTACAGTTTCCCTCCTTGGAGTTTCCTTCTGTAAACATCTTGTCCACCCTATCGGTCCTCTCCTGTCCCCCATTCCACCCCATACCCATTGTTTGTCCAAGTCTTCCTTTTTCTAGGCCTTCAACAATGCTGTTGTTGTTTCCCACCTCTCTCTACTGTTCCTCTTGCGTGTGTCTCTACTGTTCCTTTTCCATCCGGTTACATCCTGATGCTTTCGGTGTACTATCTCTTCCATGAGCCTCGACTATATATACAAAAATACATAAATAAGAAAATGAAAAATAAGGCGACGATGGCAGGAATTTGGAATTTGGCCAGGGTGCTGGTCATAGCTCATCTACTCTTTGTGAAAGACACCATGGGATCTTTAATATCCACCAACTAATGCTGGCAGACAGGACACCAGTTTAACATTCATATGATGGAAAGCACACATATTTAGGAATCATCCTGTCTATGAAATGCTAGGTTGACAGTTTAGCGCTGGGATGAGATTCAAACCCAGAATGGACAGCTTAGAGGTAAGTGTGCATACCTCTATACCATCCTGCCAGCCTGGTTGTAAAAATGGTATTATTCATCAATATTGATCCTGTGTGGGTCACTTTTAACCCCTGTTGATCAATGTGCTTAATTGGATAAGCCAAACACTATTATTTTGCTGTTTTGTCCTTTTGTTCCAATTGCAAAGGATGGTACCAACGTGTGTGATTGAACCATTCAGAACACAGAGAATTCACTTTTATTTTTGCATGTTATTCTGAACACATCACAATCATGCACCGACGCTCCAGCATAATATCTTCGTCTCCTCCAGTTTAATGAGAAAGCCGCTCATATCAACCCAAAGCCATCATTAAAGCCAACTAATGTTGCACTCCTCAATTAATTGTGCACTGAGCAGTCCTGTATAGCAAAACTCCTACAGCACAGTTGGAGAAACACTTACTGAAAGTGTTGCAGAGCATCTGCAATAGCTTCTTCGGTCACAACACTGGATCTCCCATTGTATGGCTGGCAAAAGCTGGGTTGGACCTTGAAAATTGCCACATCACATCCTGCTCACTCAACAAGATCCAATGTAGTTAGCAACACCAACAACAAAAAAAATATTCATTCTCATGTAATCAATAAATTAATATTCTCACAATGCTTCTCCACTAATGCATTCTAAAATTCCATGGACACCATATTTGGCAATTGGCATCACTAGAACAAAGACAAATGGTACTGATATCCCACTTTGACACCAAATGTCAAGCGACTGCATAAAAAAAAAAATGAATCACATGACTGCATTTTAGATGTCAGGATCGATTATGAAAATAAACGGGCAAACTATACATCCATTTCTTAAACATCGGCCATCACTGTGACGTCACACGGATGTTTCCCATCAATATATATATATATATATATATATATATATATATATATATATATATATATATATATATATATATAAAGCTGTATTTTTTGTCTCTCTGTCCATCGATAGAATCGGCCCCATGGGTAGTAACACCATTATATTCCATACCGTTGGAATCCCCTTGGCAAATGGAGATGCATGAAAACATTTTCAAACCTACAGGTTAGGGGGTTGAGGGTAGGGGGAAGACCCCAATTCTCTCGATGTAAAATGTGTGTCGTATAGTGCTAGTATTGGTAGGTAGTATTGTTGCGAATCTGGAAGCCATGAGCACACAACAGCCAGAGTCCTTATAGATCAGTTATATCGGTAAGTATGTGTTTCTAGTTAGGGTCCCGTCCCTAGTCTAATGGGAATTAAATGTTCATGCACTGCGGAGATATTTTGATAGTCAGGGTTTTCTTTTACATTTTTACATCACTTACAACTACAACAACACCTTCGCTCCATCCTGACGACACTCTGCACAGCTTTCTTCGTGCGCTCGCCAGCGAGTAAGTGCGTGGGCGGAGTTTAGCATGAGCATGGCATCCCTCTTTGGCCAATCGGCAAGGAGCGGGTGTCTCATCCGCCCCATCTCCCACTCAGCACCATCGCCATTATGCACGTGGCCGGAGGTGAGGAGGTAGGCGGAGCTACAAACGCCCCCGATCGGGACTCCA
>CM068959.1:11841863-11852156 GCA_035128595.1 Eptatretus atami | reverse complement strand
AGAGCCGAATAAAGACCCGGCGGGTCCATTTTCTTTTTGGGTGTGTGGGCATGTCTTGCCTAAGTAGAATTGTTAAGTGCTTTTGCTTGCACATTTGATACATTTCTTAGTCTGTTTGAAACTGTTTTGTTTGAAACTGAATTGGTATGAGAAAACATGATGACTGATACTTGAGTATGGACAGCATGTTCATCGATTATCTATCTATAATTCCAGCAATCTCTGGGTGTGTGTGTGTGTGTGTGTGACCACTGTTTCTCGACAACCACTGGTCCGATCTAATTGAAACTTGCCAGGTATTTCTGGGGGACATGAGGATATGCCTTTCAAGGTTTGATATTAATCGGACAAGTGCTTCCCAAGTTATGGCCATTTATTTACCAACCAATGACAGACACGTTGCTGCGGCCCATTTATTTACCAACCAATGACAGGACACGTTGCTGCGTAGGCGTCGCGATGGGGAAGAGAACCTCAGCCGCGTTCGCCATTACGATGTTTTTTCTTTCTCTTCTCTTTCTTTGTGTTTTTCCTTGCGAGAAAGGCAAAATACGTTGGCGCTAATTGAATAATTGGCCATTAAAACTAATAATTTATCAAAACGTTGGCAGATCCAGCAGCCTCCGCATTCTTGCCCTGGACGAGGAAACAAAGAAGAAGCGCCGTTTCCTCAGCATGTTGTTTTGAAGAGGTGCTAACGAGATAAAAGGTGTGTACATGGAGACAATTTTTTATTATTATTTATTTATTGAAGAAAAATTGTTCCGAAAATAATTTATCAAAAAAAGTGCACAACAGTTTTTTGTTTCCAAGTGTCAAAACAATGTGGCCTTTGGAAGTGTTAAGTAATTCAGCTCTACTCAACATGCTTGCCAACGAAATACATCTCAATTTGGTGGTATGCTTTGCAAACTATTTTTTTTTAAACTATTTTCAAACTAAAACAATTCGAACATGGAATACCTAATGACGCTGTACTTTCAGGTCTCCTACAAATCCTACCCTGTCACCTCACCGTGGCATAGGAGTGGCAATGGTCAATGGCAGCGAATGTCATGGCGAGCAAAGACAGAGAGGTAAACTTGATTTTAATTTGTATTTTAATTAACTCTGTGTGTGTAAGTATCACAGCAGTTGTTACTTCAATGAAAGCGATAATTCGTGGAATGATGTGAACATTCCGTACGGGCACGCACCACTTCCGGATAGTGATGACTTACTGTATTCTAATAATTTCTCGATTTCTTATGCGCATTTATAGATAAACACAATGCCCCTAATCCAGTCGTCGTTTACGAGAGCGAAGGAACGGCCTGTGTGGTTGTTTGAAAGGTGTTGTTTTTTTGCACGTACGGCCACGCACGTACGGGCACGCGAGAGCGAAGGAATGAATGGCCTGTGTGGTTGTTGTTTCTGGCACGTGGTTTGAAAGTTTTTTTTGTATGTACGGCCACGCACGTACGGGCATGCACTAGTATTTAAAAAAAAACAATCAGCTTCTAGCTTTTGATTGGTGAACCAATTCAGTGACCCAATATGCAAATGTTTAAAATTTCAGGTCAATTGGATGAAAATTGACGATTTTATGTCACGTTGACCTTTTGACCAAATTATTAATTTTTCTTTTCGATGTTCTCATCATAAAGCTTTGTTGAAAATTTGATGACAAAAGCTCAAATGCTAAAGAAGTTCCGTCTCGGACGGACACACACACACACGTGATTCCAAAACCCTGTCTCAAATTGAAAAGGAGATCAAAAGTAAAGAAGAAAAACAAGATGTTGGAGAAAAGAGCGAGCAACGTAAACTAACCAGGCCAATGATACATGCGGACACGTTGACCTTGCAGCTCCATAGTGACCCATAGAGGCTCTGCTCCTTCCCACCACATGGGCAGCTTGCTCTGTTCATCCTCTCCAAACCGAAACTCCTTTCCAGTCACTTCATCCCACATGTAATTACCCGTCATGTGATGTGACTCCGAGTATCGACCTGCGAACAGAGTCCCCTGATCTCATGTTCTGTGGCATTGACACCATTTGTGTATTCATGGTCGTTCATTGCACACATTGTTTATTTTTTTTCATAATGTTAATGTCTTGCATATAGACTACAGTGATCTCATGGCAATCATCTTTATTGTCATGGTGAATGCTGGCATTGTCATGCGCTGTGCGTTTTCAGTGACTCAGTTCTGTTCATCGGGCACTTTTAACCTGCAATTGTAGCGCAAAATCTGTAAGTGAAATCATCTTTTTAACATAAGTTTCAACTTTTAAATGAAAAAGTGGAAATTTAAACATGGCTAACAATAATTGTTGTGTTCCTGGATGCAAATCAGACTCAGGAAATATGAGAAATATCCGTGGATGAGAGGTGGCGGGTTCCAACTTTTCCTGTTAATACAAGCAACCTGTTGCAGACACACATGGAGACATGGACACACACCCTTATCCTAATAGTAAATATCATAATTTTAAAAGTTGTTTTCAACTTACCCTGTGCAATCACAAACCCCAGATATGTCCTTCCCATTGGTGTTCAGAATTACCAAAACCAGACACAGTGTCTCCCTCGAAGTCTTTCATTGTCGAGAGGCAAACCTCACACCCCAGCTTTCTCTCAAGTGCTTTTCCAAGTACTTTCAGGTTCTGTTAGAAGCTTTGTGAGACATTTTAGGTAACAATCCTTATCGCGTATACACGATATATGTAAACATGCCCCAAAGATTGCTATTTCTAGGGGTTTCTGCACATGCCCGCGCCCCGCTGAGAATTCTGGGGTGGATTACATCATTTTGAAAGTCCTGTATTGCCTCTGAGCTGTCTAGCTTGGATTGGAATATGGATCTCGACATACACTATCATCCTGGTATTTTGCTGGTATTATACAGGATGGGATACACACAAGGTGATCCATCAATGTGTGTTCCGTCCTTCGGATGGACCTTAAACTGGGTGTCCCGTCTGCCTACATTGGTTCTTCTCCTTCTTGCATATGGCAAGCTTTGGCTGCCAGGTAGCTATCATTTTGTTGGGGGATGACTATGCCGCTGATGCTGTACCCCTATACCAGTACACTGGTACTCATTTTGCCGACCTCGGAAGGATGACAGGCTGAGTCAACCCCACCTGGTGTTAATTCAGTGGCAACAGGGCTTGAACTCAGGACTCAAAGATCCCAAGCCAGCCACCCGATCCACAAGTCAACACCAAGCTTCCTACATTAGTTGATGGACCCATGGTGTCCTTCGCGAAGAGTAAGCGAGCTATCACCGGCATCCTGAACAAATTACAAATTGCTGCACTAACCTACAGGGGGCACTGCATCAGCGGCAATGCTACGCCCCTCGCAAATGATGCTACCCACAGCCATGTGCTGCATACAGAAGGTCTTTATTAGAAGAATTAATTTCTCATTGAATTCACCTCTGGCATCTCATGGCAGTTACAATGATGGAAGAAGTGGTGGGATGGTGGAAACGTGAATGCCTCGACGTGGAAGATGGTACTGAATTTGTCTGGATGTGGTATGGGAGATGTCCCCTCCCATAACCCATCTCTCTCTCTCTCTCTCTCTCTCCTCTCTCTCTCTCTCTCTCTCTCTCTCTCTCTCTCTCTCTCTCTCTCTCTCTCTCTCTCTCTCCCTTCTTCCTCCCTCCCACTTCCCCCTCCCACTTCCCCCTCCCCTCCCCCATTCTCAACAATGTAAATAGCATATTTATGAATTTGTACATAATACATTACATGAAGGACGAAACACACTAGGCTCCTGAGACTAGTTCCTTCTGTTGCACCTTGCTTCTTGTAATTGTAGTGCATACTGTTCCCAGTGATGTAGCCCTACTGGGTGAGTGAGTACACTGCACACCCGCTTCCTAAAACTCTCAAACAGTGTTCCGGAGGGAGAGCTGATCTGATGTCACAGTAACTGGAACACAACAGGCTTTGTTTCCCGGTCTGTCTCTCTGTCTCTCTGTCTCTCTCTCTCTCTCTCTTCTCTCTCTCTCTCTCTCTCCTCTCTCTCTCTCTCTTGATTGAACCACCGAGCTGTTGGTTGAATTATTCACTTGTCACGGCTAAGCCGATGATGCAAATACTCCTTGTAGATTCGGACAGTGTGGTGTTGTGCATATTGTTGTGTTTGTGGAGTAGATGGAGGAATTTAATCAGAGAGAAAGGATCATATAGAGTTGCTTGGTCCGTGGACGTGTAGGAGACATCTCGATGCACATTAAGTAGGGAACGTGAGCAACCAGTGTGGTGACACGTACATGGGGGGGGGGGTGCCTGTGTTAATTAGGTAGGGAATAAGGATAATTTCTCCCAGTATGTAATTGCCCACTGTGACCTTTTCCTATGTTTTTGTATTTCAGTTAAGTTAGTAGGAGGAGGAAGAGCATGTCTGAAAGAGAATGGGAAAGCCTCCTTTTGCATGAGGAGAGAAAAATGTCATGCTATTTTGTGGCGAGCGGACCGAGTATGGGATAGAATCAATGGTCGGAACATGACCAGACAGAAGAGATTGAAGTGAGTGAGGCACAATCGGCGGTCGGCAGACAAAGAAGGTTCAGCGGGAATGGGAGGATTAAAACAGGATCAGTGTTCTGGAAGGAGAACGAGGAGGACACAGTTGTGGGAGGACACGATCGAGTAAGGGGGTCTCGCTGGCTTGTTACGTCGAGACACGATGAAATACAGCAACACAATTCTCATGTGGTGCTGTGAATTTGCCCGCATGACGGAGCAAGATGCTAGTTATCGACTGTTGGGCTGCATTGTGTGCGACGTGCCTCGAAACCTCGTGTTGTGCCATTCTGGGCGAGCGAGCCCGGCATTCTGCAGAGGAGCGGCGTCGACCGCCCCAATCGTGAAGATGAACTTTCACGACAGCTTGTGGGCTCTCTTGATGACAGGGCGATCCGCACAAATTACCTCCCGTAGGCTTCCCGCAACGAGAGCTGCAACGAGAGCCGTTGTGAGAGGCTCTTCAGATCAGCAACCTCAACCGGCTGAAGGGAAAACGTGCTATAGATGTGGATCTGCAAACCATACAGCTAATTATAATGGCTGCCCACCAAAGGATGCCCAGTGCAACAACTGCAAAAAGTTAGGACACTTTGCTAAGGCATGTCAGGACTCTAAACAGGGTCACAACTTTCATGTGCTTGACGTGAATGTGTTGAGTGTAAACAATAGGGGTCAAGATACTGATAAGATGTGCTGGCAGGATGGCCTCGAGGTATACACACCTGCCTCTAAGCTGCCTAGCCTGGGTTCGATTCCTGAACCAGCTACAAACTGTCGTCCTGGTGTTCCACAGGCAGGGTGATTCATCAATGTGTGTGCCATCCCGTGGATGGACGCTGAACGGGAATCCTGTCTGCCAGCATTTGTTGGTGGACGTTAAAGTTCCACTGGTGGCCTTCACAAAGAGTAGGTGAGCCATTGCCGGCACCATGGTCAAATTCTAAATTCCTGCCTGAACTCGTTGAATGTCAGGCCTGGCCAGCTGGTTTTAGTGTAGCAGCATAGCAAACCTGTTGTGCATTTTGTGATACAAGCACCAAATTTGGCACAAATGTACTTAATAATGTTTGCGAAATTTTCAGATATTGGGCCACTTGAAATTCTCTCTTTATGTCCGCCATATTGGATTTCAAAATGGCCCCACTTGAAATCTACATTTGCTATTATCTCTGGACGTAATGCAGCTATTGACTTGATTCTGGTATCTAAATGTATGTTTTTGGGGCAAGGAATCCAATGTACCATTTTCAAACTTAATATTATCTATCACAGTCTGTTATATAATTTTATTTGGAAATTATCTAGGCAAATATTGGATTCAACCACAATACTTTGAAAAGAATGTCTTAGTTTTGTAAATGTCTTAGGTATAATACTGACATGCTACATGGTCTAGTATTTGAGGCTAGGTGTACTGGTATCTGAGGCTAGGTATATACCGGTACTGAAGATACGTGTACATAAAGTGTCATGTTAACAAGTTCAGCATTGCCACAAGTACATGTATGTTGTTGACTCATCGTCATGTGCAGTCCCTTCACACACACGAGGGCTGTGCATGAAGGGCAGCCTTTTTGCACTTGCAGCGCCTCACACACCCTTTCTTGCACTTGCAAGAAACCAGCTCAATGCAGCTGTGAGCTGCCTCAGTTAGCCTGGTCAGTAAGGTGTGTACTGTCCTTCTCCAGTCCTTGACCAACCCCAGTGGTTGTGCAGGGAGCTCTGGTGCTGGCAGCAGTATCTGACCCCACACATGTCCACCTTGATACACTGCCTCTTGACATGTTCCTCCAGAGCTGCCTTCGTTGGAGGGATGAGCTGCACATTGTTCTTCCTTGCGAAGACTTTCCTCCTGGCCTTGTCAATGTCTGTGCATTTGCTGGTTCGATTCATAACAGGATCACGAACCTCTCGATGATGCGCATTGCATCGTCTGGTATGTCACGAGGTGCAGAGGACAGCAGCAGAAGCGCCTCAGTGATTTCTGGCAGTACCGTCCAGACTCCCCACGCAGTCTTCTTGCCATGTCTATGAAAACTAGACACAGTGTCGCATCCAGTTAGAGCGTGGAACATTGGCAGTGCACGAGCCTTCTCTCGTCCCAATCCAGCTGCTATTTCTGTGCTGCTAGGTATCGGAAACTCTGGCCTGTTCCGAATGCCAGCCACAGTTTGTCTTCTGGTTGCAACTCCTGTGCCAGGGACACTGCCAGCACCACAACATCGGTGTCTACAGTCCGGATGAGTATTGCATGGTGTCCATGCTGGACTGCGTGAGATGCATGCAGGAACATCCGACTGTCAGCTTCTTCATGGTTCATGGGGCGAGTGAGGTCAGATCTGGCAGTAGTGGCTTGCTGAGCACTGCCTCTCCATCAGTAATGACGAGTTGCTTGTCTCCTGGTCAAACATTCCATGAGAGCTGCTGAGAGAAACCTGAACAGCTCGGTCTTGTTGCTGTCACTCGTAGGAAGTTCTGCCAGTTTCCTGGTATGGCTGCGGCAGCCACCACACGTCTCCGCACACCTTGTCCCCGCTTTGCACGTGTACTACCTGTAAGTGAATCAGCAAGGTAAGTATCCAGACCAGATCCAGGCGTGACACTGTTTGCAGCTTCGTGGACATATATGGGATGAAGATCTGTTGTGCATACTCTTCAAAGGTCTTTGATGCAGCCGGCTTCAGCATCTGGACGATGGCTGCTCCATCAAGCACAATACAGTCGTGACAGGAGTCTCTGTCTTTGCGTCAGAGACTTCTTCCAAGCATGTGAGGAGATCATCTCTGGTACCAGTGCAGAGGCTTCCACCATCAGACATGCAGGAGGACATGCCTGATTCTCATGACAAAAAGAACTCCTCAAGGTTTCCATCCTCGTCTGGCAGCCAATGTACAGGCGTGCGAAGAGTTCACGGTCATTCTTGATGGAGGCGAGCTGTTGCTGACCTATGCTCTGGCTTCTTGGAGTGGAAGTGCTGAACACCTTCAGCTTGTTACGAGGAATGGGTGCGTCCACTGCCTTTGTTCTGTCCAACAGACACTCTCTGGTGAAAGCCTCGAACTGCTCTGGCCAATCCTCTTGGCATTCATCAGGTCTCCACAGCAGCAGGATCTGCGATCTCCTTTGTGTCCAGTTTGATACATCCTGACTCTCCTCCTCGAATGGGTTGCCCATCTCCTCTATGACACGACAGAGAGAGGAACATCTTTCAACAATGAGGCCTGTACACTTGGCGTCTGATCATGATGACGTGTGTCTGCTGTTTGCCTCTCCAGTGTTGGTTCCATCTGGATTCTTCGATCACCCTGGCAACTTCTGGTCCCGCAACCATCCAGCGACGTAGGTCACGAGGGTTGTCAGTGAGCCAACTGCTCACACGTCTCCTTTGATGCAGGCATTATTCTGCTCATGTGCCTGGTCAACTGGGATTGAAGAGAACACCCTCTGTGTTTTTCTGAACGGATGAGTGGCTTTCCCTGAATTTCCTGGCTACATCTGGGTGTTTGATGGTGAGTTCGGCCATGTCCTTCAGGTACACTGGTATCCACTAGCATAGTGGGTGTGATCCAGTGCATGGAACCAGGGGACCAGCTCTGTCAGAGCATCGAGGTACATCATTAACGATCGCCTGAGAGAACGCACATACACTAGAACCAACAGTTCTAGTTCCAGCACAGTTGCCCAGTAGTGAAACTGGGGGTGTCTTCTCCTCTCTGGCAACACCAGTCTTCAAACTCCGGAAGGTCCTCTGCATCCCTTGGTTTCTCCCAGACAGTAGTGGTTGTAGGCACGGTGTTGCAGGATGTACAGTGCTGCTGCAGTCACTTGATGTGCTCTTCTTGTGCGCAAGACATGGGATGCTCGCAGGAATGAGTCTGCTGTCCCTGCTGTCGCAATCTCGCTTGCACAAGTGCTTGCACCCAACCACTCCTTTCAGCCAGTCCCCCAGTGTCCTCAGTGCCGCCATCTCTATGTGGAGGCCACCAAACATCACCACTATCTGGTCTTCACCATAGCTCTCTGGCCACTTCTACTGTATCTGCTTGGCCAAAGCAAACAGTGGCTGATCAACGGTGACCACTGGTGTCTGTCCAGGATTCAGGTGTTCCACAGCATTCTTCACGACGTACATTGAGTGCCGGATCATGGCCACTGTGTGGGCACTCTCCAGGAAGAGTGGAAGCAGCGACGTGGGGCAGATGACTCGAGCATCTGGTGGCTGTCGGCTGGCATGAAATGCAGCCCAAGATGTGTTGTCATTGTCCACTGTACCAGTGTTGTCTTCCAGGACTCACTTTGCATTGCCTAGCCATTGGTATTCTTCATCAGTCTGCTGTTTGAAGTCTCCTCTGGTCAATGACGCCACTTTAGCAGCTGGGACAGGCGACTTTCTTGATACTGCTAGTGACAGGGGTACATCAGTGTAGTAGTGCGGCAAGGGGGCGATACCAGTATACCTAGCCTCAGATACCAGTACACCTAGCCTCAAATACTAGACCATGTAGCATGTCAGTATTATACCTAAGACATTTACAGAACTAAGACATTCTTTTCAAAGTATTGTGTTGAATCCAATATTTGCCTAGATATTTCAAATAAAATTATATAACAGACTGTGATAGATATATTAAGTTGAAAATGGTACCATTGGATTCCTTGCCCCAAAAACATACATTTAGATACCAGAATCAAGTCAATAGCTGCATTACGTCCAGAGATAATAGCAAATGTAGATTTCAAGTGGTGGCCATTTTGAAATCCAATATGGCGGACATAAAGAGAGAATTTCAAGTGGCCCAATATCTGAAAATGTTCGCAACTATTAATGTACATTTGTGCAATTTGGTGCTTGTATCACAAAATGCACAATTCTTTTGAATATTTGGGCTAAGCCGCCCCACTATTTGTGAAGACTTGGGCCGAGCTTCCCCTGGCCGACACTACAATGTAAGATAATATTGGCTATTAAAGAAGAAGAAGAAGAAGAATGCTGATAAGGTAATGTACACTGTACAAGTGACTGCTGCTGGGGGAGAGCCAATTGAGATCAAACTAATGTTCGATACAGGCGATGCAGTATCCATACTTCCCAAATCCGTTTACATGCAATGATTCAATAATGTTGTTCTGACAAAGCCAAAACTATGCCTGGTTAACTACCTGAGAAACCTGATTCCTGCGTGTGGTTACCTGCATGCCAATGTGACTTTTGAGAATTACTGTGTGCCTGCTAAATTTTACATAGTGCAGTGTGGCACTGCCATTGTGGGCAGAGACCTACTGGCTAATGATGGACATGCAACTACTGAATGGTCGCATCACTTCTGCTGCCCAAAGTAGTGCAAACCAAACTCCAGTCGCAGCTGTTATTGGTGACAACAAGGAGGACACCTTGGGCAGTGCAACGGGATTTATTAATCTCATTAAAATTCGACCCCATGTGACTCCATTGCAGCGAAAGCTGCACCGCTTGCCTCTTTCTGTCTCACAGGAGCTGAAACACACGTTAAACTGGATGTAATTGAGCTAATCGACTCGTCAGAGTGAGTTTCACCAATTGTAGTTACAATGAAGAAAAACAGAGGGATTAGTCTGTGTATGGATTAAAGAGAACCGAATAAAGTTGTGGTGATTGAGCGATATCCTCTTCCGCATGTGGAGGAAATGTTCACGAAGTTGCGGGGCACACCTTTCTCCACACTGGATCTCCAAAGTGCGTATCACCAGGTTGTACACCTTGAGGACAGCAGGGGGCCTCACTGCC
>CM068959.1:11810664-11833299 GCA_035128595.1 Eptatretus atami | reverse complement strand
GAAAAAACAAAAACCTGGAAATCGATTTGGTTCTTACAAGTCGATAGTGCTACGGTTTAATAAGTTATAGCACTTAGTTTGGTCATGATCATAACTTGGAAGTCAATCCGACTTGAAATGGCGTTTTTATCACAATTTGAAAGTTTTGACCCGACCCCCCTGACATTCGACCCCCTAACCCCTAAGAAGGGTGTTGTGGTGTGACACCCCAATGAGACATATGTTTGGATGCAGAATTGGACGATGCACATTTTGGATTTGGTTTGAAGTCGATACGACCATTTTAGCAGACGTTGTTGCGAAATAAGAATTTCGGTTTTTCGGTGACCTTGACCTTGACCTTTGACCTAGATTCACAAACACGACAAGTGTCTAAGTTGGACCATGGCCGATGTCTGTACCAGTTGGTCATGATCGCTGAAACGGTGTGGCTGCTACAGGGTAAACAAACACACAAACAAACAGACAGACAGACAGACACACAGAATGACACACACAACCGACCAACATAATTGCTAAAATCCAAAGGATTCCGGCAATTAACAACAGACAAAATAAAAAGGGGTGAAAACATAACCTCATCACCTTTGGTGGCAGAGGTAACAATAATCTTGATTATAATTCATGGACGGTGTTTGTTACTTATGAAATCTAAAGATTTCGTAAGTATATTGATGACTTCCGTCCTCTGTTGTGTGTTGTTTGTTTGTGTGTGTGTTTGTTTGTTTGTGTGTTTGTTTTTAGGCACGATAACTCGAGAACGGAAGAAGCTACCAATGTCAAATTACACCACGTGATTCAGGAGGGTGATGGCTAGCGCTTAGATTTTGGTCAAAATCGGTCAAAGGTCAGGTAACAGTGAGGTCAAACATAATTCCATAAATTCATGTGGAGAAATGGAGTATTTTGCTTCGGTCGACGTTACGAGTTCGTTTTAACTTCGATTTTATTTTGTCCTCGGTTTTGCGATCGCTTAGGACGCTTAAAACTCGGTTGTCGAAATTCTGGTAAAAATCGGATGTTTTGGAGACGTTTTAAGATTGTATAAAAATATTTCACTCGCCGCGTCACGGCTCGTCATGTGGTGCAGCGTGCTCGAGCAGACGCGGCGTTGAGTCACGTAAAGGTTTTGCGTGTGCGCGCTGACGGTGTTTTCGATAAAGATGGTGTTTAAAAGTCATTTTTTATCCCAATAAAGGTTATCGTCGCATGCCTGACTCGTTAAGCCGTCAGATTATGTAAAGATTGTTGGTGGATAGCCGAATATTACGGTTTTGTGACTTTGATAAAATAATATTAAATAATTGCGTGGAGAAATGGAGATTTTTGCTTCGGTCGACGTTACGAGTTCGTTTTAACTCGGATCGCAATTCTGTTTTCACTTTTGGTAATGGCTAAGTATGCTTAACACTTGGTTGTCGAAATTCTGGTAAAAATCGGATGTTTTATGAGAGGTTTGGTACAGAATCATCGTAGAAACTTCTGGTTTGCGTCGCTACCTTCTCTAGAGACAGCTTTTATTAGACAAGGTCAGAGGTCAAGTTGACGATTTCGTAAGTACCAGTCTATGACTGCTTGTTTGTTTGTTTGTCATGCTACTTTTCCTACAGTGCTGGGTTGATTTCATCCAGACCTGCTACATAAGATCAGCATCATCCCAATTAATGTAGAGGGTTGTTTTTATCTTTGCCGGTGGTCTTGGGGAGGGGGTGGAGGGAGGGATGCAAATTCTCTCTGTAAATATGTATCGTGTAGCACCACCTCAAGGTAGGGGAGGGTATTACAAGTCTCCATTATTTACAGTTCAGTATTCCTGTCCCCACGTTTTCCAGTACTGTGAAGTGTTTTGAATAATATGCAGTAGGTATGTTTTCACTTCGTGCACGTAACCTGGATTTTTATTTTTATTTTCGGGAGCGATTAAGGCAGCTGTCAGTTGCCTATACACCATCCAAATAAAGATATGCATCAGAAGAACGTGTTGCATGCTTGGAACACGATCGCCCGTCGGGCGAGTACTCTGCTAGTAACAATAATAATAGTGGGGAGGTTCAGGCCTGGATGAGCCAAGTGAGACACCTTTGCCTAGATTGAGTGAAGCGAGCAGGCAACTATTTCCCCACGAGCAGGTTTTGAGTTGATCGGGGACGAGATTATTTGGCATGTTGAAGTAGTCAAAGAATTCGCTGCGGCCCAGAGACCAATTTGACTGGTTATCCAACACAGCATAAGTTTTCAGGAAGTTTTCAGGATTACCAGTGATGAATACTTTCACAAGACACAATTTTGGAACAAGACCTTCCTCTGGATCCACTGCTACCACAAATGTCCGTACACCTGTTAAACACCGAGGGTCGCTCCTCACTCTGCGTTCGAAGCCCATCCAGCACTCTCTCAGGATTCCAAGTGTCCCTGATAAATCGCCTCCCTCCTGCTGGTCCATTGATGGTAGCACAACTGGCACCAAGAAGTATTGAGCAACGACGGGTGCTGTCGCAGTGAGAATGACATAATTTTACTTGACACTCCTTGGCTGAATGGTTAGTGGTACATATTTCAAATTGGTTAAGAAGTATGAGTCTGGATTGCAATGTTTTTGCTTTGAATGTTCTGCAATGTGGAAGAGGATGTTTGATCCTGTGAATTGGGCAGAATTGTCGCACATCGTCCATTTCACGACTGGTTGCTGATTTTCAGAAGGCGACGCGACTGCTGTGGTCGGGTGCTCGACAATCTGTGGCAGCAAATGACCCGTTACCTCGGTCTTGCTTACTCTGACCTTTTGACGAGTGTCACCGGTGAAGGCATACATTCTGTTCTTCGCAGTGAGTAGAGCTTTCATCTTAGTAGCTGCGTAACATGATCCATCATCATATCTTGAGGAAACCATCAGACAGGTCATTATTGTCAGGTCAGGTCAGATCACATCTGTGACTTGCTGCAGGTACCATGTAAACCTGTACTCACCTGTTTCATGGTCGTGTGGAAGATATAAAATTAATTATATTCTTGTTTTCTCAATTTCATTATCCTTTATTTTTAACCGTATAGAATAAAGTGTTATTTTTGTACTGGAATCAAATTGGCTGTCTGTAAAACCTCTTTTTGCAGCCTTTTGATCTCCATAGTGATGTAAATGATAGATAAAATTATATCTTACTAAACCTTATGTGCTTTATCTTGTTGAAATATATATCCAAATTAGCATTGCCAATGTTTAAATGAAACTGCTCTGCTGCTCAAGAGAAGGACGCTTTGCTGCTGGCACCTATTGCCTGGTGGTAATTAAATAACTCCCGAAAGGCAATCGCAACAGACGCCTTGTTGTCCAAGGACGATTATATGACAGGATAAAATGGAATGTGGTATTTTGAAAATCTGGTTGCTCACTGGTGAACGGAAGGTATGATCAAAGTAATAGGCTTGTGTCTCCATTCACTCGGCCTCTTCATATTTTGTCTTAACTTTGTTGTTCCCCTCTCCCTCTCACGGCCGGCCTCGTATTCCCAAACTGCAATCATGATCTGAGCGTGTCTATTACCCCTTCCCTCCCAAAGTGGCCAAGTCTGCAGTTCCCTTTCTCATGCTTGCTGGCCCCCACCCCAATTAACCCTTGCCAGATGACAGGATTGGGGCAAAGCCTTCGGGACCCCCATTCTTTGATAGGACGGAAAGCATGGGGTAACCGCACTGGGTCGGATTGCGGTGGTGCTGAGGTGTCGTCCACCAGACGGCAGTCTCCTCCGATTAACCTGATGCAGTCCCTTCGGGTGGGTGCCTGGAATGTCCCATCCCTAAGAGACGATGATCACCTGTCTCTGTTATCATCTGAGCTCCAGCATTTGGCCATCGGTATTGCAGCACTCTCTGAGGATCGGAGACTGGATTGCGGTGAGATCATGACAGGTGGTTACACCTACTACTGGTCTGGTCACTCTGAAGGTTACCATACCCAAGGACTTGCTGTAGCTGTGTCCAATAAGCTGACTCCCATGATAATTGAGGTAACACTGATCAACGAGCGCATTATGAGACTGAGGATTCATCACTCCTTGGGTGTCATTTCCCTGGTCTCTCCATATAATGTGACTGAGGCGAGTGATCTCACTGTGAAGGAGGAATTATATGCTGGGCTCGAGTCTGTGGTTGATTGGTGCCCCAGGCAAGATACTTCTCCCGTCTTAGGGGATTTCAATGCATCGAGTGGCAATGATATGGAGGGTCATGAGACGTGTGTTGGGCAACATGCGTCTGGAACTGTGAACCAGAATAGCACTAGGTTCCTTGACTTCTACAAGAGGTTGTGGACTTAGGGTGGCTAGCTCATGGTTTCAGCACCCACAGGCTCATGGCTGGACTTGGCATTCCAACGCTGTTGGTGTGACAAAGGAGATTGACCTTGCGCTCATTGATGGTTGCTGGAGGATGCTTCAGAACTGCAGGGTCTACTGGAATTCTCAGTTCCTCAATATCGACCACAGGCTTATTGTAGCAACTCTAAAGTTTCAGCTCAAATCCAGGAGAATGGTACCATCCCAGGCTAGGCTGGATGTTGGCAATCTCAAGGATGAGAGGGTAGCTGAGGAGTTTGCAAACAGGCTGAGTGATGATTTGGGGAGTCTGGGTGTTATGGGGAATCCTGAAGAGTTGTGGAGCTCCATCAAGACCACCATCCTTGATGTTGCCGGTGGATGTCTTGGAAACAACTGTCAGACAAAGAAAAACTTCTTCTCGAAAGGGACACTGGATACCATTGACAAGAGTCGCAGTGACAGGCTTAATGGCAGAGCTGAGCTGTTCAGGCAGTTGAGGCGTAAAACTGTACCTGCACTGAGGGCGGACAAGGAGCCCTATGTGCAAGGAATCTGGTCCTCACCAGGCACAGATGAGAGTTTTGGCAGGGGCTGCTTGCAGCTGATGTTGATCTCTGCAAAGCATTTGATTCAGTGGATCAGGATGCTCTCTGGAGGATTCTCGGTCTAAGTGGAGTGCCAACAAAGCTGATCAATCTCATTTCTGAACTATACTCTGGTGCTTAAAATCCTGTGAAGTGTAGCAGTTCCATCTTCGACTTCTTTCCAGTTGTTACTGGAGTTCGTCGAGGTTGTGTACTGGCCGCCACGCTTTTCCGCACTTGTATGGATTGGATTCTAAGGAGAATATCAGAGAAATCAAGCTACGGTGCATCATTTGGGAATGTCAACATCTCTGACCTTGATTTTGCAGACAATTCAGGAGTCGGAGCCGCTGGGATTACAGGTTTCCTGGGTTGAAACTAAGATCCAGGCTTTCATTGACATATTGGATGCTGCCATCTTGTCTGTACCTGTTTGTGGTGAGGATGTTGAGGTCACGGAGAGATTCACTTACCTTGGCAGTGATATTCATGTTTCCGCATGTTGTGAGCCAGAGGTCAATCGATGTCTGGGTCAGGCCTGGGGAGTCATGGATTCACTGGATCATGGGGTGTGGCACTGTCTGTACCTGTGCGGGAGGACGAAAGCTCGAGTCTTCAGGTTCTTGGTGCTTCCAGTCTTGCTCTGTGGATGTGAGACTTGGACTCTGACCAGGGATCTGAGATGGAGACTTAACTCCTTCGGTACCAGCTCTCTTCGGAGAATCCATGGCTATCGCTGGTCAGACTTTTTGTCCGACGAGCAGTTGCTGAGAGAGACTCGGTGGAGAATTGTGAGCTGTACAGTCCATGATTGTCAGCTGCAGCTGTATAGACATGTGGCTCATTTTCCTGATGCTGATTCTGCTCACCAGATTCTCAAAGCAAGGGAGCCTCCTGAGTGGAGGAGGCCAACGGGCTGAGCATGTGCCTCATGGTTGCAGCAGGTTGATCGGGATCTCAAGGAGATGGGGAAGGGCCAGGCATCTGCCTGGGGGGTGGCCAGACGGAGGCCCCTGGAGTTCCGGTGGAAAGGGGACGCAGCAATACGCTGCTCTGGTGCATGCTCCCATACCTGACTTGACCAGAGGTAATTTTGAATCTTTGCATTGTGCCGAATGAAAGATGCTGGCATCGAAAATAGTGGAAAGCTGGCATTGTGGGTTTATTTATACTTGAAGGCCTCCATCCTCCAACAATCCACGAGGTCAGGTGGAAGCTTCGCGATGATTGGTTTGAGCTAGCAGAGATATATCCAAAGCTGCAAGTCCAGGAAGGGAACCGTCGTTTTTGTGGCCTCCATTTCTTCGATGACGTCGCTAAACTTCTGCAAAGTTTTGCAGTCATGAAGAGAGACTTGAGGCAAAAGTTGATTGTGTAACTACTTCATCTCTGCCAAATCTTTCATGAAGGCGATTCCAGACCTTCTCTAAACCAACATCAGGATTAGAAATGTAGCCTCGGTTAAGATGCCCCACAAGTCTTAACCATCAGCCATATGTTGAACCATGAGGTTAAGCTGCTCATCGGATGTTAGCGGGACTCCTCTGATCATGGTCTGGAAGGCCGCACACCATGTCTTGAATTTCTCAGGCTTATAGACAAATGCAGAAATCCTATTTGAAACGAAGTCTCGACAAGACAGATAGTTTACGTAGTCCTGCGTGGCAGGCATCACTGTAGGCATGATTAATGGCTTGACTTCTCGACCAAATAGTGAATGGCTAGACACTGGTAATTTGTTGCCGGATGTGTGTTGTTCGTCCTCGCAGCATATGTGGGTACATGTGTACATTCGCAGCATATGTACATTGGAATTGGTGAGAAATAACCCGATTGGTTGTCGGTTCTAATTCCACTGGATGGTGATGTAAGATCAGGATACATGGTGGGATACTGAGCAGTCAATACCGGAGCCAGCTTTGTGACCCTCGAGCTCATAATGGGGCACATTTACACAGTGGGGGTCGATGTGCAACCATGACACATAGCATTGGAGAAGGATGACGACCCGAAGGTTGTGTGTAAGGCATTGATTGGTGTCTGGTGAGTTGCATACGATAGACCAGGAGCTGGCATCGTGTTATACTGAGCAGACAGAACTTGCCTGTTGGACACGTTTGATGTCGATGACTTCTCCATGGATGCTGGTGCTGCAGCATTGACGGCTGGTGAAAGGGGGTCTGACTGAAATGGCACTGGTTCGAGCAATGTAGCTGGATCAGCATGTACCCGGGTATCCAGTGGAATACCTTCAATATCGTCTTCAGATAGAATGGATGGTCGTGAAGATGTGGCATTCCTGGAAACAGCATTCCCACCTTCTCCACAGGTGTAGGTATTCCAGCTGCAGAAATGTTGTCGAATCTGCCCTCAACACAGAGCGTCAGATGTCGCTTCCAAATGGGCCTGAGCCACAGCAGCGTCTTCCTCCTGCTTCAGCTGTTCCACATGTATCTGTTGCTGTGTAGCTTTCAATTGTTACTGCATCTATTGCTGCTTGAGATGCATCTATTACTGTTCGAGATAACTCTGTTGCTGTGTCTTTTGCTGCATCTGTTGTTGCTTGAGATGCATCTCTTGCTATTCGAGTAGCAGTCGAGCTTCATCTGACTTTCATCCCATGGCAGCTCTGACAGAGGCCTGACAGAGGCCTGCTTTTGCTTTGGCCTTCAGCAAGAGCGAAGATCTCGAAAAGTTGGACGAAACACAGGAGCCAGCGACAGAACGGGTATGAAGCAAGCTCGACATAGCTGTTAGTCTTCCTCCGGGCGGCGAGACTTGCGTGAAATTAGGTTTTTACGATCCTGGAAAGGCCAGATTCGTCCAGATTCTTGAATGAGAATGCTCCATGCAGTTTAACCAACACTTGCAGAGGCTTATATCACTTTTTCTTTATTTAAAACACTCCAAGTGCATCGGTAAAAACCATGCGTTTCCCAGATACATGCACACGTCCCACTAGACAGGGTAACGCCAGTCTCCCCGCTTGCAGCGGAGATGACGCGACACATGGGCGGAGCATGAATATACGTTTTGCATTCAAACTTGGTTACATCACACTATGTATTATTGATCCCACTGATTAGTGGGATTATCAAGGGGCATGGATTCGCTGGGATCCCTCGATGCTCCCCCACCCGTCTGATTGGTGGCTTTTTCGGAGGGCATGCACGTGTTGTGATTCAATGTTTTCCCCAAAACAAAGCTTATGCCAGGGAACTGGGTTATGGAGGTTTGTGACTTGCTCTGGTCGTGAAGAGAGGAAATTGGGTCCGGAAAAGAAACAATTGGTGAAGTAGATGCTAAATATTACATACATGATGCATATCTATTCACACGCACAGTAATAATAACATTAATAATTATGACGTCCTGAAGGTCGTGTACAGTAGTTTGATATACTTAACAAAACCGGTACTTAAGAAATAACTGCCCGTCATACTAAATTATCTTTAACCCCTCAGAGCCATAACCGCAACAATGTAAATATGGTATTTCAATTAGTAGACATGGCTTTAAGTCACAAATATGCATATTCACATAAAAAATATATATTTAATTCTTTATTTATCGATTTACTGATATATTTCATCTATGATAAAGCAAGTCGACAATTGAGACGTACATTCTGAGAGTTAAGGATTTTGTGGGAACATGATGAAAGCATCTACCAAATGAGTGGGTTGTGTTACAAAAACCAATTTTCATCCGAAAGCATTTATTTATTACATGTGCAAGGAGTTGGAGGGAGAAGCCAAATGGAGAAAAGGAAGAAAAAGGAGGTTGGTATAAGAGAAAAAAGGAGGGTGTTGGATGGTTGACATTACAAAAGCTTACGAGAAGGACTACAAGGAGACTAAGTTTCGTTGTAAAAATAAACCAGAGCGAAGTCGATGGCTCGCAATCGCAAATCCCCAAACTTCCCACCTGAAGGAAAGTTGAAAGATGGGAAAAAGTTCCACCATGATTGACCAAATATCAAATTTTGACCTCTGTGACTCCAAGTCTCCACCCCCTGGTGCATGAACCGGGGATCAAATCGACAAAATAGTTTCATATTTCACATATTTCATGCGTCCCCCAATATTGATTGCATACACAAAGTTTCATTTCAAAAAAATGTTTTAAAATGTGCCTGTAATTGTATTTTTTGGTATTTGTCCTTTCCACCCAAAAATTACATGTTCTTGCACTTTCTTGCCATGTGATCATCACTACTAAGTTTGGTGAATTTCTGCCCAACCGTTTAGGAGGATATAGTGTGATGGATGGATGGACAGACGGACAAATGGAGCCGATTACAATATCCCCTTATCATAACCCAAGCAAAATTGCAAAAAATGTGGGCGCTTGTTCTCCACCAGCACGATGAGACAAATAACCTCTTCAGTTGTCAAGATTTTTGTATTCATCCAATAATCCGTCCAAAACTCATCCAAACTTCCATAACCTCTTAACCTTATTTTTAGGGCAACTCTACAGAGTAGCTGCAATGTCTTGTCACCCCTTGTAAAAAAACATGTGACATCGCCTTTTTATCATATGAGCTGACAACACTGAAGGGTTCTACAAGTTACACCACATACATCTTTAGTACTCTTTTACTTTAGTACACGTTTTACAGCACATGATACAAGCTTTAAGTGTCCATTGGATCAGTTTGTGCTCCGTCATTGACGATACGGAGAATAATTTGGACGTGAACCCAGACACTGCCAACAATCCTTTATTCAATGGTGTAATTTCTTGCGTCATCCATAGTTACGTTCACTCATTCATGCAATTTGAAAAACGGGAAAAAGGAAATGAATTAACACTGAACATAAATGCAATTTCTCCATTTTTGCAAGGGGTGACAAGACATCGTGGCCACGCTGTACATTGATTCTCCTGTACCTCCGAGCATTATAACGACATGAGTGACAGCAGTAGACCCACCTGATCAAATTAACAGTGCAGAATAGTACTTACCCAACCCACAGTATGTCAACCTTGTGCCATCGCCGATGGTTCACACAAACTGACAACAGGGTCGTGGTACTGGAATGACCTCTCGTTGGTTACAGGGACGTGGCGTGATTCAAGTCTCAGTATTGTCCCTCTTACACAGCGAGCAAGGCTGAATGTGGTTCGAGGAAAACGTGTTGTGGTCGTTCAATTTGTGTCCGGATGTAAATAGTATTTTGTTCTGAAATATAATAAGATATTCATGTGTTTTTTTGTTTTTGTTTTCTCGTGAAGGCTCAGGGAAGAGCATTACAACAGAGGGCAAAGGGTCAACTGAAAACTGGTGTAAGGAGGGTGGGAGGGGGTAAAAGCAGGAGACAATAACACCTTGTTGAGGCTGTTGTAAATACACAGTAGATTGGTTATACTGGTTGGGTTGGGTTATACTGGTTATACTGGTTGATTTGTTAATACTTGGTTTACAGGTTGGTTTCATTGACTGGGTGGTTTGGAAAGACTGGTTGGGGTTTGTTATACCATGTGGTTTGGTTATTCCTGGTTTATTTGGTTGTATTGGTTGGTTTGGTGATGTTGGGTAGTGAGCCTTGGCTTTCCCAACAGTCAGTCAGGGCAGGAATTTATAATTTGTTCTGGTTGCCGGCCATAACTCACCGATACTTCATGAAGGACAAACTGCGGAATCGTTGAAATCCACAAACAACCAGTCCTGACAAACGGGTCCACTGGCTTAATGTTCTTCCATTGGGCAGCACACACATCAATGCCTCATCCTGCCTGAACAACATCAAGTGAACAGTTGATATCTCGATCAAGATTGAAACCCAGGTTTGACAGCTTAAAGGTGAGTGTACATATACCTCCAGGGTCTATGCTATCCTGTCAGCCATGAATACTCAACCAATAACCTACCCCAATGCAGCCATTTCATCATCAGTGCTGGTACAGTCACCAGTCCACACTGGTCGAATCCGTTGTGTTAAAACGACCATATAGGTCTCTCTCCATCGAATGCAGCCTGTGGCTGCTGGTTGTATCATTGGTTGGGACGCGGCTATGCCGCTGATGCAGTGTCCCCCTTACCAGTGCACTGGTACTCATTTTGCCGACCTCGGAAGGATGACAGGCTGAGTCAACCTCCTGGTGTATTAATTCAGTGGCCAACGGGGCTTGAACTCAGGACCCTAGGATCTCAAGCTGCCACCCTAACCACTAAGCCAACACCAGGCTTGACCATATAGGTCAGGTGAGTTAACGATTCTGCGGCTGATCGCAGCCTTTTAATCTCCGCAACCGTACCCACTGAATCGCCGTCACCCAAGCTATATGCTGACAGGAGACCACTTGACTGATCTAATGAGGCTGAGCAAACCTTGATCATGTGGTGCGGTCCTCTCTGGCATCAATCGACCTTTAACAGGATTTTAGCAAACCACCAGATGAAGCCACCGTGACAGACATAAACCACCCAGAGACCAAATTAGGTTTATGGTGTACTAACAGGGCCAGGGGAACCCAGCGTTGCCCGGAACTGTCCTAATCCTGTTGGCATTTTGAAGATTTTTTGTGGGGGCCTAAAACACTTCCCTATACCCACTAATGAATGGGGTTGGGGATCATTTAGCATTACCTTTCACGTAGCTACAAAGGCTTAAGCACAAGACCGATTAAAAAAAACTTTTCAATTTTGTTTTTTCAAAATTTAAAATATTTTTTTGCGTTATAGCGGGAGTATCCAGCATCCAGCATTGTTTTTAATTTTTAAAAAAATTCAAAATTATTATTATTATTATTTGGCCTAAAACACTCCCAGATCCATCCATCCATTGGGACCATACTCTGTGCAGAGCGTTGGTGCTGCCTCAACAGTCTCCTTGGCTATTGGACACAATCCTGGACGGGTCGCCACTCTGACACAGTATACCAGCAAGCTGGCACTCATTTTGCCGACCTCAGAAGGATGACAGGCAGACACAACCCCACCTGGTATTAAATCAACAGCTGAGCGGGATTTGAACTCATGATCCTTGGATCCTCAGCCCACCACCCTAACCATTAAGCCAACACCAGGCATACTCACTGATGAACATGTGAAAGTTTGATAAAGAGCCGTGCGGCCATCTCAGAAAAATGGTAACACAGACACACACACACACAGACAAACTCTGATAGTATAGACTCGCATATAAGACCCATCCCTTCACTGACTGGATTACCAATCTTTGCTGCAATAGCTAATCTATGGGGCAAGAACAAAAAAGGATTCCTGGGAGTTTCTGCCCTCCATGCGGGGACAATGAGTGTCAAGTTGGCGTTTGCAGTTTCACCACGTGTACCCATGTACCCACACACCAAACTTCCTTTTTAATTATTTATTTATTTATTCCATCACAATCCTTCCTGAGAGTTTTCTGAATCCACCGTCATTGGTTTCATTGAAATTCCGTTAATCCGTTCTCAAATTTTGGCATGACAAACAAACATACAGACACGGTTCCTTTCATAACATCCATGAGCTATTTTCCACCCTGCACTACTTGACGTGGTAAATTTCGATGCCGCCATTTTCACGAGCCAGGAATAATCCACAGGAACGAGTATGATAATAATAGCGAACGCAGTGAGCTTCATACTTAACGCTAGTGCACATGAGAGAATAGGAAACAACAAACAACAACAACACCCCTAGAATTTGGAATCTGTGTCGTTGGCTATGACCTTTTGCTTCCGGTTGTTTTTAAACGCTGTGCGGTGTATAAACACGATTGGGTTTATTTCTATCTTGTGAATATTACTTAACGCGTGCACATGAGAGAATAGGAAACAACAACAACACAATACCATGGCAATTGGAATCCGTGTCGTTGGCTATGACCCTTTTGCTTCCGGTTTTTTTTTGCTTCTGTTTTTTTTTGTTTCCGGTTTTTGTCATGGGGAATGATGCATGCGCGGAGATAAAGGCATCGTCGGAGACATGAAAGACCCAAATAATATCAGACATGGTGTATATTTCTCCACTGATTTTAATAAAGATATCTCCCGCATCATCAAAAAATAATTTTTAATCGTGATTTACATTATTTGATCGCTGATCCCGAATCCAGGCCGAAGTAACCGGAAATTGCGTATACAGTTGTGAACAAGTTATAGGTAAAGTCAGAAGCGAATGTAAGAAGAATACTACATTCATCTAGTATTATTTTTTTTAGATGAGATCCTGTTCTAGGCGGTGTAGTTGTCGTTGTGAAGGTAATGTTGAGGTAATATTAATTTTTTCAGATGAGATCCTGTTCTAGGCGTGTAGTTGTGTTGTGAAGGTAATGTTGAGGATTTTTTTTTTTTTTCAGATGAGATCCTGTTCTAGCGGTGTAGTTGTTGTTGTGAAGGTAATGTTGAGGTAATATTAATTTTTTTAGATGAGATCCTGTTCTAGGCAGTGTAGTTGTTGTGAAGGTAATGTTGAGGTAATATTAATTTTTTAGATGAGATCCTGTTCTAGGTGGTGTATGTTGTTGTGAAGGTAATGTTGAGGTAATATTAATTTTTTAAATGAGATCCTGTTCTAGCGGTGTAGTTGTCGTTGTGAAGGTATGTGAGGAATTTTTTTTTTTTCAGATGAGATCCTGTTCTAGGCGTGTAGTTGTCGTTGTGAAGGTAATGTTGAGGTAATATTAATTTTTTTAGATGAGATCCTGTTCTAGGCGGTGTAGTTGTTGTGAAGGTAATGTTGAGGTAATATTAATGTTTTTTGGATGAGATCCTGTTCTAGTGTGTAGTGTTGTTGTGAAGGTAATGTTGAGGTAATATAATTTTTTAGATGGATGCTGTCTAGGGGTTGTAGTTGTCGTTGTGAAGGTAATGTTGAGGATTTTTTTTCTTCAGATGTGATCCTGTTCTAGGCGGTGTAGTGTTGTTGTTGTGAAGTAATGTTGAGGTAATATTTATTTTTTTAGATGACATACTGTTCTAGGCGGTGTAGTTGTTGTTGTGTGAAGGTAATGTTGAGGTAATATTTATTTTTTGGATGAGATGCTGTTCTAGGCGGTGTAGTTGTCGTTGTGAAGGTAATGTTGAGGATTTTTTTTTCAGATGTGATCCTGTTCTAGGCGAGTTAGTTGTCGTTGTGAAGGTAATGTTGAGGATTTTTTTTTTTCAGATGTGATCCTGTTCTAGGCGGTGTAGTTGTCGTTGTGAAGGTAATGTTGAGATTTTTTTTTTCAGATCTGATCTGTTCTAGGCGTGTAGTTGTTGTTGTGAAGGTAATGTTGAGGTATATTTATTTTGTTTAGATGACATCCTGTTTAGGCGGTTGTAGTTGTGTTGTGAAGTAATGTTGAGGTAATATTAATTTTTTGGATGAGATGCTGTTCTAGGCGGTGAGTTGTCGTTGTGAAGGTAATGTTGAGAATTTTTTTTCAGATGTGATCCTGTTCTAGGCGGTGTAGTTGTCGTTGTGAAGGTAATGTTGAGGATTTTTTTTTTTCAGATGTGATCCTGTTCTAGGCGGTGTAGTTGTCGTTGTGAAGGTAGTTGAGGATTTTTTTTTCAGATCTGATTCCTGTTCTAGGCGGTTGTAGTTGTTGTGAAGTAATGTTATTGTTAAGGTAATATTTATTTTTTATAGCAAAAAGACTGTTTAATTTGATATATTTAAGAAGCGAATGTAAGAAGAATTCTACGTTCGCTTCTAGGCTTTGCCTATTCCATATTATTCTCAGTCTGAAGTCCTTCGTACCCGAATAGCAGCTATGATGATCTCCTGAAGGAAGCAGGACTTCATACATGAGAAAGGAGGTGATTACAAGGGGACACATTTCAGGTAATGGAGGGTGTGGACAACATAGGTGTAGTGGAGTTTTTCATCAGAGTGGACAGTGTTTAGACCATGGGCCATAGATTGAGGGTAAAGAAGATGAGAGTTCGGATGGTAATAAAGCAGAGGGCTTTATCTTCTATATAGCATTACCATTCTATATAGCAGAGCAGAGGGATATCTAAATATCTTCCATTTAGAGAGTAGTCGATGCATATAATGGTGTTCCTGGAAAGGTAGTGACGGTAGAGTTGGTAGATAGCTTTAAATTGGAATTGGTACCTGGATGCATTGGAGATATGTACGTGCTGTCCAGGGGTATTGGCAGGACTTGGAGGTAGCTTGTATGTGGTTGGGTTTTGGATCCTGGGATTGGTGCAGCACAGGCATGATGGGCCGAATGGCCTCCTCCTAGGTCAAAGTTCCTTGTGTGTATTCTTGTGTGGATCTGATCATGTAAACATGACGTTCACCCAGGCCTTGAAAACTTTACAATTACTGGATCTGTGGCATTCTAATGGAGGTTAAGGAAGCACGGTGCTTTTACATCTTTTTTTTTTCTCAAAAGTTTTGGAATGTTTGTTTGTATTTTTAATACAGCGAACAACATCAAGTAAGAAAGAAAGAAATTGATCGCCTCATTTTAGTATTTTGGGGCCCTATATCCCGATGAATAAGCCTGTCTCATTATATAATAGGCGATGTGGTCCCAAAGATGGCGAGACTTAAAGCTAGCTTTGGAAAAGAAACACCTTCATCCAGCCCTGCATCCCCGATCTCAACACGAGTCACGAACAGAGAGAAATTTCTGTCTCCAAGCAACACACATTCAGCCTTGCCTTGTGACTAAAATGATTTACACAACTCTCACTCAACCCTAACTTTCAATTTCCTCTCCCCCCCCCCCCCAAAAAAAATTCAACTAAATTGAAATGGAAGAAAGAGCAAAGATGTGTTTCTTTTGGCAGATACAAAGATAGAGAAAATATTTCCTCTTTCAAGTTTAGTGATTTAAGAAAGAAGAACAATCCATCTCCAACCCATGCTGCAAGACAAGAGTGCTGTATATTTATAACAGCCTCACAGGTTATTGTCCTTATTGGTTCACGAGTCAGTAAGTGACCACTATATTCGTTATGGGTGTGTCTGTCTGTCTGTCTGTCTGTCTGTCCCGAGCATAGGTCCTTGGGTTTTGATCCGATCCTGATAAAATTTGGGTGTGAGGTTTATATCATGATCTAGTTGTGTTTTCCTGAGAATGGCATGGTGCACCCATTATGGGCAGAGCCACGCCCCAAAAACATGTGTTTTTAGGTAGCAGATTTCAAGTTACATCTTCTCGAGGGGGTTTGTCGAATCTGGCAGGGGTTTCGGTATTTGGTTAGCCCAATGGCACCTGCATAGCCCCACAAAGCTCGATTTTTCATTTTCGTCCAAGGTCAAGGTCACAAGGTCACGAACTTAGAAAATGTCAAAAAAATCAATAAATTGGGCATTAAGCTCCTTGTGTTTTCAACTGTTTTGAATGAAAGTTGGTATGCAAGTGGTGCTCTTCGAGTACTACAACTTTCATCATTACGTCTTTAGCTTGCCTGTTCGAAGAACAGAGAGCTATAGCGATACCCCCGGCGTGAGCATCAGCAGTGAGCGTGAAAATGTTAAAGTTTTTGGTGCAAGTTATTTTTTCCTTTCTAATGTTTTTATCTACCACACTTTTTTATACGCCCTTATTATAATATTATTAAATTAATATATATATTATCGGGGCGTATAATGTGATACCTGTCGTCCGTCCGTCCGTCCGTCGTCCGTCGTCGTCTGTCTGTCTGTCTGTCCGTCCGTCCATCCTTCCTGTCCGCACTCTAACTCCAAAGTTTTCAACTTTCACGTTCATATTTGGTACATAGGTACAGACTGTGGAGAGGGTGTGTCGTGACATACGTTCGTCATCTAAAGTGGTTGCCATGGCAACCAGGATGCTGTTTTCCATCCGTTCCGTCTGCACTCTAACTCCCAAAGTTTTGAACTTTCACGTTTCATATTTGGTACATAGGTACAGACTGTGGACACGGTGTGTCTTGACATACGTTCGTCATCTAAAGTGGTTGCTGTTTTCCATGTAGTAGCACAATTCTGTAATAACCTTCTTGTTCGGGCGGATATTGTGCTCACTTGCGCTCTTGTTACTGATTACAATATACAAATACATATATTGCTTTAAAATTATTTGGATCAGACTTCACTGCAATGCTTTATAAAAAATATTAATTATTAGACGAGTCTTTTAAAAACGATAAATGTATAAACAGGCGAGCATTGGGTGGCTTGACACCAACTCTGGTTCCCGATTCCCGCCAGTTTGCCCGTGGCGTCCCCTCGAAGGCTCAAAAAAAAATAAAAAAGGCGAACCGTGTACATTGCTCGTGAACCATCGCCGTCTCCAGACTTGTCGCTTCTTATTCTTATTCTTCTTCGTCCTTTTTGAAGATGCAATTGCATTCAAGTGAATCTCTGAATCGGTGACAAACAAATAATTGTCATGGCCGACATCTTGCATTAATGCCCATAGAAAGTATTGTTGTGGAAATAGTTCCCAGGTGTTAATAATGCGTAGAATAGAGCAGATATTTCCTTCATGAGTGTTCTCGAATAAGCATGAAACTTTGTAAATGACGAGTGGATGGTAAACGACGCTTTTTGAGCATTTGCTGTGTATCTACAGACTCAGTTTGGCTTGGCTCACCGGGCACTTTTAACCTGCCATTACTGGCTCAAAATCTGTAATTCAAATCGTGCTTTAAACATAATTGTCAGTGTTTAAAGCTTAAACAAAAGAGTGGCAATTTCAAAATGGTTAACCATAATTGTTATGTTCCTGAATGAAAATCAGACTCACAGGAATATAGGAAATACAGGAAATATCCATGGATGAGACTGATAGATGTTGATTTCCTATCATTTCTTGTTCATCAAATTAGCAGCCCCAGTGATTATAATGTTGTGGAAATGATTCCTAGGGGTTAATATATGCTTAATATAGCATAGTCATTCCCATATTGAGTGTTTTGAATAATCGCAAAGTGATTAAATGGCATTGTAGATACGCGTTGCCATTTCGTATAGTTATAAATGTCAAACCCACCCCATTGTGTGTGTCTTAAATTCCTCATTCCTGTGAGCCTTGATGTTTTATTCCTCTTATTTTCTGTCTCAATGTGCCCTTATTTGTGCTACGCTAGGGCGTTTTCCCAAGTCGAGGTGGAAAAAGTTGTCATTCTGGAGACACGGTCGTCATCTCGGCAGGCACGGATGCAAAGGAACTGCGACCCAAGGTGGAAAAGGCATAAGCCCCGCCCACCAGTCGTGGCTTGGACCAATGGCAAAGGTGAGGGGAGGGGGCATAAATCGTCAGCCATGACGTCGGTGCGACCTTCTATGAAGGTGTTGGCAGACCGGAATTCACAGCCATAATCCCAGAACTGAGCTGGAGGCTGCGTCCTGGAACGAGCTCAGAGAGGAAGAAGCCACACCCTTTCCTGCTGGTGATACACCCACTCCATCAGGCCATGTTCCTCCCACACCCCTCACAAACCTGCTTGGAACAACTGCATCTAAAGTGGGCATTCTCCTCACAAGCAACTTTCTGGGTTTGGCATCGGAACTCTGTTGTCATTTGTCTCCCTTGTCTTCTATGGTGTGTGTCAGAAGGCCTAAGGCATAGGATAATTAAGGTTCCCATTCCTTGTTAGTATCGTGGGCTTGTATGTGGTAGTGGGCAAATTTGCGGATGATTGATTGCTTGCTTTTGTACATACTGTATGTGACATTACACAATACAATTTCTAAACTTCACTTGGTGTCCGGCTCACCACTCATGTTGCTTGCTCGCGATGGTTTCATCTGGTAGCTATCATCTAGTCCTGTTAAAGGCATATTGATTCATTAATTTGATGAGATCGTATCGGGTAATTTGGTAAGCTTGGCTAAAGATAAGATCTATCATGTAATTGCCTCAGCACGGCAGTCGTCCAGCGCAGGACTTCAAACCGCGCAGTAGTGCAGCTCTGGATATGGGATCCAGCAGGAGGTCTCTGCTGCAGGGAACTGATGTAGTCACTCAGTAACTCATCGGATTCGAACATGGGCAACTGAGTCGGACCGCATGACAATTACGATATAAAAATAGGGGCAATACCCCTGGGTACTCACCTGATAGAATAATGATACTGAGGAGGATGTCAACGCGGGACGGAATCAGCAAAATGTACCAATGAACCAGTTTTTTAAATGTCGTGAACAAACTTTGGTATATCATGGGTGATGAAGGTTGTGGTCAAGTTTCAACGAAATTGTGTGTGTAGTTTCTGAGAAGAGAGCAAATACCTATTTTGGGGAGCAACTTCCGTAGACGTAGGCTTATTATCCCGATGCCGTTTGTCTGAAATGGGGGGAGGGGAGGGATATTGTAATCGGCTCTGTCTGTCTGTCTCTGTCTGTCTGTCTGCCCGTTCGTCCGTCATGCTATCTCCGAAACAGATGGGCAGAAATTCAACAAACCTTGTAGTTATGATCACATGTCAAGAAGTTGCAAGAGTATGTACCATCAATTGTGGCCTTGCCCCCTGGGGCGGGTCAAAGGGTCAAATCCCAAAGAATGCAATTACGAGCACATTTTTAAACATTTTTAAACTACAACTTTGTTTGTGCAATCAACATTAGGGACGCATGAAATATGGAACAATTTTTTTTCGATTTGACCCCCCGGTACATGTCACAGGTGGTGGTGACTTAAGGTCACAGGGGTCAAAATGGGGGGAAAATTTTTAACTCTAAATTTGATATTAGGTCATTCCTGGTGGAACTTTTTGCCATCTTTCAACTTCACTTTAGTTGAGAAGCATGCGGATTTGCAATGGCGTGCCATTGACTTCACTCGAATTCGATAAAACTTCACGTCTGTAATGGACCCAGCTGGCATCATTGCATTTGTCCTCCTAAGCTGCTCTTCAAAGTCGACATCTCTCTTCTCCACAGCAGGTGCTTCATTCGGTGCCGATTTGCTTCGAAGTTTCCAACAACACCACGATCCAGCAAGGTACGAAGTACAAAGACTTATCCTCACCTTCAGAACAGTTAGCTCACTTTTAAACACCAGTGTTGTATTGGAATCCAAAATCAATGCTGACATCCAGTATCTCTTCTTTTCAAACTGTCTTATTTTCGACCACCAGCTTGGATTTTGAACTCGTCACCGAACTCTGAATGTTTGATACTTCTGTTGTAGCAATGTAAATAAGGTCTCAACCTCGAATAGCAGATCAGAGATATTTTTGTGTCCATTTCCTAAGATTTTGGGATTTCTGTCCAGCATCCTGCACTGCTTCCTAAACTCTCCATTACATTCAAGGGTGTCTCCATGGCTATCTTGAAGACTTCCTTCTTGCACACAATGATTATTTCATTCTTACTGACATTTTTACCTCCGCCACTGAAGGTGTTTTCACTCCTGTTTGTCTGTCTGTTTGTCTGTGAGTAGGATATCTCAAGAAGTTATGGACGGATTCAGATTAATCTTGGTGGATAGGTTGTGTGTGTAACAAGAACAAGCCATTTTGATTTTGGTTCAGGTCTGGATCCAGATCCTACCCATCAGTGGGATATAAAACGTAAACTGTTCAGCCTGGAGGAGGTATGTGCTCCACCGAGTGCCGTTCTAGTGTCATCTCTTTTTCTTCAAGGAGGTTTAAAGCCTAGAAGCCATTTTCTTGAACCCAATTATGTTCCTCTTTGAATGTCCTCTTCCATTCCTCTCTGTGATTAATTGTGTGAGACGTGGTATTTCCCTGCCACCACCACCTCCCTCCCCCACCCCCCAAAATACCTGTAGTGGCCAGCAAGCCACTATCCAGCAACCATGACCAGAAAGCCGTGTCGTACTCTCATCGATCCTGTTCCATTGTCCACCCATACACACCCCTTCTTGTTTGCTCGACAATGGACTCGGGTGAGGTCAAAAGGTCAAATTGCAATTACGGACACATTTTAAAACACCAAGTGCTGGCCAAAAGAACACCAAGTGCTGAAGCGCATAGCGCGGAAAAATCGTCTGCCGTCGGTTGCAACACTCACTAACGAGTTCCAAACTGCCTCTGGAAACATCAGCACAAACACTGTTCGTCAAGAGCTTCATGAAATGGGTTTCCATGGCCGAGCAGCCACACACAAGCCTAAGATCACCATGCGCAATGCCAAGCGTCCGCTGGAGTGGTGTAAAGCTCACCGCCATGCGACTATGGAGCAGTGGAAACGAGTTCTCTGGAGTGATGAATCACGCTTCACCATCTGGCAGTCCGATGGACGAATCTGGGTTTGGCGGATGCCAGGAGAACGCTCCCTGCCCGAATGCATCGTGTGAACTGTAAAGTTTGGTGGAGGAGGAATAATGTTCTGGGGCTGTGTTTCATGGTTCGGGCTAGGCCTCTTAGTTCCAGTGAAGGGAAATATTAACGCTACAGCATACAATGACATTCTCGATGATTCTGTGCTTCCAACTTTGTGGCAACAGTTTGGGGAAGGCCTTTTCTTGTTTCAGCATGACAATGCCCCCGTGCACAAAGCGGGGTCCATACAAAATGGTTTGTCGAGATCGGTGTGTAATAACTTGACTGGCCTGCACAGAGCCCTGACCTCAACCCCATCGGACACCTTTGGGATGAATTGGAACACCGACTACGAGCCAGACCTAATCGCCCAAATTCAGTGCCCGAACTCACTAATGCTCTTGTGGCTGAATGGAAGCAAATTCCCGCAGCAATGTTCCAACATCTGGTGGAAAGCCTTCCGAGGAAATCTAATAACTCAGATTTTATTCATGAAAACAAACAGCACAAAAACAATTATGCACAAACATGTTAATTAAAGGTACAATTGGACAAATTTTTAAGTCGAAGTCCCCTAACCCTATTTTCCCAATTACCCCCTAAGTTTTCGTATGTGCGGTTTATGTGGATTTTCAAGAACGGAACCCCCATGAACGGCAAGGCCCTTCCGTATGAACACTACACGAGGTATCGTGTTCTATGAACTCCAGTTATTCTTGTGTTGAATTCTTATCCTCTCCAAATCTCGAACTGTTCATGCAAGTCATTAAATCTCAGAGCCTGTGCAGGCTAATTGGCTGACTGCCTTGTGCTGGGTTTTGTGGTTGTTACAAAAAGGTCCAGTTATTATTTCCATATCACTTGAACTTGCCAAGTGTGGAAATTATGCCAAACATCCTCAACATGAGTTGTGGGAAGCCTTCGTCCTGCAGTGGTACTGGAATAGGCTGGTTAAGTTTTATTTCTTTCATTGTGTTACCTGCAACAACACTTCATGTAATGTCTACTCAAGCTCCCGTGAAGCTTACATTACTGTGCAAAAACAAAGCATGAACATTTTCAAATATGTTGATTAGTTATCAGGTTAAGTGTCCCATATGATGATAACCGCACAGGGTGTCCTGACAGGATGGTGTGGAGGTAGTGAGTGCACCTACCTTTTGAACTTTCTCGTGTGGTTTCGATTACCGAGTCCCGACCCAACTTTAAATTGTTGGATTGGTGCTTTGTAAGCAGGGCGTTACATCACAAAGTGTGCCGTGCCTCGGATGGACAATAAGCTGGATGTCTTGTCTGCTAGCAATAGTTGGTGGGTGTTAAAGAACCACGGAGGTTGGGTGAGAGAAGGTTTAAAGGCATATAATTGGGGGCGTGTTAAGTGTATTCCTGGTGTTGACTTCATGGTTAAGGTGGTGGGCTTGGGATCTGAGGATCCTGAGTTCAAATCCCACTCAGCTGTTGAATAAATACCAGGTGGGGTTGACTCTGCCTGTCATCCTTCCTAGGTTGGCAAAATGAGTGCCAGCTTTCTGGTATACTGTGTTGGAGTGGCGACCCGTCCAGGATTGTGCCCAATAGCC